>VWZX01003753.1:160520-367261 GCA_013399015.1 Galbula dea | reverse complement strand
TAATGATTCTGTGATTCTGCAATTACTACAGCGTCCTTTTGTTTGTGCTAGCCATGGGTTTTCCTTTCCTTTCCTTGGGGCACTGTCATTATTCTTGCCCCTGTCATACTATTTCACTCTCTCCACCCTGTGTGCTGACTCCCAGTGCACTCTGCCCCTCTGCCTTCCTGCTCCAAATTGCCCTGTACTCAACCTTAAACCAGTGCTGCAATTCCCTGACTAACTCTTTACTGTAGTGTATACCATAGTTTCCATGTTTAGTTTTCTTTGGCATGTCTCTGATGTAAAGCAGCGCTCACCGTTGAAATATTTTCACCTTAATATTGTGTTTCCTGAAGAGGTAGTGCTATTGCAAGGGGAACTTGGTCTTGTGCATTGTATCATTCCCCCTTTGTATTGTTGCAATTTTATAGGCAGAATAGGGCCCCAGAGAGAAATTCTCTTTCTGCAGTAACTTGTGCAGTACTTAATCACCCACACAGCCAAGACATGTACTTGTTGAAACTAAGTGTTAAATTGTAACTTTTGAATTCAAGAGGATTAAAAATTATCTCCTAGGTATGAAAGTCTTCTGACTATTTTACTTCAATTCATTTCCTCCCCCTCCCTTTTCTTTGGCTGAGAGAAGTCTTTAAACATGACTGCTCATTGGAAAGTGTAACAACGCAATATTGTGGGGAAAAGAAGAGGGATAATACTTCTGTGACTGCTGAGCTTAACATGATGAAAGACAAGCTTTTAAAAACTCTTTAGATAGATATTCTGTAGACATTTCTTCTGTCACATTCATTCTGCTGTGTGGAAACTTGGATACAAATATCCCTCTCTGACTTTTATTTAAAAAGCTTTACCTACGTATTACAGCAACTTTGTAAAGATACTGAAACATCCCACAATTTCTGTAGCTGTTTATAGTGGAAAATTTATAGGATAATGTAAACTTTACTAACTCTCAGGACTTGAGGCTTCCCCCTCACATGGTCTTTCACAGACATGAGAAGAAAATAATTTGTCCCAAACAAAATTTCTGTATGTTTGTAATTGTTTTCTATATTGAATGCTTTGCAAAACTTCTGGACAAACTAGAAGTAAGATACCATGTTCCAAAAAGAGCTTTTGAAAGCTCCTTCAAGAGTTTTCTTGGAAGCTGGAAGGCAGACAGCATTGAATCAAAAGTGAAATATTCTGCCCAAATGCTCCACTCTCCTCACAATCTCATCTAAATTTGAATTGCTGACCTAGAAGTAGACAGGCTTCGTTTTGCGGTGAAAGAACATCCCAAGTACTTTTGTTATACATATGCTATATTTGCTCAGCTTTGTAGCCCGAGGCTTCAAAACGCTACATATTTTCTAGTGCTTCTGTTTTCGTGACTAAATCAAACATACATTTTTGGGACTTTTTTTTTCCCTTTCCAAAAACATTTGTCCTCTCCTTTTGCCAAAATCAAGCTGCAGCTTTGGATGTTTAGCAGCTATGCAGCTTTTGGATGATTTCTGGTGTATGAAAAAACCCATGCCTTATTACAGGAGTACTGGCAGCTACCTGCATGATGTGCAGAGTGTCAGATCTTCTGACAGGGGCTTATACTCCTCCCTGTGAACTGTAGTCAAAGCAATTCCTGTTATCATCTAATTAATCCTTTGTGAAATATTTTAAAGCCAGGTATTTGATTAAGCCAGCACAATATTCTACCACTGCAAAAGCTTATTGTTAAACATCAAGCTGTAACTAATTAGCTTTCAGCTGCCTAATGCCTGAAATTACAGGGTTTTTTATTTCTTGATTTTAAACTAAAGCTGATTCTGTGATCAGGAGGAGTTGATGGAGGGGAAAGGAGACTTGTATAGGTTTGATTTAAGCATGACTTACTGTGCAGAGTGTGACCTATCCCTCCATATTTGCCATGAGGTACATATATGGTAAGCAGGCAAAAGATATTTTCCTTCAGAGTTTAAAAAAACTTAAGTTCTTGTACAAATAGGTGCCATTAAGTCTAGATCTTGGAGACTTGAAAATGAGACTGCAGCACCTAGCTCTGACATTCATGCTTCAGAAACATCTTTGCTAGAGCTTAGTAGTTTTCCTTTATTTGTGTTTGTGTATTTTGGGGGTGTCTGTGTGTTTGTTTTTTCCCTTTTGGAAGGGTGTAAGTAGGTTATCTTTAAACAAGAATGCTGTAATACTGAGCATTTGGATGGCTTCCTGACTGCTGCGAATATTTGAGTCAGTCTGGCAGTGAAGTGCAACACTTGAAGAGAAATAGCTACCTTCCTGTAGCTCCAGATGGAGGTATCTAACCATATGTGCTCGTGTATGTGACATACAGGAAAGAGCATGGGGTCAAAACACTCAATTTCAACAGGCAACGTTCCTTGGAGCATCTGTAGTGACTATTGAATTGCAGAGTTATGAATGGAAAGTTCATTTCTTTACAGTCTGTTGCCAATATACTGAACCTTCTTGCCCCTCCCCCAGACCCTCTCTCTCACAAAAGGATTATACAATGTGTAAACAATTTCCATAATCAGATGAAGTAACCTCCCCGAGCTCCATTAATGTTTGGAATATGCTCTCTTTCCTACTCGCCTCCCTTTTGCTTTTATCCGCCCATTTGTATTCACTTGCTTCTGATGAGTAGTCTAGGATCTGAGATTTGTCCACTTTACCAGTAGAAGTCTTTTCCATAAATGTCTAACATTTGTTTTAATAATTTATTTTTATTCTCAGTCTGGTGGCCAAACAGACACAGGTGTTAATCATCTGGACTGAGATGTCTGAACCAAAAGCAGGAAGAGCTTTATGTGAAGAACCCTGGGGTAACAGTCACACCTTGTACTGCATTGCAGTCACAAAGGACAGAATTCTTACCATCGACCACTATATTTCCAAAGCATTGATGTCTTTATTTGAGCTCTAGCCATCTGAGATACTTAGTAGTCAGGGAAGAAGCATAGGTGCTTAAAGGTCATGATTTTTCCTGACCTTTTTAAGATATAGTAAATGCTAGGATGAGATGACTCATGTCCTATGAGTGCTCATTTTTCTTCACTGACTGAAAAGGGAACCTAAGGTGACTCTCACAGATGAAGATATAAGTATTTGTTCTGATCCTTCCCAATCCATTTAGGCTAGTCATTGTGAATTCAGTAGCATTTTTCTTCAAAAATTGAAATATTATATATCAAGGAATGTCATGAGACATATTTTTGCATCTTTATAAAAACATTCACAAAAAGTCCATTATTATTTGTGGTGCTAGTAATGTGAAAAGGAGAAATAAAACAATGTAATGAAATAAGCAAAACTGGAACAATTTGGAGCTCTCAATTTCCTGCCTTGTTTAGACATCCTTGTAGTGTGTCATGGCTGCTTATACCAGAAATGGGACTGCTCTGCATTTTTTTTACTGCATGTGATGGCATATCTTTGCTTCAGCCAAAAGTAATTTGAAAAATTCCCTAAGTTCTTTCACACCTCTCTTTTAGCAATTGAATTCAGTGGATCAACTAAAACAGATAGTTGTGGGGGGGAGTGAGATATTACAGGTTATTACAGAAGAGTATCTTTTCTCCTGTTTTATATTCTTGTCTATTTACTCGGTACTGAGAAGAATACTTTCAACTTAGTGGGAAATCTGGTTCTGTAAGTGGTAACTGATGAATGTCTGGCTGAAAAAGGGATTTCTTCCCTACTCTTAGGAATGTAGGATAATATCAGGGAGGGAAAGTTTTTAACAATTCCTAAATAAAATGGGTTTGTGAAGAGGATTAATGAAGGCAAAGGGGTTTATTCTTAATGGACTTAAACCAAGATATGGGTTTTGCAGAATCAAAACCTGTTGATGAACCTGAAGGGAAAAAATTCCAGATGGGAGTAATCTGTTGCAAAAAAATTTGATGTTAATAAAGTAGTAAATGTTTCATGAAAACCAACAAATAAAAACAAACCAAAATAAACCAAAGCACCGAAAACCAAACCCCAAATTTGACCTATTCCTTAAGCACTCTAATAAAATTAGTTTTTTACTCATCAGCAAGGCAGCTGTTTCTTTCTTTCACTTTAAGCATCAAGTTGAACAAAGATTTTAAAGTTAATTGCTTAATGTAGCTTCAGCTGTGGCTTCTAGGTGTTCCACTGAGATTTCTCTCTCAAGAGCTAAGAAATAAAGAATTTATGTTCCTAGAATTTTGTGCTTAAACCCATCACTCCTCTTTCTATAGCTGATACTCAAGGTCCATTGTCAAGGTTGCTGATAAGTTCTGCCAGCATTTTTCTAACACAGGGTAAAAATCCAGAGGGTGTGGGATAACTGCCCGGAATGTTGTGTAACAGGAATGCAGGCTAACTTTGTGTGCTTTGGGAGAAATATTAAGATGTTTATGCTGTCTCTGGGGGTGGAGATCCACTGAGTTGGCCTGCTAAATGACTGAAGGAGGGAGTCTTTTGAAGATAAGATGGTCCTGTTTCAGCTAAAACTAATGAAGCAAGGCTAAAACAACAAAAATAAGTAGCTCTGACACATCTTGAAAGCTAAAGCATCTGAGTAAAGGCCTTTGCTTAATTTACTGAAAAACGAATGTTAAAATCAACACCCCCAAATATAGTAATGAGCCAAACGTACAAAGAAGGGCTCTTTGTAGAGTTTGAGTTTTATTAAGAAATAGCTTTATATATGTACAGTCCCTTCCAGTTCCACCAAATACTATTGATGCACAACTGCTGAGTTTTCAAATGTTCTGACTCATCTGCAGCAGCCCATGGTATGCTAGTAGTGGAGTAACAAGATTTTTTTCTTTTTTTTTAAATGAAAAGAAAAAGATATTTTATTTTCTTTGGAACCTGTTTTTTTTCCCCTCTGGCACAGAAAAGCCAAGTGTTGAATGGTGTCCAACCACATGGCTTTGCTCTGGACTAGAAAGGCTGAAGGAGCTGGGTCTCTTTAGCTTGGAGAAAAGGAGGCTAAGGGGTGATCTCATCTATGCTTTTAAACATGTGAAGGGTGTGTGTCGGGAGGATGGGGTCAGGCTCTTCTCAGTGGAGCCCAGTGACAGGACAAGAGGCAATGGCTGTAAGCTGAAGCATAGGAGATTCCGTGTGAATACACGTAGGAATTTTTTCCCAGTGAGGGTGCCAGAGCACTGGAACAGACTGCCCAGAGAGGTTGTGGAGTCTCCTTCTATGGAGATATTCAAAACCCATCTGGACGCGCTTCTGTGTGAGCTGGTCTAGGGAATCCTGCTGTGGCAGGGGGGTTGGACTAGATGATCTTTAGAAGTCCCTTCCAACTCCTAATATTCTGTGATTCTGTGATGATTGCTTCTGCTGGCTGCATGAGGGAGAAGGGCATGAAAATGAAAATTGTGCCCCTCCTTGGAGTAGGATGGATCTTTGCCCCTTACTACCACCCTTACCTTTTCTCCCAGCAGTGTCAGGAGCAGCAAGATACTCTGCCTGTAAATCTTTCCTATTCCTCTTCCCTGACCTGCATTTCCTGGGTCAGATCTCTCCTCTGCTCTTCTCACTTGTGCTGTTGCCTGCATAGGATGGAATGAGGGTGCACCAGATGCAAGAGGTGGGAGTTTGGGGCCCACCTGCTGTTTCACCAAAAAGCAGCATGCAAGTATTTTTGTGGTACAGTTTTGGAACTGTGGAAAAACAGAAAAGATCTAGGGAAACATAAGAAAACCTGGTTATGGGGAATATTATTTTTGTTGTTGTTGTTTTGGTCACATGGGCTAGGAGAAGAGTAAGCTCCAGAGCATTACCTAGGGACTTTTGGGAAAACATACTTGTTTCTATTTACAGTTGAGGACTCCTCTGGATGACTAACTCTTATTAACTCTTGACAACAGTTTTGGCAGAGAGATCTGGCTGTGTGCTGGGTTATGCAAACCCTTCAGACACTGAAGCCACCTGTGGAAAGGGTAGAGGACGGATGCGTCTGCCACTGTGATATCATAGAATCATTACAGTTGGATGCCCTGGCCACCACAGGTGTTGGTCTGTACTCCCCAAGAGACAGGAGACCTTGATCTCACTCTCAGTTTTGGTCTTTTTTTCTTTAGGTGGACTGACTCAGGGGTCAGGAAGGAGGCTGTGGGTGAAAGCGTACCTTCTGTGGCAAGCAAAATCAGACAACCCTCCTTAGATGGTGAGGTGGGTAGGACTGGAGCCAGAGTGAAGTGGGGTGGCCTCTGCAGGTTCTTTTTGGCTGCAACAAGGATGCATGCTAGGTGAGCCCAGTGGGGTCACTGGAAAGACCCCATGAGGGCAAGGGACTGAACATGTGTTGAAGCTGCTCATGTAAGTGATACGTTTGCATGGGAATGGTGACTTGTTTGCTTGTACACCCTGGGAGAAAAGGAAGATGCTCTCAGTTCTGTGTGATACACACCATACTTGTGGAATTTTTTGGAGAAAACGTAACTGTTTAATTTCAGGCTTTTCATTGGCTTGATTAATTGGAATGGTATTTTCAACTGAGTTTTATTCACATCCAGATTTCTGTAATCCTTTATCCTATTACAAATGTGTTTATTTAGCTACTTACTTCATAAGGCTGCTCATTAAACTATTTCACAGACTGACTTATGAGGTTAAAAATCTGGCAAATCACTTGATAGCAGTTGTATAGAGTTACCTAGAAAGTTGTGGAATCATCGAATCATTAAGGTTTGAAAAGAACTCTAAGATCATCAAGTGAGACAGTCAACCTATCACCACCAAGCCCAGTAAAACATGTCCCTAAGTACCACATCTGTACATTTTTTGAACACCTCTAGGGGAGTTGACTCCACCACTTCCCTAGGCAGTCTGTTCCAGTGCCTAACAATTCTTTCTGTGAAGAAATTTTTCCTAATATCCAAAAGATCCTACTGGACTGAGTCCATCTATTCCCACTAGGAAGATGATTAATTTTTTGATCAGTCTCTTTTCTTCTGATAAACAATGCAGACAGTTAAACCTTGCCATGTACCTCAGTGCATGTCATGATGAGAAAAGCTGGCATAATAAAGGGAGCACCCTTGGCTGGATACTACCAGTCCATTTTATTCTAACCTTGCCTTTAAAGATTGTAACTCATGTTTAAGAGTAAGCATTACATCTAAGTTAGAAATGTTCCAATTTGAGGCTAACCTCAGTTTTGATCTTGAAAAACTGCAGCTAGAGCCTTCTGTTGGTCCTTGTTCAAAGTTGGGGTTCTTTTCAAGCTGAAAAACGAGCTCTTTCCTAATATACACATTACAGGTGTAATAATGTGAATCTGCATAATTCTAAATCCAAATGCTCTTAAACCAACGTTTTGTATTATTTGTGAAGACCATGTGTGCTCTTTTAGTCTTAAAAATTACAGGCTATACATATTTTCATTGGCATTGTTGCTGTTATGATTTCTGGTTATTTAAATGAGAATTTAGCAGGGGGGGAAAGAAAGAGTAGGAATTTAGTGAGCATCACAGCCAGAAGTTACCCATCTACTGATACTGGAACTCAAAAGAAGCTATTTCTATTTTTGCAGTAAATTAGCGTGGCAGATTGACCCCAGCAAGCAGCCAGCCCCCACCCAGTAGCTTACTAATTCCCCCCAGCAGGAAAGGGGAGAGAATTAGAAGAACAAAAGTAAGGGAAACTTACGGGTCAGGATAAATACAGTTTAATAAGTGAAGCAAAAAGTGCATGCAGGCAAAGCTTTCATTAACTCCTTCCCATCAATGGACAGATGTCTGGACACTTGCTGGCAAGCAAGAGCCTCAGTACATGTAACAGCTGCTTGGAAAGACAATCAACAATAACCACCATGGATGTCCCTCTTCCCTTCCTTCTCCTTTTCCTGAAATTTTATTGCTGGGCACAATGTCATATGGTGTGCGATATCCCTTTTGTCAATTCAGGTCAGCTCTCCTGGTTATGTTCCCTTCCAGCTTCTTATGTGCCCCAAGCATACTCAGCAGGGGGCAAACAGGAGGAGAAAAAGTCCCTAACAAAAACCCCCTCACTTCAAAAATCCTTAGTGATGTGCAAGCACTGCTCAGCAGTAGCCAAAATGCTGATGTGTTATCAACACTATTTTAGTTATAAATCTAAAGCACAGAGTTAAAAATGATATAAGAAAGGAAAGTGTGAAGGAAAAAATTCTCACAGGTATTAAGGTTATGCTAGCTGTGTGGTTTTAGTTTTCTTGTATGTTACCAAACAAACAAGGGTCACGATGTATTTCTGCATCTCTATGCAACTGACAACTCCTATTTTCTATACAGAAATTGTTTCTGTGATTATTAGAACATGAAAGGAAAGTTGTTTACAACCAGGGACTAGTTCTGTGTTCTCCATTTCCCCTTCCCACCCACCACCCAAGCTTAAGCATTTTTTTATTACTATTATTTATGTATTTTGTGTAAACAAAGGAACTTTCTGCAGACTACTTTCGCAGTCTTGGTGTTATGCCTAAACAGGACAAAGAAAGAAATTGGGTAACCAAGGGTGAGCTTTGCACTGTCATGCTAATATCTATCCTGAAGTTAAGTCCAACTTTTTTTTTTTGATGCTACAAGTTCTTGAAAATTTCACTAAAATGTCCATGAAAACTTTATAGCTTCACATACTGGTGATTTTGAATGAAAAACTTAGAGCTTGAACATATCAGAGCAGATCTTAAAATGTTGTGATTAAATAAAAGCAGGTGAATAAAAGCTTGTTAAAGTAGTCAGTGTCTTTGTGCATTAGAAAGCTAGGGATATGGCTCTGCAGAGACTTACAAGAGCACTTTGGACAGTCTAGTCTTGCTATAATGAAAGTTTTCAACAATTCTCTCCCTCCTTTTACCCCTCAGTGCTGCCTTTACTCTTATGTAATTCAGAAACATTTTGAAGCAAGGAAGAAGGAATGTGTGTATAATTATACATATATAATTTCATAAAACTTGGGCTTACAAGAAAAAATCTTGAGGAGAAAAATAATGTCAGTATAAGTAATTTTTAGATGCCTTCACGTTTTAGGGTCTATGCACTTTTTAGAACATCAGAATAGCTGCTTGTCTTGTTACTCAACATGCCAGGACATACAGAAGCTGCATAAAGCTTTACATAGCAAAAGAGAAAGGACAGAAGACTTAGCACAGATGGTGGATAAATTTAAGTTGTTATCCCAAGACAACAGTATTACGGCTTCCATAATTTCAGTATCTGTTGCATTTTATCTTTTGATTCATAATTGGGGAATATTCAGGCCAGCCCAGGCATTAGCTGCATTTCTAATGAGAAAAGAAGCATTTGGATGCTATTGTAGCAATTAGCATTTCACTTTTTCTCCATTGTGTCAAGTGATGCTATCATATTCCCACAGAAACTTTGGCTACATGCTTTCTGTTATGCAAGACAGCTGGATGGCAGGACCCAAAACTACATTTATAATACATTATAAGTACCCAGATAATTTCAGGCTAGGTAAATCCTTCCCAATCTGCATTACAAGGAGCAAGCTGCTTTTTACTTTGCTCTGCTAACTCAGAGTCTCATAGATGTGCCAAGTGAGAAGCTAGGTAGTATTCTGTTCTCACCAAGAGTCTCATGCAGAAAGCCAACTGCTGATCTTTCGCTGCCTGAATAGAAATGGAGGGTGAGTGCTTGTGAGTGGTTAAGTAGAGGTGATGAAAATATTGCATGATGAGATTAGTAGTTGGAACGGCTTCAGTATTTTTTTTTCCCCACTTCTGCTTCCTATATTTGAGGAAACAGCAAACAGTCATAGATAGATCAAGATAAATACTTAGCTGCTAAGCTTTTGGGACTCCTAATGTTCTTCCAAATCATGAGATAAAAATATTCTCTCCTCCATTAGCACTTCTTGTCTTTAGTATAGTTTGGATCTGTTTTCAGACTTTGGTAATATCCTGCCAGGAGACTTATTTTAAATATCTCAAGTATTTAAGAGTGGACTGCATAATTAGAAGGAAATGATGAGAAAGGTAAGACTAAAAGTAAAATTAAACCTCTGTCTTCCCTCCTCTATCCTATCCAAAATATCTCTTTCAATCTTAGATTGTTTTTCCTACCTTGACTCCAGCTGGGACACCAATGTGCCTTTATTTATTAAAGGTGACATGTCTCTGAAGAAGAGAGGCATAGGCTGCAGGAGGAATTCAGGCTAGCTGAATATATTCTGTAGCTTTGGGGAAGAACAAATTAGTAGCTATACTATAAGTTACCCTTGTTTTGTAGTTTTCAGTACCTGATGTATGTCCATTATGAGAAGCAAAACTTTGGGCCCACACTTTCTGCTGCTTAATCACAAACCCCAGGGGAGGGAAGAAAAAGGAATATAAATGGAATAATAAAATCAGTGACATCACAGTTTTATTTTTGATCAGTGTAATAAATATATGCTACTCTGTTTTATATGTCTTCAACTGGTTTTATAGTACAGATAACACCAAGACTGCCTGAAATTCTAGTAAGGAGGGGAATGTCTCCTTTCATGTCTAGTAACGACACAGGACCAAGCAAGGATAGATTGTCCGTGTACAGTGTGCATTGGCTCATCTCATTTTTTCTAAGTTGTAGCTTCTTTCTAATAATGAAAACAGGGTAGCTGTACAATGTAGAAGTGCAAGGGGTGTTCTCACCTGAGAGCTAGTTGGGACATATCAGCAATTGTTTCTGCACCTACCTCTGTAAACGTGGTTGTGGTTGCAGTTTCCATTTTAGGAGTTCTCAGTATGTATTCTACTGGAATGTATGAGATATCTTCTGGCTTGTACTGTATGCATAACAGGCTGGCTGTTTGTGTTGTTAAATAAGCAAACTGTCTTCTGCTGTTTTGAGATTAAATACTTGTGGCTAGTAAGTATTTGTGTTCTTTTACTGAAACAATTCTATTATATTGGAGACTGTTATTTGGCTGGAATATAGAAAGTTGTGAAAATGATTTTTTTCTTTTTTAATCACTCCAGCTTGAGTCTGTGTTCATATGCATTTAGCATAAATCTATTCAAAATATGGATAAAAAAGTCAATACACATTATATCCCTGACAAATTAAATATATTAAAAATTAAATATATTAATAATCTCTAAAGACCACATTCTGCCCATTGACTTCTATCGATATCATCAGAAATAATTTCAGATACATATTGTTTGGTATGATCAAAGATGGCAAAGTCTGGAGGTAATTCAGAACTGATTAGGCAGGGTCTGATTTATCTTTGCATGTGAATGAGCTTTGAATTGGTTTATCAAATGAAAATAAATGAGAGTATTTAAGAAAACACACAGGAATTTTCTGCAGTAGAAGAAAACCTGGAGACAAGGGTAGGCAGGATTTACATGGGTTTTTTGCTCCTCATTCATCAATGCCAATGTTACTACCCCCATAGTAGTGGAAAAACAACGGGTTTGGTGTAAGATGTAGCAGAATAAAGAAGCAGCTATAGCTTAGGGCAAATATATAGGTGTGTTATTATGTAGGGGACTATCAAGGATTCTGTTTCTACTTAATCTATGACATTTAGTCTGTGAATCCTGAAGTGGTACAGAAGTTAGCTCTTATATATTTAAATTATTCTAGTTTTTGTACCATGAACATTTTCATAGTGATATTTGGGACAGTTCTGCAAGAATAAATATCTTTACACTGTAACACCTCAGGCATTTTTTGAAAATGTGTTGTATAGATATTAAGTTCCATGAAAATTTCAGAATTCTAACAATTTGTCGTCATTTTATACTATTTCAAAGTGTCATATAAGTTACTCATCAACATTTTTTAAAAACATCTTTAAAAGAGAATTGTTATACTCTTACTCTTTTTCCCCTCATGCACTATTAGATTGCCAGAGCATGTCTCAGTCTAAGTCTGAGCTTTTGTTTTGATTCATTTCTCCCAATTCACATTTTTGTTTGATTTAAAAGATAAAAATGAAGCAGGGAAAAATGTAGTATCTTTTTTCTAAATATATCTTTAGAATCTTTTTAATTAAAAAAAAAATCTGTTACTTTTGCCCTATAAAAACAATCAAGTGATGGATCAGGTAATGTTTCAGAATCGTAGCTACTTGCATTTACCACATTAAAAACAATGTCCTTAAAAATCTGATTATATTTTTGCAATGAAAAGGCATCATAGCTCTGAACAAGGCAAGATCTAGAAATCAGCTCAGCCAATAGCGCAAAGTGAAATGTTTAGAAACTGTTTCTAAACACACACTCTTTTTTTTTTATCTGTTGACACTTAGCCAAGATAAAGAAAATTTGAATAAGACAGTGATGGCTTAGAAGCTTTGTGGTCTTCAAGGGGAAGGATAAACAGATATCAAGTATTATGCTTTATTAGATTAGTCTCTGAGAAACAGTCATCTTAACAGAATAAAGGCAAAACACAGCTGTTAACGATATTACAAATTTCATTCATGAAAAACTTTTTTGTCCTAATTTTAATGTGTCTTATGAGGTAAATTACTTCTGCTGTATCATCTCTTTTCTCTGATCTAAAAATTAAAAAAATTCTTATTTAGCAATATTGTTATAGCTGTTACCCCAAACTGAAATCCAAACTTTTTCTAATGTTTACAAAAAACATAGGTTAATGAGGCATTCATATTTTGAAAAAGACTTAGGCTAGGGTTCCTATATGCTATCTTTTCTGTGGCTTTCTAATAGTCATTTCACTTGCAATGTTTATCAGTTGTTTAAACAGAACTAGGCATAATAGTTCTATAAATATCATGGATCATGTCTTGAATCCTACAGAGCAGCTGTTCATGGCTTTATGAGTAATTTACTGCTTAATTACACATAGTTCCTTAAACTACTAATTCATATCTGTTATTTGGAAAGCATAGAGTCTAATACCACATGACACTAACTCAAAGATCACAGGACTCTCTAAAATGTTTCATTAGTTTTTCTAGCTATTGTGACCCATGTGACCCATGTTTTTTTTTAATATTTCAAGAAGTCAAGACTATATAACTTCTTCCTACCTTTTGTCTCGAGTTGTGACCTACTAAATATATTGTAACCCAAGAAACATAAGTTGAGAGCTAAATTCCAACAGCTATAGTGCAGTTGTGTTTGTTTTGGTTTGTGTTGTTTTAAATTTGTCCAAGTGGAATGATTCTATCAGTATAAACTCAAGAAATAGAACTTTTTGGATAAAAACAGTAGGAAAAATCTATTTTAATCTCTCTCAGTCTAAGTTTAAAGTAAGTGACCAGTGTAGACTTTTTTCTCATCCCCCTCACATTTGCAGATAGGTTTTAATCTGTTGATGGTGCTGTTCTAAGACTTTCCTATAGCTAGATAATTTTCTCAGATTTCCCTTCCCTCTTCCATATTCTCGAGTAAATAGCTCAATAAGGGAAAAGTCTCTTCTTTGACAAGATTCAGTCAAACCCAAGAGTCAGTTTGTGATAGTTGTAAGTAGGTAGTTGCAATGTTACTCTAGCACTTATTATTAAAATCTGGATGATTTTTCTGAGACTGGAAAAATTGATTTATATGGAGATTGCCCATGTCTATCACTGCACCATTATTTGTTCCAGGAAAATAATTATGAAGGAGTTCTACTCATGAAGAATACAAAAGCCTGAGAAATTGTCAGTGTATGTAACTATCTTTCTAACAGTCCAGTTGCAATCTTGATGACATCAGTGTGTGGGAAAAGTATTAGTTTGTACTCCTATAGAAAATTTCCCAGAAGAAAAGAAAAAATAGAAAAGATGTCTGCGATATTTTCAGTACAACAGAATGGTACTGTTTCCTTTGTTACTGTGATGTTCACACCAAAAATGTGAGGGAATATTTTGTACTGGAGAGTGTATATATTCAACTTTGTTGTTTATGTCATGGTTTATAATAGAGCTAGTTTACAAAATTGGTTGTTGCTTTCAGGGTTTTGGCTTTGAAAGCATGATTTCAAAATGAGATACAAATCAGCTTCATTTGCTGTTTGAAGTAGAAATAACAAGGTTATTTCCTTGCTGAAACTTTCTCAGGTGCTCAGATTTTCATCTCAAAGCCCTTGGATTTTTCCACTGCTGTGCTACCTGGCAATACCTCTAGCTAATAAATGTAAAATATAATAGCTTCTGTATTTCCATGAGGAAACAAGTAGATTTGTTAAATTAGCAAATAACAAAATAATATTATGGTTCATGGAAGTCTTGTACTATATTTCAATTTGTGTATTTATCTGTGTTTCAGTTTACTCCTAGCCAATAATTGTGACAAACCTTGACTGAAGGCAGTAGCAACAGTCTTTAGAGAACTGCTTGATGTGCATGCTTCTTATTGTATAATCAGTCACAAGACTGCTTCATGTTTAGATTATTCTCCTGTGTTCTGACCATTACATGCTTTTTTTGTTTCCACTGGGAAGATATTTTGGAGCTGTTATGTATCTCAGTCCTGTGGAGGGTGGGAAGCAGCATCCACAATTTTTCATAAGTACTGAATCTGTTTTGCAGCAGCTTATTTATTCAAGTCTTACATACAACATGTCTAGTTATTTAAAGCACAGTCTGTTAAAAGTCCTGACTTTTATTTTGACTGGAAGTTTCAGTATTTAAAATCCTTTCACTCTCATACTGAAACTAAAATTTCAACTTTTATCAGGTGGAAGTATCAACTGTTTTCTTAAGAAAAGCCAGCAAACTCTGGCTTGCTGAATTTGAATCAAAATGCTGTAGGTGTGGTTTTGTTTGACTTTGCTTTGCATATTACTCTCTAGTACTTCATGTGCACTGCAGATACTGCATACTGATTCTCTACAGCTTTCTCCTCTCGTTTTCTCTGTTGTCATATTCTGTATCATAAGCTCAGAGTGTCTGAGGCCATAGAATGTAAAAGTTCTATTTCCCTTTCCTCAGCATTTGAAGAGGATATTTAATACCACGTTTGATCATGTCAGCTGATAGAAGCACACAAGAACTGGCTGTTCTAAATATGTGGTCTGTTTGCATTGAGAACAAAGCACTGGTTGCATTTAACAAGGCAATGATAATTATATAATCTTTTAAAGCAACCCAAATTTACAGTGTATTCTGAGAATTTTTGGGGGGATGTCAGAAGGTGCAACACTATACCCAGTATTACTCCTTAGCTTAGCTTCATATATGATGTGAAACACTCTATGCTATAGGTCCAAATGCAGTGGTAGGATTAGTTTATGGGATTGTCTTTGCAGCTAGCAAGCACTTACATAAAGATTCGTTTGTATTTGTCTTTGTATTTAGTTAGGAACTGTCTGAAACAGATATTTTTAAAATATAGTATTGCCTGACCTAACAATTACATATTTTTCTTTAAGTTGTCAAAATATATTTCTTATGAGAAAAAAAATCCTACAATAAATTAAAATGGAGACTACAGACTGCATTAAAATTTATAGATTTGTGTTTGTTTATTTTGCTCCAGCTTTGATGGAACACTTCCTTGTTCCTTAATATCAAATAAGCTAGTAATTTTATTTTCTTAAATGGGAAGGCTTAAATGTGTAAGAGGAAAAAAGATAAGTTTGAAGTAGAGGCATATTTTAAAGTAACGTTGTGCCTGTATATGTCCTGTTCTTCTGAGATATATTTGAAGTCAGTGAAGTTAAAACAGGGCTGAGCTCAGCTTTCTCTGTCTTCTCTAATTTATTTATACTTGCCATCCTGGCATTTAAAGTTCATTATCTTATGAATTATGTTTGCATTGCATTACCTGAGTCCCATTCTTCATCACTTATGCAATGTCTGACTGCCTTATTGAATATTTGTTTTTGTGGAAGTAGTGAATACTGTTTGCTGTCTTTGAAGTCACAGGCTTTTTCTAATAAGCAACTTAGTTTTGCTTTGCTGAGATACTAACTGAGCTTTTTCTTTTTTAAAATAGTATTACTTCATAAATGATACAATGTTAAAAAAATACAAATGTATGAAGGGAAGGGGAGGAGAAAAGATTCATGTTATTTCTATTTATGCTTTTCTGTTAATTTACTTGTGTATGACAAGAATTTTATTTTAAAAATATAGTTTTATCAATTACACAATCATGTTTTACAGTAAAATTTGAACAGTTTTATACTGGTAGTGACCATGGAGCTTCATTTCTGTTTGGAAGTGACAGTTGATTAACAGAACACAGGTTTTATTTGAGTCTATGCAAGTTATGTGCAGAAAAGGGCAAACATGTGAGCATGAAGATATAGGATAGTATGACTGGAACGGACTGCCCAGAGAGGTTGTGGAGTCTCCTTCTCTGGAGGTATTCAAAACCCATCTGGATGCGCTTCTGTGTGACGTGGTCTAGGGAATCCTGCTGTGGCAGGGGGGTTGGACTAGATGATCTTTTGAGGTCCCTTCCAACTCCTAACATTCTGTGATTCTGTGACTAGGGGCAGAAGCTGTTTGCATCATTTATCATCAGCTGCTTGATGTCATAAACTATTACTAGGCAGCTTGTGTTATGACTCAAAAGCATCTCTTCACTTGTGATTAGTTAATATTGCAAAGTAGGATGAAATATGTACATAGTAACAAAGATTCCTACCTATTCCTGAAAACAATCAGTGTTTTATATATATCTGCAAATAGACTTACTCTGATTTTTCAGTTTTTCCTTTCTTCCTTATCTCTTGAAGCTTCTGCTGCTAAGCGTTAAGCCAAACATGTTTGGCTCTCCGTGATACAAGCTGCTTACACTGCATGCATGGAAAATTGAAATTTAATAGTTTCCAGTTTTTAACAAAAAAAAAAAAAGAATTTTCCTACATTGTTTACATTTCAACTCTTGGTAAACATGCCAGAATTGGTTTAAAATGCCCTTGAGCTTTCATTATGAAAGATGTGTGTATTTCGTAAAGATATAGGCACACAAACTATTTTTACACTTCCCTACAAAATAAACCTTTAACCAACTCAGACAGCTATTTAAGCTCTTCTCTCTACCCAGAGCTCCTACAAGGAGGATTTGCCATTTTGGGATGAAGAGGTCTCTAAGCTACCCTAAGCTGGGCCAAAATAGATATATGCAGTATGTTTAGAGGGGAAGAACTTCCAACAAGTTGTGGGTTTTTTTCTATATTTTTGTAGAGCAAAAAAGCTTAAAGCTTCAGAATTAGGTTGTTGCACATGGTGCAAATGTTGGTTATTTTTGGGATGTAATTTGTGATTACAGACAAGGGCCTATGCCAAGACAGGCCATGCAATAGAAATTGGAGGGGAAGACTGCAGATGGGTTAGTGAGATACTTTGAAGTATGGATTGAATCGGCTCATGGCTTACTCCTCCACTTCAAACATTCTCTGCGGTACAAAACTAGTCTGTTAGTGATTGACATAACAACCAGTATTACTTCCCTGGAAACTTATGGGGACAGTTGATAAGTACTGTGTTCCTCTTATATCCACTTATTACTAAAAAATCAACAAATGAACCCTTCCAACTCACCTTTCATAATGAAAGACTGCTTTTTATTTATTTTTTAAGAAAAGTTCCTTTCAAGTAGTGTGTATGTGTGGTCATCATGAGCTTACTCCACAAAGAGCAGTAGATCTTTTTTATTTGTTTTCATAGGCCAGTCATACTTGGTGAAGGGCTGACTGCCTGAGGCAGGTAGGGCCACAAATGCAAAACAAATGGATCTGCAGCAGTGTCTTATTTCTGTAAAGGTAGTTGCCAGCCCTATTAATTCACCCTGTGTAATTTGAAGTAGGATCCTTAACATCATTTTAATGGAGCTCCTTGTGAGACTAATATGGTTTGTTATTTACTCAAGAAATCCATGCAGACTAGAAACAAAAACAACCAAAACAAACAATCCCAGTTTCTGTTTCAGTGTAGTAATAGCAAGTAAACAGGAAGACTGGATTATAATTAAATTACTTTTTTTTTTTCATATGAACTCAGTGTCATTAGTTTAATGAATTGAGACTCTATATGTAAAATCCATTTCAGAACATCAAATTCCTGTGAGGACAAAAAGTCTCTGTGCATTATTACAATGTGGAATAGATGACCTCCTAATTTTCATTGTTTGTAGCATAGGGTTGGATTGGTCTATATATCTGCCACTGAAAGTAATAAATCATACTGCTGCCACTTAACTTGTATTCAGTTATCTCTCAAGGGAAAAAAAAAAAAAAAGAAGAGGGGGAAAAAAAGAGCATTCACAAGCACATTAAACTAAATCTGCCTGTGGTTTAAACAGTGGAGTAAAATTTGTAGATTAAAACAACAGATAAAATGTACTGTACTGACTCCGTGGATAAATGTATGTGAAATTTCCCCTCATTGAGTTCTGTCTTCCCTTTCTTGGATACAGTGAATCAGAGAGAGGCCTGACGTAAATACAGCAGGAGACTGGCAGCATGGCAGGTAAATAGCAGCTGCATTTACTTCTGAAGCATGTCAGGCATTCAGCAACATTTCTACAGTGCTGAATCTGAAGACTTTATGTATGTGTCTAGACATAAACAGGACGGAACAGAGAAGGAAATAGTTTACAGGACATCTTCTAATCCATAACGCATTCTGTTTGGAGGTCAAAATAATTTACAGCACGGAGGGATTATAGATGCATCAGCTTTTATGAACATGAGGCTCTGTTCTGTGCCAGGTAGTCACACAGGCTCTTCTGTGACAGCATCAGAAGAAAAAGCAGCTTGAGAGATCAAAAGTGTCAGAGAAGAAGCACACAGCACTAACAGGCTTACTTCTGCTGGCCAGGCTTCCACACTCTGTAGAAGATCACTTACCACAACTTTCCTTGAGGTCTGTGAATCATTGCATTCCCTTCTTATCCAGCTCTGGTGCCTAATTCCTGCCAAGCTTCTGCCTTCCCAGATCCATATGCCTTTTCCAAAACCTGATCTGATGCCACATACTGCAGCAGAAAGTAAAGTACTTGATGTGGCTGAATTTAAATATATAAATATAGATTTAAATATATCGCCCTGTTAGCTGTGCTGCTACTTTACTTACATAGCTGGTCCTTGTAAACAGAAATACCTTCTGTAAAGAGAAATACCTTCTCAAACTGATACAGCAGTTTTTTTCTTGGGGGTACTTGTCCTGGTAGTTATTACATAAACTGTAGAATTTCATTCTGCCCGTGAAGAATAAGGCTGAGCACCTGGAAAGGTGTAATATCAACCACATTGTGTGTGCTCCTTCTTAAATGCGGTTTAGATTTTAGCCTCACACAGAGCAATGTACATTTTCAGCTCTGGCGGTAGTGATCTTGCTGCTTCAAGGTCATTAACTGGCAAACCCAGGGACTCTAATCTTTTAGTGTTGGAGATAACTTAAATGTATTCCACTTGATTTTCCATTTGATTTATTGCCTTTACAGAAGTGTACTACTTTTAAAACCTACACAGTTATTTGAACAAGTTTATCCTTATGAGAAAACACAGTCAAGTGGTTTGCAACTATAAATTGGCAGCTTGACACTGGGAAGATCTTGAACTCCAAAGATGATAGGGGCAGAAATACGGAAATTTTTTTGTTGTGGGGAAAGGGGAAGAGTGAAGTGACAGATAATGTGGTTTATCATGAAAAGAGGGGAGCAGGAAATAATTGGATGTGTTTGAATTTAGATCAGCACATGAAAAATAATGTAAGAGCAAGGAAGAGGGGGGGGAAAAAAAGGCATAAGTTTATCTTTCCAGAGAAGTAATTGGAAATTTTTAAAGTTCTGTAACTTTGAAGGAAGGTGTAGTCCCATTCTGCACACAATGACATAAATGAAGGGCAGAACATGTTACATCTTGGAATGTCCTAGTGTTGCTGGTTTGATGATCTCAAAGTTATTTTTAAAGCAGTTTTAGTGTTGTCCTCTTAGAGGTGAATTGCAGGAAACTTGCTTCTTAATTGATTCAGTTGAAATATGACAAGTATTTCTTAACCATGTAACCATTTAGGTCACTTGATCAGTCTGATGTTTCAATCAGGTCTGTTCTGAAAATAGCATTGGTGACAGTAGGGCTGACAATGACAAGTGATATTTTATTAATTTTTTTGTTCTATAATTTGCCAGCATTTATTCAGCTCATTCTGCATACATCCCATTACAATGTTGGCTTCAAAATCCAGTTTAGGAACATCTCCAGGCTTTATGGGAGGGAAGGCATTGCACATAACACATTTAGTGTCCTCAGATTAACTCAAGTGAAAAACTCTAAAGTTCCACCAAACAAGCTTCTTACAATTACTATAGGGAAAAAGTTAGTAGGTGACAAGTTGATGTATCTTCTGCAACTCCAATTTCTATGATTTTGTGATTTATATATTTTTTTTTAATGTGAAACAGATGTATATGAAACTTGTGAGGAGCTTTGTCAGGGGCTTTCTGCCTTTAGTTTGAGGGATCTCGCTGGGCCCTGGGGGTGGCCAGACAGTCCCTAGCCTGTCTCTTCTTGTTGGGGTCTGTGGGACAGGGCTAGTCGGAAAGGAAGAGCAGCACAACACCCTAGTGACCCCACAGTCTGGCCCTGATTTTTGAATGTCACTGTAGAGGAAAGGCGGGAAAAAATGTATTCTGGAGAGATTTAATTGATATAGGGGTAGAAGAAATGCTGAGGAAAGTCATTGTCTGAGGTAGAAGCATTTGGACTTAGAGACTTGAAAAATAATGGGAAGGTGAGAGAAAAGGTGATGAAAAGAGAGAATGAAAGGTCACCTTTGTGAAATGGAAAATGCACTGGTTGGAATCAGATATACTACATCCTCTAGAGGGAAAATACTAAAATAAGGAAGGAAGAGAAACATAAGGTGAATTTAAATCCTACCAGTAAAATATAGACAACTCTTACTACATATTTCATATGGAGAAAGGGAGTAAGGAGATGAATGGTGGTAAAGGTAACACTGAGTGGAGAAAACTTGACACTCTTCATACAGAGCTAAGCTAACATTTGTCATGATTCTACCTTTGATTTGAAGATTTCACCTTTTAGAATGTTTGAAATTTTGTTAATTTGCTGAAAAATATTTCTTAAACAAAAAACTTCAGTATCAGGGTCCCCCTGGAGATGTAATCATTTTCTTAAGCAGCATTTGATATTTTGGAAAAAAAAAACAAAACTAAACCAAAAAAACCCCAAACCTTCCAGGCTGCTCAAGAATTTCCAGCATGAACAAGGCTCCATGCAGACACCTCTCAATGCCCCTAAGGCTTCTAAACCCATGGAGGCATCTAGACCTATGACCCAGAAGCTGAAAATCAGTGGTACTGCATTGTTTTCTAATCTCTACATCTGAAGAATACGTCATGCTTCTACAGGTAAGTATGGCCATAGTAGGGACTTGACTTAAAACCTAAACTTTTGTTTGTAGGTCAGGTTTGACATTTTTTTCAAATTGCTCACAAATGAATCTGGCAAATAAAGCATCTGTACCTTTCTATTGCCTGTAAGAGAATCTAAAGTGGCCTACTCATACTCAGTGTTTATAGTTTAGGTACATAAAAGTAGGGGATAGAAATGTCTCTTTCTTTCTCCTGGGAATTCTTGAGCAATGAAAGCTTTTACTTTGAATACAGCCACACCGTGAAGACACAACTATGGCTCTACTAGCTTAAGATTTCATTTTGTTGGCTAGCAGTCTGCTTCTGTGAAAGGACTCCTGGTATATGTGCAGCACAACCCATGAATACAGAAGAAGAACTTAAATGAATAATTCCTATTTGATGATAATGAAGCATAGTCTCAGGCCATGGCTCAGCTAGCAGTCTATTTTACTGGATATTGCCCCAACCTTTCTGCTATTTTTCAGCTATTTAAGGAAAATGAAATAAAGATACATAGAAGAAAAAGTAAGTTGTTTTCCTTTTCATAAGGTCTTACCTGAAGGCTTTCCAGATGGTTCAGTGAGAAATACAGTTAAGGATAACTCATGAGAATCTTCTTATGCAGAGCTAAGAATTCTTCAAAAGTAGCCTTGGATATAGTAGAAGAATCCACAAATGTAACGAGTTGATTAATCAGAGTTGGGTACTGTATTTTCATAAAATAGGACAGAGAAGAAATCTGAGGAGAAAAAAACCCCAACAACAAATAGACCAAATTATGAGCTGTTATAAATGGGTACAGGGTCATTGGCTTTCCTTGCTTTGTATCATTCTTCAGTTTGACCTTTGCAGCTATGGTTTATCCAAATAGGAAATGTTCCAAGACCTGAAGTTCTATTTATCTGCAATTCAGATTATCTTGTTTTATCTTCTCTAAAAAAAGATTGCTTTTGTGGTGAAATAAACCACCAAGATTATGTTGTGCATTGTAATTTTCTCCTGCTTTCAGTAGCTGTCTCTTCTGAGGAGTTATCTAAATAAGATGGATTACTCTCCTTCCTTTTTTCTTAATACTCTCCCACTTTTCCAAAGCAATTGCAGTAATATGTGCAAATCTATCCAGTGAAGTTTGCAGTTTGAGCAGCTGCCTTCCTCCTCCCTTTTTGACTATGGTTATGGATTGGTTTTGTTAAAAGAGAATGATTGCAGCCAATATAATGGTTTGTTTTTTAATGGGACAAGCATTTGTACTTCGGGCTCTCCCATGTGTCAGACCCCAAAGCAGGCAGCATCAATGCATGATGCATAAGTGTTTACACGAAGCTCTAACTCTGCCATTCAGAGACCAAACTGAACAGAAGACTGTCTCTTTTGTTACTTAGTTTCACAGTATTAATTTGAAGCTTTCATGTCCTGAGCAGATGTGGCTAGATTCTGCCTGGTTTCCACAGATGCTTCATGAAGCTTTTCCCATTTGGACCTCTAAATAATCAATTATTTGAACAAAGAAGGCCAGAGAGACTGTCTTGCTGACTTTGTAGGAAGGGCATTCTGCAATGGGATGAGAGATTCACTATCTCTGCTTTCAGTCAGGCACAGATCTAACTCTTGGGTAGCCAGGCTTGTGAGGGAGCTCTCTAAAATAGCTTAACTAGTATCTTTACCTTTCTATTTTTTGGACTCAGTCTATGTAACAAATACCTTCATTTAAATTGTTTCTCCTGCATAACCAGAAACGTAGTTTTGTCTTCTTTTTTTTCCCCTGTTCCTCAGCTTCTCTGGGGCAGGGGGTTGAGGAGGAAGAAAATATTGCAAACAGTGCCAGTTATCTCCTTTCTTCTAGCTCATAAAACAGGTATGAGAACAAGGGAAGTGGTAATATCAGAAAAATTCTATGATTAAGTACCTGGGAGTAGAAACTGAGCTTTAAATTTTCAGCCTTGTGCTCAGAATATTTTCATGTTCATTTTCATTCTCTGCAATTCTAGAAGCATGTGAGTTTTACGCTGAAATATGGATTCCTTTCTCTTTGTGTTACTCTTGCTTGTAAATTCTTCAGTGGACAGAAGAATTTGGATGCACAGAAGAATGCTCTGTCTACATTAAATTCGGTGCATAATTGGTATGACCTCTTCCGTATGCTTTTCATTGAAACCAAAATGTAATGCTTTATGAACAAATCATAAAATCTGAACTTACTAGGAGTATAAAAAACCTACGTTCTTTCCTAGATCTCTTAGTTCCAGTACCATAGAAACAAAGGAAAATACTATTATATCAGCTTTGGTGGTACTAAGGCAGCATGCATCTGCGTTATTAAACTTTCAATGTTGAAAATTGGTGTCTGGTAGGTTGAGTTGCTTTGGAATGATTTATAGGTCCAAGGAACAAGCAGCAGCAAATGCATATGGGGTGCTGTGACATGCTTCTCTGTGCTTAGCATAACACTGAGCATAGTTAAAAATAAATAAAATTGTTGATCTGAAAGGAAACAAGTCAAATTGAGCTCTGTTTTACTGCATGACTGAACCAGTGTAAGAGAGAAGAAAATTTGTTTGAATGTCAGTTAGGGTTTATGATGTCTTTTGAAAGGTCCACAGAGTGAACATTACCACCTAGTGGTTGACAATAGTGGATAGGAGAAAAGAATTGCATTACTATTGCATGT
The DNA here is from genome assembly GCA_013399015.1 of Galbula dea. Classification (NCBI taxonomy): domain Eukaryota; kingdom Metazoa; phylum Chordata; class Aves; order Piciformes; family Galbulidae; genus Galbula; species Galbula dea. Next base: position 343,322 of record VWZX01003753.1, on the reverse strand, counting down.
AGGCCAGATATTTGCTTTTATAAGTGCAGAGGTTTACATATCTGAAAGCAGAGACCTGTTAGGTTTCTGTTTAGTCACAAATTATTGCATTGTACTTGGTAAATAATTTCAACAACAACAAAAGAAATGCAGTACAAAGGAAAAGTGAACCTCCAGTTCTGATCAGGAATCCAGATTAACTACAATAGCAAAACTGCTACTGTACAGCAGATGTGTAGTGCTGTTAAGTAGGTTCTGCACTAAAGGTGAAACAGTTGCAACCAATGTGCTGCCTGAGGAAAACGGAATACACCTCTGCTGGGGGGCTGGCTGAGATTCACTTGACCAATAGAAGCACAGAAATTTATTGAATTGGTTTCATTTGTTCTTTGCCAAAATGTTAGTTAAAACCAGCAATTACTTTTTAATGTACTGAATAAAGTGGAACCATTTATTCAAATTTTTGAGTAGGTTTTTGTCTTAGCTAAAAAAAGAAACCTTTAAGAAGTTTAATTTCTCTTTTGCTGGCAATCACATTCTGTTGATTGGATTCCTTTTGCTGTTAAGTTTTTTGAGAAAAGTAATCAAGAAAGTTAGATGAAAATTTCCAATTATGGGGCAGGATTTTCTTTACATTTAAGCTATGGTATTCACTGCAGATATTATCATTAATGTGATAATTTTTAGGGGGATAATTGATTTTCAGGGATTACTGGAAAAGAATTTGACTAAGACTGACTTCAGTAGGCAGCAGCCTAAAGAGGAGACTGCGTGTATTTTAATGTCTTTGAAGACAAGGACTCCCTACTGTAACTTGCTCCCTACTCATGCCACTGGATTTTTGCCTACATACCTAAAGAGTCTGGAGTCACTGAGACCTCAATAAGTAAGTTAGTAATGACAGCTAGCAAGTACAGGCAATTCTGGCAAGAAGAACAAGCTAGAAGCTGAAGTGGAAAAGCTTTCTTTTATCACCAAGTCTGAACAATGGATCAGAAACTGGGAAAAAATATCTGTATCTACCATTATGTTTCTCTGTGTGTGTTAAAATCAGCAGGAATAAGGCTTGAGATTGCAATTGTTTAAACACAGAAAAATAAGGCAAAATATTTATCATGAATACTTAAATTTATAAGTAAAAATTTTTTATTTCCATGCTGTAGTGTAGTCTTCAGAATATCTGATTATCAGCTTGTAGGTTTTATTTTCTCATGGGCTAATTTTAAATCTTTTGCATACTGTGTGTGCTCTAACCTGTAAATGAGAATTTCTGTTGTATATTACAAATATGACTCCTTTCTCTTGAGAAGATCCTAGATCTAGGATATACACGCTAGTATACAATAGCATACGTACTCAAATATACACACTAGGGTAATGCAAAGGAAAAATACCTGGAGTTTTGACAATGACATCTGAAGTAATTGTATTTGTGTGGTAAAATGAAACTCAGAGTGACTACAAATACCCAGGGGAGGTGATAAGTATGCAAGAGGGGAGGAGGCAAAGGCTTTTAAGGAATTTCAAAGTTACTTTATCAAAAAAGCTGATCCCACATCTCGTTAGACAGTTAAATCTCTCAGAACTAATCTTAGATGTGCTTTGTAATGAAAAGGACTGAGCAAGTGAAGTTCAAGAACTTGTGAATTAGACTTTATAGCAGCTGACACCATTTGTCTTTTTAGGTGACGATAGTTTTTCAAGGTTCCATTTGTAAAGCAAACATTGGCTTATAAACTCTAGAGGTCACTGCCTGTTCTGTATGAAATGAGAGATGGAGTTGTTGCTTCCTGCAGGCAACGTCTCAGTGGTGGTAGATGACTGGAGTAAAAAATGGTGGCACTAAGTCAATAATTAGGTGTGTTTAGCCTAACTATATAATGTTCAAGTACTAATTTTCTTAATCTGTCCCACATGCCCTTGTGTTGTCCACAAACCCCACACAGAAAAGGAGGAGATCTGCAAGAGCCGATTGGAAACTCTAGATTTTTTTTTTATCTTCTGCACTCAGCTGAGCCTCTGTTTGAAGTCAAAAGGCTACCAGCATGTTGCTGCAAGTGAAGACTTTTTAGAAAATGGGTATTATTTTTAAACAGTAATTTGTAGAGAAATACCACAAAAATAAGTATGTAGAAGTACATTGATTACTGCACAAAATGAGTTCAGGGAGTCCAGAAGCTAATTTTATATCTATATAACAGAGAAGGCTGAGAAAAACTTTTTAAAGAGTAAATGGTATTAGTCTGACATTAAAAGTAACTCTAAAGAACCAACAATTCACTCAGGTATTTCTAATATAGTTCTGACTAGCAATTTCATATAAACCTCTCTTAAAAAGTAATTACCAAAGTTTTTTAACATTTTAACTTTTCTCAGTGGCCTAGGAATGTGGTGGTTGTAACTGCTGAAGGGACATCTAGGAGACTATGAATAACCCTCATTACTGAGGGAAAGACATCTTGAATGTATGAGCCAATACACCATTAATCAAAGAAGGCACTTGTTTTTCCTGATGGCAGATTCTTTATATAAATGAATACAGCAAGGGCAAACAAGTAGCAGCGGCTGCAGAAAAAAGTTCAGTGTTTAAAGAGATTAAGGTGATGGATAGTCTACTAGCACAAGGCTTCTTGTATTGAGACTGGCAATGTGCATTAAGCATTTTCTTTTTATTAGCTGAATGAGTATCTGTGATCAAAAATCAGCTTTCTTCAGCAACGAGTGACAAGGGAGGTGAATTTTTATACATGAGAAAGCAATGAAAACATTTCTGCACCCTATCTTCAGATGTCGGTGTGCATCTTAACTTCGCTAGGATGTACTCAGTTTGTACTTTGACTCCTATAGGACTTGAGCACGTACTAAACTCAAGTGCCTACCAGTTGCTGCTGCTGTACTGAATTTCAGGTAGTGACAGGCTGTTCATAAAATCAGCTTTGTGGTTTCATTTATAGTAATGCTGATGGTCCACTCCTTTTCACTGTAAGTTCTCAGTGAGGTCTTCTGGGATTCCCAGTCATCTTGTATATGCATGTAAAATTTCCTGCTGTCTTTGGATTTTAGTTGGACTAGCATCTGTTTTTGACTAAAATCCAAACTTGTTTTGGGAGTTGTGATTGTATTTTTTAGTAGCTATTCCACACTTGGTTCTTCAAGTAGTATCCCTCTTAATACTCCTCTTACTTTTTATGCTCTTCTTTTGTACTGTGGATTACACGTCAAGGATGATATTTCCTAAAATACTGTATACAAGTACTTGTATAACTGCATACAAGGACCAGTATATCCTTTGCATTGATTTCCATTGTTAATGATGTGCTCCTTCCCTATGCTCCATCAACATTTCTTTACTTAGGCAATGCAGGTCCCCTCAGCTCAGGAAATACTTAACAGTTTGAAATGACACAACGTTTTTTACCGAGTTGGTTTTAAAAAGATTCAGGGACATGAGGTAGGAATAGAATGCACGTAGGAGGAAAAAAGAATGGTTTTATTTTCCATAGATGTAGTGAAATTTGTAGGCCTCAATTTCAATATTAATCTTGGGAGTGGGAGTTAACCATGGGCCAGTTATTAAGGAAAATGTCTGGTGCCCATTCTCACAAAACCAAGGCATTACTGATAATCTTACTTATTGAAATGGGAATCAGTATATTGGCAGGGAGTATTTATTAGGATATTGCCTTTTTTCTGTGATACCTTCATTATATTATACTTAAAAGACACTATTTGAGTGAGTAATTACAGATTTTTCCTTGATTTGTTTTCAAAATTCTTATGTTAGTGAGTGCAACACAGAATTTCCTCATTAACAAACAACCCCTTTGTTGTAACAATTGATTAATACAATGATTCTTGATGAATATGATTATTAATCAGAAAACTTTGGTGGCATCAGTAATCTAGAAGTTAGGTGATACTAAGTACTACAAAAGGAAAATATTTGTTCTCTTTTTGTCTGCTTAACATGTAAGAACCTACGCTTGGTACCTCAGAGTATTTTCTTGAAATCAAATTAGATTTCATTTATGCAAATACATATGCTTGCATGCATGCACAGTCACTCTTCCCTGAAAGCCAGTATCATATAAGAACAGAAATAAGAAGTATATGAATTTACTGGTGGAGTTAAAAAATAAGGGAGATAAGCTTTGTCTTAATTACTTAAAAGTACTTTCCTGAACTGAAATTTGCAATGCAAGACTGTTTGCTTCTTTTGCTAAGTTGAAATAAATTTTGCAAAAGAAGAACAAAGCATGACATTATCAATTCCTGGTCTAGGGAATCCTGCTCTGGCAGGGGGGTTGGACTAGATGATCTTTCAAGGTCCCTTCCAACTCCTAACATTCTGTGATTCTGTGTTTCTGTAATGCAAAACTATACTTATGGTGCAATTTGGTTGAAATACCTTGCAAATAATTTTATGCTTTTTTTGGAACTTTTTATAATTTGTAGCTGAAGGCTGCCATATTTTATAATTGATGAAATGCTTCAAACAAACAACTACAATAGCTGCTGCAGCAGTCATCAATGTGATAAAATGCTGCTGTTGCCAGTAATGTCACTAAAAACTGAGGCAGTGGCATGTCTTGCCTATGTGCCCTATAGCTGATTAACATCCGCTGTTCTTGCTTAAGTAATCCCATGAATTTCATTACGTATTACTCACTGGAGAGAGAAGCATAAGGATCTAGCTGCTAGAGATCTGTGGATCTGTACTTTGGGCTTTTGCCAATATTTAAATTGAAAGGAAAACTGAGTTAAAATTATAGCCTTTTGAATGCCAGTGTATACTTGCAGCTTTGTTAATCCACTTTTTTTGAATCTCAATGAAGCATTCTTGCATAAATTTAACACAGTATTATCAAATGAATGATGCACGAGATATATTTTTTTGAAACTAAACAAGAGATAATAAATTGAACAGGATTACTGGTCATATATGGCTTTCCTGTTTGAAGAACCAAAATGAAAGTGATGTATCTGAGATAGTTTGCAAATAGCCTTGCTAGAAACAGTACAAAGAGAAAGACTGCAGATAAACCGGAAAAACCTATCTGCATAGACAATGTTCTTGAATATTCTTGTTTTCAGAAAGACTAAACCAGAACATGATAGCTTACATATTAAGCCAAATCCTGTTAATCTGATGTTTGGAATAATGTCTTGAACAAGCAATAGCTTTGGTAGCAGTAAGAGGCCTGTCATGGTACAGATGCTTCATTGTATGTTACTTGCCAAGACATTAGCTCATTATTAGTCACTTGATGGACAGCCTCAGCTATTCCAGTCCTTTACTCAATAATTAGAAGACCACCAGATGACCCTGAATTAAATGGTTGGTGTGTCATAAAAAAAAAGAAAAATAAAAAAGGGGAGAGGGGAGGGAGCATACAGAAATACAGAGCATAGATCTCATTCTTTCTCCCATTAGTTTTTAGGCTTACTTCAGTTCCTGAGGACAGGAGATGTCAGATCCATTAGATCTTGATGAGACAGACAAATGCTTTTTGTAGATTTAGTGTAGCCATTGAAGAAGTCTATTCCTGTCAAGGAGTAAGGATAGGCTGGACACTAGATGAATGACAGAACCTATTAACCCCTCTCTCTTCCCAAAGAGCACATTCATACCAAGATACAGCATGCAGCCATGTTTTTCATATTTTAGCATAAACATATAAATACACATTTCAAATACATATAGCAAAACTGGAATTATATATGTTTTGGGTTCAATCCACCATAATGATTTATGTCAATACATAAAAAACCTCAACCCCTTGCAACTCTCAGATGCTTGTCAAATTTTGAGTAGTAACTGAAAGGAAAAAAAGTAGATGTGGCAGATTAAATTAATGAAGATATGTTTACAGCAGCACAGATCAAGGTTTGTAGGCCAGAGGTTTCTCAAACTCTAATAAAGTTTTTTGTCATACACATGGGAACTCTAAAAATTGGGCTGCATGGAAGCAAACAGAATCTGGCCAATGTTAAATAAAAGAAATATGTAGGCCTGGAACAGAAGGAAACTTACTTTTAAGTGCATGCAACAGATTTTTTTCTTAATGATCTTTATAATGAGGTTCATCCACAGTATGCAAAAGTATTGACTACTATTCAAGTTACACAGAAATGTGCAGTTGGTTCATGTCCTAGTTGCTGCCCATAAATTAAAGAAATAGCACAAGGTGAGTTGCATAGTTATGCTATTCAGTAATTGCAGCATGCAGAATAACCTGGTTTCAGGTCTCTGAGAACAATGTATATAAAGCCAGTTTGACTAACTATATAGAGATTAGAGAATGCTTGAAGAAGTGTATCCACAATGTGTAGAATAGGAGAAGGTAGAGTACTTTGTAGAGAATTGTATTAATTACTGAATGGGGAAATTATATTTTTAGGAGACTCATTGGTATTTTCTTATACAGTACAACTTAGACACTGCATGGTATGTGATTTCTTTGAACCTTCAGAAAAAGTGGAAAATTCACTACGTGGAAAATAGTTTGAGGTGGCTTTTTTTTTTTTGTATTTTTGGAGAATTCAAATATGTTGGCCTTTTCTCATTTAAAACTCTGTTCTAGTTCCTGAGCTTGATCACATAGAACCAAGAAAGCCTTCATATGAATCATTCTTGGGGTTGTTGTTTGTTTGATACTAAAATCTTAAAGGAGATACTGTTTCTTCTGAACAAAACAAAACAAAACACAAGTATTATAGTTCACAAAATGTTTATTACTTTTTCTTCTTTTGGCTAGGTATAAGCACACAGATGTAAAGGTAAATTGCTGAATTATTCTCACCTATGTGGTTTGTAACCCTTGTGGCACTTAAGAAACTCTTAGATAGTCCTTTTTGTATGAGTGGTGGCTAGGAACTAGGAGTGCTAAATACCTTCTTATTGTGTAGATGGAGTTAAACACTGAGCAGAAAAGTCATAGGTGTTTTCAACTCTGCAATTTCTTTTGCAGCTTACAGAAAGCAACTAGAAATATGCTGATGCTTAAGTCAACACTGTTTTAGGTGAAGGGTAGATTGACCAAGTTATCCAGACTGTGCTGGAAATGACACCAACAGGAGTCTTTTTGCTTCTGAAAGTGTTGCTTGTGTACAGTTCTCATGCAAAGATCAGAAATGTTTTTTCTCTTTTCACACCTATTTCTCTTCGATCCTGGCTGACAATGCGAGTTCTAAGAGGTGTCTAGGAGAACTTACAGGGTATTAGGATTTCCTCCTTTAAGTATTTGGAGGAAAGTCCTCTAAAGTTTTGATTATTAACTTGTTTTCAACTTTTATTTGTAACTTACATAGGGCTCAACTCATCCTCTGAACAATATAGCTTCAAGCACAATGAAATCTCTTGTTTCCTGTACACTGTAACAGGTGTCTTTCCCCCACACCTGCCCCTGCCCTCTGAAAGTCTGTGAAATTGTCTAAACCCCTGTCTAATAGGGGTAAGTGGTATTACAGGTGTGACTGAAAGGAGAACCAGATTACTTTATTGAATATGCACTTCTTATTTTTAAAGGGTTTGTCAACAATAATATCTGGAGAAAACCCACCCAACACCAAAGCAATTAGGAAAGAGGAGGAATCCTTCTACTTGATCCAACTATCAATAAAATCCTCCTATCTGTATTCTTGTTTAGATGACTGTGATGGACTCTTACAGATTGAATTGTTAGAGTTGTATGAATCTTTTTCTGTTAGATAGTAAATTTATTGGAGAAGAGTTCTGTAGACATTGAGCTCATTCAGATTTTCAATTAATAGTTTAGGCCCCCCCAAAAAAGAGAGAAATTGGTGCCAAAAAATTATTAAAAAGAAAAAGCATTTTCTTATACTTGTGATGATAAAGTTCATTCATATAATATCTTGCTTCCCACCCACTCCATGGAATCTTCCCTTATTCACTGTTCACACTGGAGAGCATTTATTTAATGATAACCACTGCTGCCTGAAAAATAGCTTAGTGACTTATTTACCACAGCCTGTTCAAATCTATTTTGGAAACTTCCCCTGAAATTTATTGGTTATAAGGATAAACAAAATTGCTCCACCTCCCTGCAGAGAGATATGAAGTAGTAGTGCTCTCATCTTACAGATAAGGGCCTGAAACAGAGGACCATTACCCCAGAAGTGCTTCTACATTTGAGCTCCTGGTTGAAGATGCCTTTTTGTGTGATGATATCACTACATAATATGTTTCATGTTCACAGTGTAGTAGATTACTGACTTTCAGTACTCTGAAATGAGAATTTGATTTTGGTTGAGCAATAAGAAAACTTTCTCAAACAAGTCTTCTTGCCCTGAACTCCCAGTCTTGGACTTCCACTTCTGAGTAAGAATCCTAACTTTAACTCCTAGCTTTCTGTCCAGTCTCCTCAAAAGGCTTAAGAAGGATTATATGACTAAATGTAGGCATTTGCAATGTGGATGTTTGTTTGAACTAGTAGCACTGAGTTTCTTGCTTAGTCAAAAGAAAGAAATATTAACAACTAGGAACTAGGATGCAACTGATCTCCTACAGATGGCATCTAAAATATAGCAATACAACTGCATCCTAGCACCTGCCCCTGAAAAAGGGGTGAGTAATCCACAGATGGACATCTAAAGCTAGGTGAAATTAATCCCACCTTCTGAGTTTCACGCAGCTGGCTCCGTACTCAGCCACCTGTGTTGTGCTTTGTCTCCTTAGCTAGTCAAAGCTGGCTTTGACACCAACACGTCTTTAGTTCTCTTTCTCCATCTGCTTTGCCATCCCTATCACCTTGTGTTGAAGTAAGGCATCCTCTTTTTTTCCATGCATTGTGGGGGTTCAGAAGTGGCAGGCTACTCAAGAACATAAGATGGAATTTGTGTTCCTGCACCTTTTTAAAAACCTGTGAAGGTTGTAGGGAAAATTCTGCTCACCCCTTGAATTCTGCTCACTGGATCAATTACAAGGTAGAGCTGGGTGTAAAAACATCAGCCTACAGCTTCCACAAAGAGCTAGGGCTTGTCTGTTGCTGTTGATGGCTTCTGAAAATTAGTTGCTTTTTTCATGTTGTCTGCTGACTAAATGTGACCTCAGCTTTGAAAGCCATTTATCTTCCCAAATTCAAACAGAGAAAATTGTGTTCCCAGTATCAGGGACACAGTCCTTTCTTCCCTCTTCCTTCAGCTGACTTTAAAGGAAACATAAGAGTTTTAAAATTAGGGAATATTTTAACCTTTCTAAAAAAATTGGAACTGTTTTCTTCTGATTTTCTTCCTAAAATGACTGACTACTTTAAAAAACAAACCCCACTCCTCTCAAGGAATAAAAAAGAGAGGAAAACACCAAAAAACACTTTACCCCAAAAATTCAGCTTTAAGAAACAGTATGATACAAATAGCACCAGTCACAATGATTTGAGCAGTCAGTTAGAAAAGAAATAATTTTACAAAATCTTACAATAAATAAAACTGGAAGATCTCTCTACAAACTTCTTTTACAAGTTTGGTTTTTTTCAGCTTGTTCTTATATATTAATGTTGTGGTTCAAGGCTGGGACTGCTTTCAGCTAACAGTCTTAGCAGTTGAAAAGCACAGGCTTTAGATGTTGCAAAATTATGTATTAATTTAAATTATGCTTACCAAATAGTTTCAATTAAGAAAGAAAGCTTCACCAGAAGATCAGTTGTTATGACGTAATAAGGAATAGTGAAGAATACTAAAGTTCAGTTCCCTCTTCTTCAAGCAGATTTGAGCTGGTCTTTGCTACCTCTGAAGAAAATTGCGTAAACCGTTTTGCACGAGATACAATGGTATTGGCATTGACATTTGTGGTTCAAACCACCTCCTCCAAATTTGGCATTCTTTCCATTTGGTATGGATACTGAGGGTGAGAAAGAAGCTGCTGCTGCTGCCTATCACTTTATTATTTGTTTCATTTTGTTTCAGGTGGCTGAAAAAGAAATACTTTGATTCAAGTCAAGAAAAAAAAAATATAGAAAGATAAAACTTCCTGCTATTTTAGTTATCTGCAGTATTAAGTAACATGAAGATAGTGGAAACGTATTAATTTTTAAGAAGGTTTGAATGAGAAATGCTTCCCTGCAAACCTGCATGCTAGGAAGCTCTCTTTTATCTTAATATGACTTACTGTTTTTTTAATAATTCTGAATACAAAAAAAAATTCTGTAAGTAAATTGAACTATGATGAAGGCTTAATTACCACCTTTTGATGATAAAAGTCAACCTTTGTGAAACCTTCTGTTAATACAATGCATCTGCAAAACAATTACCTTTATTAAAAACTTTTGTTAAATATTTTCATTCCAAGAGCTCCCCTACAAATTTCTATTTGCATTGAGATTGTCAAACAGAATTTCTTCAAAGAAAGGCTGGGGCAGAGCCAGTAAGGCCTCTCAGTGCCCTCAGGGGAGTGATGCTGGATTTCTTCATCTTGGAAAAGATTTGGAGAGGTTGTAATTGCTGTCTTCAAGTCTCCAAGAGATGTCAAGCTCCCCTTGGCAGTGCACAGTGCAAGGAAAAAGAGCAAGAGTCACAGGTTGTGAAAAGAGAAATTCTAATGGCAAATAAGAGGAGAATAGAGAGCAGCCAATGCTTCGTGATGGTGGTTAAACCAGTGGAAGCAGAATAACAGGCAGTGCAAAGATAAACTCATTTGGGCTGCCATGTTGTGGTAAGGTATTGCCGCTCAGATAGAGAAAGTAGTTGTAAGAGTACGTCATGTAGATGCCCATGTACCGAAATGTTGGGCCACTGAGGAACATCAAAGCAATCAGCAAGTGGATCAGGCTGCTAAATTGTTCTGAACAGACTTAGACTGGTAATACAAAAGTGAACTGTGGGAAGTAAAAGCATGTTTGAAACCAGAATTACAGATTCAAAAAACTGTTTCCTACTGTACTTTAGCAGCAAGACAAACTACTGTGCTTACCACCTACCAAAAGCAAGCAGACTTCTGCCTCACCTTTTCAGTAAGTGATGCCGCTCAGTACAGTGATATGAACAAAGAACTTGCTTAGGTCTTCACTTTTAACTCATTTTTCAATGTCCCTATTCAGCTACCATCTTTGATACTGGTTATTCTATTTCTTCCCTTAGGAAAAACTCAAAGAAAGTAATCTTGCTCAGTATGGCTCATTGCCACCTATCGTTATCCCCAGGATTAATAGTATTTGTGATAACCACAATAAATCGCCCTGTTTCATGTTACCATGGCAGCCAGATTGAAAGCAGCAATTTTTTTCCCCTGTGGTTGGCCACAGATACTGATGCAGGTAGGAGGTATAAACTTATATTGGTGTTATACCAAAATATCTTTTCCTAAATTTCTCATTCTTGTAATAAGTACTTATGGTGTAGGAGCTCCTCATTAAAGAATAACTGGAAAAAGAATAACTCCCTATTTGAGTGTATGTATCAGTGATTAAATATATCTAATTTTTTGTCTTGAATGATGGTGAATTTCAAATACTACAGTGAAGAATTATTAAAAAAAAAATCAGATTATGCTCTTAATTAAAGAAATACCATTAAAAAACCCCAGCAAACAACCAAAATTAAAAGAAAGCTTTATTTTCTGTTCTTTGTGGACAGCAAAATTCTGAAAAGATTTAAAATATAATCTTGTAGACTCTTTTAGGGACAGGTATGATTTTCTTGTTGTATTCAATCTCCAGCCCTCTGTCACAATTTCCACTGAAGTTTCTCTTTGTTTGTGCTGTGGTAACCATGTTCAAGTACTCAGAGACCCTAAAAGACTTCCCTTCCTGCAACTAAACATGTTTAAGTACTTTCCCTGTGTATTAATCTGAATTAGAAAAGGTTATCTGTTATTAGCTTTCTTTTGCGGGGTTTTGTTTGTGGTTTTTTGGTGGTGGTTTGGTTTTGCTTTGTTTGTCTGTTGTGTGGTTTTGTTTGGTAAGCACCTTAGACTTGAAGGTGTTCATTGATGATCTGCTGTGAGGGTCTTAAGGCACAGTCCCACTCTCAAGATTTACTTTTAAAACAGTCAACTGCTTGTTTATTATGTGATAGTTGCCACAATGCAAGAGATGTAAATGTAAAATCATGTTTCCTTGTTCAATGCTGTGCAGTCCTTGACAGCCTGCATTTTCCTAGTCTGCAATAAGGATATGATTATCACCTGACTTGAATACGTGTATCTGACTCTATGTATGTTAAGCTGTGCCTTTACACATGTAAATATGTATTTTAGCTCCCTTTTTCCTATCCAAAAGATAGTTTCAGTTTCATTATTCAGATCAATGGTAAATGTGTTTTAATTTCTAATCTGAAATGACCTCACCAAATCTGTGCCTTTGTCTCCTGTTCTCGTCTTCTGTTGTGGACAGTATTACTTTTTCCTTGTGTTTACTGGTTGTGAGCTTAGTCACTCTGACTTATATTGGCTAATCAGAGAATCATTACAGTGGCAAGGCATCTCTGGAAATCATCTGGCCTAATACTCTGCTCAAAGCAGGGTCAACCAGTACAAGTAACTCAGGGCCATGACCATTCATGTTGTAAATATCCTCTTTCAGAGCTCCTTCTCTTGGGTGACTCAGCCTGTTCGATCATTAAGCAGACTCAGGTGCTTTTCCTCAATTGTTTTCAGACAGTAAAGCCCCATTTCAGGTTAGACATTTTCATCAGTCCCTGGATGCATGTATCTGAGGTTCTATAGCGCTCATTTTCATTGTGGTTTTTTTCATGTTTTAATCCAGCCCTGAAGTGGAATTCCTGCTGGCACAGAATTCTTATTCCTGAAGAAAAATCAAGATGATTCTATTGTTTGCAGGAGAACAAGGGGTGAGTGTGATGGTAGGACTGGGCAGAAGGGAATCTGGGAAATGGGGGTAGAAAAGGCAGGAGCGGAGGTGCCTGTGGGTAAGGTGAATATTAACGTGCCTTGTATTTCTATGGTGCATTCTTAATGGTCTGCCTGCTCAGAGTTATGCACCTCTGATTAAACCTTTGAAGTATGATGATGGGTCTCTGGTGATAACCATACTGCCTAGGTCTAGGTGTAATCCTAAACACTTTCTTTTATCTGTGCCAAAGTCACTGGTGAAATCAAGTGGAGTTCTGCAGCTGGCTGGCTGGCCGGCCCTGGGTGAACTGCATTAGTGGCCCTCCTCATACCTGGTGGCTTGTCTTTTAATGCTACTTTAATCATAAACAGTGGCATAGAGATCCTCATGCTTGCAAGAGCTGTGTTGTAGTCACTGCAATGATGTTTTTTCCATCATAATATATGCTTTTAAAAATAATCACAATCTTTTGCTTGATATTCAGTCAGTTTCAGATTATATTTTTAACATAATTATATCTCCCTTTTTCATATATGCTTTAGTATTATACACCTGGAGCTCAGGGTGTTTAGGTTTATTTGAACAGAAAACAAAAATATAAAAGCTGACTGTTAAGGTCAAATTCTTTCCCCATGCTTGCCCAATATTGCTACATAAAAACCTTGTTATTTCTGCTAGATTTTTTGGTTTTGAATTCACAATTTTTTTCCTCTAGCTCTCTTCATCAATGTTCTCAGGTTTTGTTTCTCCCTCCTCCTCTAATACTGCTTTTTTTTTTTTTTTTTTTTTTAACATTTCTGCTTGTGTTTGTATGGGGATAATAAGAAATACTCCAGTAGTTTAAGATCCTCTGGGAACTTTTTAAAATCAAGTGTTCTGCTCTTCCAAGGCTCAGCTGAAATTTTCCTATCTGAGCAGCAGCTTCCTCTCACAGCTGTATTTTTTCCCAGCTTGTCTGGCAGGTGCTTGCCAGTAAATGTATGATCTCCTGCCTGCTGTGATGCAAATTTACTTTCCTGACTGTCTTATTAGTAAATATTTTCTCCAAGAGAGCTACAATTTTTATTGTAGAAAGAGATTGCTGTATTTTGAACAAATTTTGTGTTAAGTGTCTTAATAGTTTTGGTGTTCCTTTGTTTAAATCAAAGAAATGCCTCTGCAGTGGGTTTGGATAGCAAATCTTGCCTGGAAACTGTTGCTAAGTAAAGCTTGCTTTTGCTGCTGAATGATTTTTGGTTGGAGCATCTATCAGTAAGAAAATGTGTAGCAGATTCAAGTATGGAGGCAAGGAAGTTGGGGATGGCAGGCTGTGAGTAGTATGGACTTGTGTGAAGAACCATCAATATTTATGGAGTAATCTCAAAGGAAATTTTGTGATAAAACTACCTAGGTTAATCATTCATTTCTTTGTTTCTTTTTTGCTTTTTTTGGGGGGAGAGGCTCCACTATTTGTTTTTGTTTTTTCAGATTTTGCTTTTTTTTTTTTTTTTTTTTGATTTTTTTTTTTTTTTTTTTTTTTTTTTCTTCCAACTATCTTAGTCAAGCTCAAGTTTCTTTAATTTTCAAAGAAAACTTCCTGATAATTTGACAGGAAAGTTACAGCCACTGATGTCCACAGATTTGTGAGTAAAAGGTATAACTTTTTAAGAAATTATGCTTCAATAACTGTCATCAAAACGGCAGAAGACAGACAGGCACATCTGGCATAAAAGCATAGCACAAAGATATATCATCTGTAGGTGATTCTGTCAGCTAACCAAAGGAAGATTACATGGAGTGAATACAGAAACATTTGTTAAAAGGCCAGCTCTGAAAAAGACTTCATCCAAGTGCCAAGGACAGAAAATCACATTAATAGCTCATAGTATCAGTGAACAAGTGCACTACAGGTCACTTGCTTCAGAAGGTCAGCTTTAAGGAGCTTCTGAGGTGACTTCCTTGACAATACTCAACACTGGAACTTTCTCATCTGTACCCTTTGTTATGTAGAAACTGAATCTAACTAGTTTTCCTGTCTACTGCATGCCAGCTCTGCTTGCATAAATCCCAAATGGTCTTGAAGACTGCTAGGTGAGAAAGTGTGTAACCGCTTTCCATCAAGAGACAGCAGCTCCTCAGATGTAAAGAATTCGCACATAAAAATTCTTGAACTCCCAAGGACTCTTAGGTACAGGAGGTCTGAGACTGTAATAGCCCACCCCAGAATGAGAGAGAAGAAATCTTCAGGATGGATTGCAAACTCATCCTGGTTCCCTTTCACACAGAATGGGTTTGTCTTCCCACTCCGCCACAGCCAGGTAACCTGCAACTTACTTGTCTTTTGCCAACCCATCTTCTTATTTCTTTCATTAAATTCTTAAAATAAACTTTCACTATTTTGTTCTAGGAAATCTTTTAAAATAACAGTCTTACACTGAAGAAAAAAAAAGGACATGTCAAGTTTTAATGGGAAATTATTTTTGAGCATAAATACTAAAAAAAAATCTGCAAGTATTGTTTGTGAAAAGGTGATACATGGGCAAAATTATCTCTCTTGGTTAAGGTAGTGCCTACACCTGATAACTTAGATATGACACCATTCAGGAGGGGGGAGTAGGACCTGTCCTCTTTGAACTGATGGAACTCCTCTTTCCTAATTTTCTCCAGTAGTCCCCCAGACACATCAAGTATTTGCAGTCTTTTCTCTTTCCTAGCTTTCAGGAATACCATATGACCCCACTAAAATACCAATGTTTAACAGGCTTTTTAATGAAGGCAACTCTGTCCTTGCTTATGAGCTTGTTTCACATGGAGGTAGAAGATAGTAGAAGTCTATGTGGCAATAAAAGGCATATCTTACAAAACTGTCTGTGAGTACAAGGCTCAGCAGCAGCTGAGGCAAAAAGTATCTGTAGCTATAGCAAGTAGCAGCCTTCCAAGCTCCACAGTTACATTATTTCCCTGCTTCTCACTCTTGCTCTCCCTCACCACAGCCCATGATACATTAATTGATACAGTGTAATTGACATTTATGAAGGACACTTAGCAATCTCACGGTTTTTCTACTCAGACTATTTAAGTCCTGAGCAATGTTCTTTAGAGTATTCTTATTAAAAGCTAATACCATTCAAGTGCAGACAAGATTGCAACATAGCCAATTTAGCATCTTAACCAGAACTTGTGTTTTAAAACCTGTGTAAAACAAAACAAAACAAAAACACACCCCCCAAAAAACCCAAACCAAAACAAAACAAAAAAACCCCACAAACAAACAAAAAACCAGGTGAAACTAAGGAGACAGAGCTGTTAAAATTGACAGTACAAAGTAGTAAGAGAACTCTTATTGCATATGTACAAGAGAATTATGTTTGGATGTCATTAAGATGCTTGACATGTTATTTAAAGCAAAAAACCATCCCTAGCCAAACATATAATAGTTTCATAATCTGTGTTATAATCTCTTAACATCAGACTGGACTGAGACTTATTTTTTCTGAGATAGCAACCTTAATGCCAGAAATCTCAAAGCACTTAAGAAACTAAAGGTATAATGCTAGAAAACATTTTCTCTTTCAGAAGACTTACTAGTAAATAAGGCAAGGGAAGAAATATGAGAAGGCCAAAATTTTCAGTAGCGGTTTCATGCACAATTTATATCCTGTGCAGTGCCAAGAGGAGAGACCCTATGGAAAAGATAGGGCCTAAGTGTTTAATGGAAGGTGGAAGGTAGGACCCCGAGTTAAGCTTGCATGGCATTTTCTTCCATTCAAGCATTTCATGACTTTGTGTCTGCTTTTGTGACCACAACAATCTTTTCATGTTATTGTGATTTTTTTTTTTATTTTTGCTCCCCCAATATAAGGGTAAATACACATTAGAGATGGTGGGAAAAAAAAGGATGCCTGAAGAATAATTAATAGAACAAATTGTTGTTTAAAAGGCCATGTGCTGACAAGGCTAACAGTGTCTCAAGAATCTGAGTTGTCCTGGAAACATGGAAGTTTTGATTTTGTTTTCAGTGGTTTGGATTGCATTCACAATGTTGCAGATCATAAGAGAAATCCAGAGTCACAAGGTCAATATATAGGGTTTTATACAATCTTATAAACTTTCAGTATGTCATAGCCTTTTATTCTTCAAAAAAGCCAGGCAAAAATAATGTTATCCTTCTGAGAAAATTCTTTGCATAGAGTCTATTTCAACTGCTGCCTTTTTAGTGGCAAGAACATGGCACACATGAATTGTTTATTGTGAGAATCTCACTTGATTGGTGATCATTTCAGAATTTGAAGGGGGGAAGCATTGAAGGGTTGGGGTTCTTTTGGTGTCTTTGTTTTTTTTTTTTTTACAAGTCTGGAAATGCAAATAAATGGTTAGCTTGTATGCTTGAATTTGAGACAAAAAAATTTAGCCTAAGCAGATGCCAATTTTGAATTTTATAATCAAAATATGTAATTCATAATTTTCACCGTTGGTGGTTTTCAGCATAAAGAGAAGGAGTAATTAAGTCAAAAAGAGAGTAGTCAAAAATATTATACAACTTATGAAGAAACCTACATGTCAAGTTTGTTATTCTATTACAATATAGGGTTTCAAAATGAAACATGCATTTTGAAAGATTTATATTCCTCTGGTCAATTAACAGAAGGAAACAAACTAATATCCTAAGAGAAAAGATCTGCACACTTTTGTTTGTGCATTGCTGTCCTATATGTGCTATAATTTTGTAGGTCGAGGTATTTTAAGAGATGGGAGAGATTTTTCTGAAGACTTTAAGCAGAAATACTGTAAGAGCTTTGACTTCTCTTATGGTGCTATGATGTGATCCACACCAATCGACTATTCATAAAGCATATATTTTTATACAGAATCTGAACTTACATTCCAAGAGGAATTGTTTGGCTTTAAACAGTATCTGTCTATTACTAGATGGGTAGATCTGATATATTCCTTATACTGTGTGGGGATAGTAGCATGAAGGGCCTGGAGTGCCATTTGGTCCAGAGAATCATACTGTTTAGGCAAACTTCCTCTCCCAAAAGAAAAATATTTTTGCTACTGTTCTTTTGGATTTCCTACAGAACAGATAAGTAACTGTTTGTAATTCTGCACTCGTAACAAGAAATTGGGAAAACATTTCTGTTGTTACTTTGCATTTACTGCTCAGAAGTAAAAGCAAATTGTCACATTTCAAAATCAGTGTGTTTGTAGAAATGATTCCAAGAAACGTTGAAAGAAGATCCAAAGATATATTACCCATATTCTGCATACTGACAAGTGTTAGGGCTGGCCACTAATCCAGTGACAGGATCTCTATTACCCCTTCTCTCAGCATGCCCTGTCCCTCATGGGAAGGGAAAAGAAATGAGAGAGAGACAGAGAGAGAGAGACTTGTGGATTGGAAAACTAAAACTCCTTTAGTGAAAATAATAATAATAATAAAATGAAATATATATATATATATATGTGAACCACAATAATGAATCCAACCCCCCCAACAGCAACTATGCCACCATCATCACTGAGGCTGTGCCAGAAGTCCCAAAGTGGGCTCAGCAGCAGATGGGAACCAGATTCAGGGGCTGGATCCTGGAACTGGATTAAGGAACTCATGGATTGGGATCAAAGGAAGAACAGACAGAGTTGTGCTTGGATGCTGGTCATTGAATAGAGAGCTTGAGCCTCATGATCCCTCAGCTTTATATCAAATACAATGTATATGGAATGGAATACTTAGTTCATCACTTTAGGGTCACCTGTCCTGTCCATTCCTCACTGCAACTGCAGCCTTTTACTCTGCACCCTGCAATACAGAAGCAGGCACTGTCTGTAAAACACTCTGTTAATTTCAGAAAGTGCTGTTACTTAGAAGAGACTGAGCTGAAAATTAAAAACACTGATCAGAATTAGTTCTGTTCTAACTCAAAACAGGACACAAATGAGGAAAATAATGGATTAACTGGCTAGTGATTGCTAAGAATTTGGCTAATTTAAAGAATTGTCTTAATTCCTTGTGGAGAATTATACTTTGTATCTTCCTTTAGAAACACATGTATTATTCCCACCTTTGATTTAGCTACATAGTGAATAGTCGAATAGAACTGCAGGGCAGAAAGCGGTAACATGGATGACCTTGCTAATGTAATGAACAGCATTGTTATGAGACCGTTTCTGTCTTCTGATGTTATTTACAGTAACCTCCAGAGAGACAGAAGCTGTGATTTGTGCCTTCTTTTAAGGAGCACTTTAGAGACCTACAGTCTTGGTATGTAGTTATGGAAAATGTTAACAGATATAAAAGCAGAGAGTTCCATTTACTACTTTGCTAAAGCCACTGTTATCTAAGTATAACTGATTTTTGACATCTTCAGCCAAGTTCATTTCTCATTTCCACATCCAAACTGCATTTAATTTAACCTCTTCCCTCTAAAGAAATAACCTGCTTGCTTAAGGACAAGGTTATCATTTTACCTGTCAAATGGGAACAAGTAACTGACTTCCCAATCTGGCCTTGGTCATAACACCTGACCTTCACTTGGTAAAATCTCAGTGAGCTAATGAATGTTATGGTCTCCTGCTTTCTACAGTAATAAATTTGTACTCTTTAAGCTTTGCCAATTTCCATGTTGTTCACAGAGTTGGTAGGTATGCTAATGACTGTAGAAAGAGTTGAGACAATGATATTGATGGTACTTGATCTATCAGTCTTTTGTGCATCTATTTATCCTGGCAGAAGTTTTCAAAAGTAGCACTTCCTAATTGTCTTTGATTGTTTCTAGTATAACCCAAAAGACTGTGATTAGTATCTGCTTGTCTTAAGAGCTCTGAAAGACCACGAGTTTTGTCCTGTCACTGCTACAAATTACTAGTCACAAACAGCCCTCCATTGAAACGCTTTTCCCAGCCTCATCAGAAATGTTTTGAGAGGGCTAGGAAGGTGTATATGGGGGAGGGGATGTTCTGTCTATTGATGACTGTGTTAAGAAGAATGTGTGCTGCTATTTCAAGGTAGGTAACAAACCTTCTTCAGTGCAGATTCTGAGACCAGAGGAAATTAAAGGCAGGTAAAGGAAAAACTTCTGTTTTGATATGTCTCCATTCTGAGCATTTCACTTATATGCTTTCTATACAATGAACAGGAGACAGCCTCAGCTTACCTAGTCGTAAATCCCTTTCTGGAAATGGAATACTACCACGTTCTTTGCTTCTAGGAGGTAAGAAAATAGTGTAGGAGATGTGCCTACAAAAAGTAATAGCCACAATCTGGACAAAACCCTCCCCCCCAAAAAACAACAGCCACAATCTGGATAAAAAAAAAAAAGTTGTTTCTAAGCATTTCAATATTGACAATCCGGAAAGCAGACACCAGTTGTCATATATTGACTAATGAAATCACTTTGCTCTATTTGCTGCAGTTTGGATTCCAGGTTGCAGTAGTGCATTGTGGTAGCTTTTTTAATATCTATTGCATAACAAAGAGAAGCAGAGGCTTTGACAAGTGTGTTTGCAAAATACAAGATATAATATTTTTGGACTAGAAAGAGAAAGTGGTTAGGTATACCTTGATTGAAGCAGTTGAAATCTATGAGAGGCTTATTCAACTCCTATTTTCCTGTTGCATAGCATTGAAATAAGACTTCACTCTATTTGAAAGGCAGTACTCTTCAGCACAAAAGAATAAGTACTTTTTGACAAAGCATGTATTCATCTCAGGCTAGTTAGTGCTACAGGACAAACTGAACTATGATTTTGATGTGGGTGTTGTGTTTGTGTATTTTTAAATTTTTTTTTAGGACAACACTTACATACTTTTCTAAGACTGTGTGCATCAGCAATAGGTAAGTGGATTGTATGCTACCAGGTATAAAAACTGCCCTTCTCAGAAAGGGGCTTCTCCTTTTTAGATAGATGTACAGTTTGTCACCATTGACCATACTGCTAATGCTTGGAGTTAAGTTCCTTGTATGAGTGTAGGATACCAAGCCAAATAACCAAAGCAATAGGAATTAGAGGCCAGTAGTTACCTTCATCATCAAAGGATGAAATCTTTGTCTGAAAAAGGCTTTGACAAATAAGTCTTTTGAAATGCTAGGTAACAGTGTAGAAGAAAATGCAACCAAGCATCTTACAAAAAAATATGAAGTTTCTAGTTAAGAACTCCTCAGACTAGAAAGCCTGATTTGTTTTACTTTATGTACTTTTGAATTCTGTATTTCATGATTCAGTATACGTAACTTCAATGAGAAGTACAATATTGTTATAAAGTACAAGTAGAAGAATGCTTGAGGGTTTTTTTGTGTTTGGCTTTTTGAGCTACTTTTATTTTCTTGGGAAAACAATAATATGTGAGTTCTGATCCTTTAGAGAGAAGGAGCCTGCATTTGTATATCAAAGACTATGATTACCAACAGGTATTTTTCTTTTTGAGTGGCATCAAGGAAACGTAGTTTTCTTCCTGAGGAATTGCACCTATACTTGGAGCGTGACACTTTTGCTCAACAGTGGACAGGTCTAGGAAAAATGATACTCCAGATTCAAAGATGTCCTTACCATGAGTCAAAATTGTAGAAGCAAAACATATAACACATAAATAATTCCTATTTATTCACCTGAAAGGCACAGAAATGTGATGAGAATGGCTTTAGCAGAGAGTTAAATGAAAATCCAGTCCTCCGCCACTCCATCATGCTAATGTGACAAAAATGGTGTAGATGAGTGTGCTCTTTTCCTCAAATGTGACTTTTAAATAGCTAAAGAACCATTCTGGGCTGCTGAAGTCACCCTTCTGATGAGAAGTCTTGGGCTGACCTCCTGCCTCCCTTGAAAATGGGTGACAGAGAGCCAAGGGCAAGAGGCTGCCCTGTCTAAATGGGATTCAGAATCCCTCAAATGGAGAGGGAAGCGAGCAAGGGTAATCTGCCCATTGAGAGCAGTGGAAACCGAAGTCTTGCATTCTTCCTTTAATAAAGTGGAAGTCTTTGTAATCTGCAGTTCTAAGACTCCAGAATGGAGAAGGTAATTGTATATTTATTTATTTATTTTTAAACTGCATCCCACACAGAAAAAGGCAGATACCTGTCACTGAATCTGGTCAGAATTGCAGGTGCTGGTATTAAATCAGGATTCATTTTAAGGCTGTATAATATATTTTTCTTTATTTAAAGAGAATGACAGTTTATTTTGTAGGCTTATTTTCTGTCATCAACTCTGCAGGATTATGTTGTCTTATAAATGAGGTGTTGTTAGGACATGATGTGGCAAGAGAAGGCAACTTATACAGTGCTGAACAAACTTAGCAGTCAGCATACCCAGAGCCTCAGAGCACTTTGAAATCTACAAGTATGCTCAATATTACAGTGCCTTCTACCTTGATATACTCATTTTTAACAAGATAAAAGCAAAACAATAGAAAATTTTAAAAACCCACCACTTTTTTCTTTTACAAAGGTGACAAATTTTGGAAAATAAAGAAAATTAGATATGTCATCACTGAAGGAAAAAAAACAGCCTAACCTGGAAGAATTGTTCAATTAATGTTGTCTGTGCATCTCCCCTAAATATATACATGTAGTTGAAAGATTCTTTTAAAATGAAATCATTACAATATTGAAGTTGAATATTTAGGAAAATTGATTTGTATAACTGATTCTATAGAGAACAGAAAATGCAGATAGACTTGTAGGTTTATAGAAAGAGAAACTTGCCATATTGAAGTTTATTGAAAGAAGCTTAAGACTTAGCTAGTTTTAAAGCATTTGATTCTTTAAGCACTTTCCTAGCAAAATGAGTATTCACAGCTGCAGTACCTGGAATGACAGTGTGTGTAGAAGTCTGGTGGGAGCCAGAACCACCATATTTGCCCATGGGTGTTTGGGAAGACTTACTGGTTAAAAGTCTTGCTCAAGTTCCCTCAGGGAGAAGCTAAAAATGTATAACTAGCATGTACTTCCCTAGGAGAAGTATCTTTTATTGCCTTCTCCCTCACACCTTTTAGGTAGAAAATGTGGGAGAAACTACCAAGTAACAGTTTCTATTCACCACCTGAAACTAAAGGAGAAGTTAGAGCCAGTGAAAAATTGGCAGTCGAGGCCAATGTGGCCACAGCGATTATGAAGCAGTTGAGTTTTAAATCTGAGACAGGAAAAATACTGCCAGCAAAATGTTAGCTCTGGTTATGAGCTCTGGGAGAACAGATTTCAGGCTGCTCAGGGACCCATCTAGTAAGGTCCCCTGTGAAGAAGCTTTTAAAGATGCTGGGGTCCATTAGTGGTGGTCATGTTTTAAGGACCACCTCCTAAGAGCACAGGAGCAGGCAATTTCAAAATTGCTAGCTGATCAAGGGAAGAAATGATTCCACTCTGCTCTGCACTGGTGTGACCTCAACTCAAGTATTGTGTGCGGTTTTAGGCACTATAATAAAAGAAGGATATTAACCTGTTGGAAAGCATCCAGAGGACAGCTATGAAGAGGGTGAAGGGTCTAGAGGGGAAGGTTGTATGAGGAGCAGCTGATGTCATTTGGTATCAACTTGCTAAAGAGGAGACTGAAGTGAGACCTCGTCGCTGTCTAGAGGTTCCTCATGAGGGGAAGCAGAAGGACAGGATCTGATCTCTTCTCTCTGGTGACCAGCAGTAGAAAGTGAAGGAATGGCATGAAGCTGTGTCAGGAGAGGTTTAGGTTAGATATAAGGAAAAGGCTCTTCACCTAGAGGATGGTCAAACACTGGAACAAGCTCCTCAGGGAAGTAGTCACAGCTCTAAGCCTGGCAGAATTCAAGAAGCATCTGGACAATGCCCTCAGGCATATGGTGCAGTTTTTGGGCTTGTCCTGTGCAGAGACAGCAGTTGAACTCGATGATCCTTGTTGTTCCCTTCTTACTCATAAGATTCCATGATTCTGCTGTGATTAGAATAAATACTGTATTGAAAACTAGATGGCCAAAGAGTTGCAACTGTGGTGTGATTAATTGAGATGGATTAAACTATTCACACAGGCTTATCAGCTTATGCTCAATGAGACAGAAACAAATGTAATTAGGTAAACATCATGAATGAACACTTTTTTTTCAGTGAGCAATATGTTCTTCTGAGACCAATTATTACTTAGTTTTGTAAGGTGCCAAATAAATATAACTTTGAGACTGCTGATCATGTTTAAGACTTCACAGATATTCTTTGTATTCAGAGCATCATCAAAGGCTTAGAGTGTAGCCCACAAGAAAAATCCATTTGTCCAACTGTTCTTTCAGTAGCTTTAACAGGGGTATGTACATGAGACACTTCTATCGAAGGATTAAGTACTTAAAGGCTAATTCTCTCAGCTTTACTGAGATAGTCAACTTGATTTATTGTTCTTGGCTTATACAGATAGCAATTCTCACCAGAGTTAATTCATTGTCTCAGTAGGCGGTCACATAATTAAACTGGATTTTTTTTTTTTTTACAATTAAATATTCCTGATAATGTATCAAGCATTTCCTGTTTGCCAGGAATCAATCATATTTTAAACCAGTGTATAAGAGCAGTACAGGTGTTTGGGTGAAGGGAGAGAAGTTTTATTTCTTGAAACATCTGACCTCTGCATATGGCACTCTGGGTTCTGTGACAGTCTGTCACACTGAGTGTTGGTTACCTCAGTACCTCTCCTGCATTTTTCGTATGCTGAGATGGTATTTCCATTACACAGATAAAATCGTTACACTACATGCTTCCTTCATTATTACCCATTCAAAAATTACAGCAATGAACTACTGTTTGAACTTATAGACCCATGAGGGAAGTTGGTATAAAAAGGATCAGTGCCAATTGCACTATGCACTGTGTATTTGTATAAATAGCTTCATAGTGTACTATGAAGATTTCATGAAGCTCTCAAGACAAGTCAGGTAATCTAAGAAAAGGAGAGAAATCTCCACCTGCAAGAAGTCCCTCTGACTGAATAAAATTAAGGAAGACAGGCTTGGGCTACTTTAGGCATGTTGTAGCCTAAGACAGTTGACCAAGAGTAAAATAATACAGCTTGAGTATCCTCCTGAGGTGCTGTGTTCATCAAAAATAGTACTAGGTTCACTTATTCTTTGCGTTAAAAATACAGATGGTGTTTTCATATGCCTCACTTCCCAACACTGCACCTCTTAAAACCTTATCTGAATATGCTTGTTTTAATGGCAAAATGGAAAAACATTCTATTAGGCGTATGGTGGGGTTGCTTCTGAACTGATGATGTTAATGGTGCAGAAGAGTCCTAAGGGCTCTCCAGAGTTCCGGGGTAGGGATGGTTTCACTGAGAAAACATGTATATAGGTCTATGTCTGACCTGTTTGTCCTGGATCTGCTTTTTGACCAATAGAGAGAAATAGGCACTTCTGGTAATTTTTCTCATCTGTGGGGCGTGGGAGGGGGAAACCTAAACATAAAGCCAAAAAAACAAAGTAGTCTAAATTGGGTCAGTTAATTGGGCCCTGAAGTACATATTTCTCAGTGTTAGAGAACAGTCTTAGTGTTAGATGACAGGCTCAGCTGCTGACATCTTCACTGTAGATTTCTAAAGTTAAGTGAAATAAATCAGCCTTGGAAATAAATGGAAAATGAATCCCACTTTGGCCACAAATATAATTTTGTTCCTGTTCTTGACTCTTTAGACTTCAATAACTAAGCTGTTTTACATACTTCACTCCACTCTGAAGTATCCAGCCAATACTAGCCAGAGGATTAAAAACAATCAAGCTCCATTAACCGTAAGTCTTTCTATTGATTTATTTGGCTTTGTGTTATATTTTTATATTGTTGAGGATTTTTTGTTGCTTGTTTTATTTGTTTGAATAAATTAATTGGTTTGGGTCCTAGAAATATTTTTAAATTAAATTGATTTGGAGGTGATGATTTTACCTCTGTGATCAGTGTGTGTCAGCATAACCCTCACCTGTCCTGGAGGCTGGGGACCAGGTGGCATCAAATGGTCCTGCGTGCCATTAATGAAACTGTGTGTGCTGAAGTACAGACCTATGTATGGCATTCAAGACTCCAAGATCTGAATGAACCTGCTGTAGTTCTGTGGCTTGTCAGGTCTCTAATGAGGTAAGCTCACACTACACCTTCTCCCTTGTTGAGCTCTGTGCTCAGCTGCTTTTATTTTGCAGTCAAACTTGGAAGAATAAATATCATTGAGAGAGAACTTTTTGGTGTGCAAACAGATGTGTACACGCGTGCACACACACACACAAACACACACATATAAAATGTGACTGCAGGAGCCTTGTCCTAATGTCAAACCAAGATAGTTGCTTGCTAACTTTTTAGTTTTGGTTTGGGTTTTTTTTCTAGGAGTCAAAGGGGAAAAAAATGTTGTGTGTCCCTAGAGCATTTTTCAGTATTTTGCTGGCCGGCTGTTTGGGGTTGCCACCTCCTGGTAAAAACACTGCATAGCTTGCTTTTTCTTCCTGAAAGGAGATTAAGTCCAAATGAGCTGCAAAACTACATGAGAATTTTTTTTCTAATTAAATTATTTCTTTTTTTAATTGGAAATTTCTTTTTGTTTGTGGCTATAGTTATTGTTCTTCCCAAGTACAGTTCATGTGGGTTTACCACTTTGTTTTTTGCAGATTATGCAAATGACCAAATATTCAGAGTAATGCTTAAACTATGTAATGCCTATTTCTCATTTATTCCAGGGTAGTTTTTTTAACTGCTGTAACAATTGGGGTTTTTTAACAATTGGTCCTTAGAAGACCCTGAATTTACCAATCTCATTAAAACTCAAGGCTTTCAAATTACCTATAGCTGCTTTAGAGAGTTCATCTTGAAATGCATTTCAAAAGCTGGACAGGATACAAAAATAATTTGTTGTTGTTGGGGTTTTGTGTGGCAGTCATTGCAATCCATGAAAGGGTGGTTTTCCATGTCTCTTCACCTCCCCTGTTTAGGTGCGGGGGTCTGGATGTGGGCTAAGTGACTCCTTGGCCTTCAGCTTTGTTTCTTTCAAGTCATTATAATAAATGCATATTCCCTTCCCTGATGAAAAATAGGTTGAGTTATAGCTAGTATGGCCTGTTGTTAAGGATGCCCAGACCTTTGTCTATTTATATGTTGCTAGCAGTTACTTATAGCTGTCAGGTTTTGACAATTCAGGATAAAACTTCTCATGCTAAGTGTGAGTCTCAGGTGAATTTTTATGGACAGTTTTACCAGTTCCAATTTTTATGAAATAAAAGAAAATGTCTAATATTCATGAAAAGTATGAAATTATTAGTTCAGAGTGTCCTTTTAAGCAATTAGCAAATATCTTAGTTTCGAAAGAGGCTGTATGGATATTAAACAGCTTCTTTGTTTCAGCTATGTCTGTGACGTAAGCATGTACTCAGCTCTATTTCTCTGAACAAAGAAAAACTATGTACATGTATGTGTTTGTATACTAACAAACATATCTTGTAAATTTTGACCATTTTTGCCTGTGGATTTCCTATGCTTACAAGACAGTTCTTGATCATGGAAAAATTTTAGTCTTGTGGAAGTTACTTTCTGAGTTGACAGGCCTGCAGTGGAAGCCAAGCATGCTGCTAAAATTACCATTTCTAGTCGTCTTATTTTTAAAGTGCAGTTTAATGTAAGAACACAGAACACTTACTGGATTATTTACGTGTTTAAATCCAAACTCTCACTTTGTGTGGTATCTGACACACCTTTTTTATGGTGAATTGTTTCATGTCAGCATGTGCCTCTTTTCTAATATTGTTTTAATATCTTTCACTACAAAGGTGATACTTTTGAAATAGACATCACCTAATATGATATGTACTGGTTTATATAATTCTTAAACATCAAGGAAATAGTGAAAATTAAATAACCAATCTTTACCTAAAAAATGACTATTTAAAGCTAAGCTATTAATAAAATCCTCTGACAGGTGGAGGCACTTAGTAATATCAATTAGTTCTCTCTTTAGATATGAAGTATTCATTTTATAAATTTATTTATTATCTATATAAAGTTTGTTGCCTCCTCAAATAATGGCTTGCTATTGGGAATACATCAGGCTACTCGTTTAGAAGGCTATTCCGTAGATGATATGGATGTACTTTCAACGGTTTGGGGAAAAAAGAACAAGTGGTTATGTTTTGCAAACATGAAGATGAGTGTTGGATTAAGAAAAAGATTAAGAGATGGCTTTGTGGAAATCTTCTGCTCAGGTATTACATTTGTTGTGTGAAGACAATAGGTAATCAGAGGCGTTACTAGCAACATATGTTTTTTCTATAATGCCATATTTCTTAGTTAGCTTTCTCTGATAAAGCCTATGTGAACTCGGAGGTAATCTGTTTCAGATTAGTATAAAACAGTCACAGAGTAGAAGAATTTCTTTATAAGGACTTAATTCATCATTCAAATTGCTTGGCTGATTTGCATGAAAGCTGTATAGCAAAATAAATACTAATAGGGGTGAATCACAACAGCATGAGGATATTTTAAAAAATCAAACATATTTTTCCCAGGCATTTGGAAAAGTCTTAACATTCTCAGTGTGCTGGAACAGAGATGAGTGATCTGATTTTGTATTCTTTTTGCTCTGTGTCAGAGAGCACAGGAGCAACAGGAGCAGATGCCTGCATGTTCTCTGGCAAGGAGCAGTCAGATGCTTCACCAGCTTTCTTTAGCAGCTTCAACAAGATTAAAAATCAAAAGCTGGGGTTTGTTTAGGTCTAACAAAGCTTCTCTCCTATGGGAAAGGTAGCCATTTAGTCAGCCTGAGACAGTCCAAAGTGAAGTTTTTTAAGAAATCAACTTATTGTTTTTAAAAGTAGTGTAACATAAAAGTAACAGGAATACAGTGGTATGACTATGGTCTGCTTCTAGTAAATGCCAACTGGCAGAGAAAACAGTGGTGTCTTTCACCTTTACTATAGTTTTGTGACAAGGAAATGCTGGAGTTTTGGTTAGTTTCTTACTTTAATTGAAAAAAAAAAGTAATATACCTCCCAAATTAATTTGCTGTTAAATATAAAAAGGGTAGACTGTACCTAATCTCTGAATAATTGTGTTGTTGACTTTCTTTCAGAAATGTCAGCTCTGTTTTTTAATATATTGTATATTTTTCTTCCACTTGTTTTATGTTTTACTGGGTAACAAGAAAAATGTGGTGTCTTCTAATGCAAGTGGTTTTGCACTACTTGATTGAGTCAACTGAGTAGTTCAAAGGAGTTTAGAGAAGTGAATTGTAGCCAGTTCCAAGTTGAGTGGGAAGCAGGATCCAAAAGAGGAGGAAACAACAAAGAAAAGTAACAAGGTGACAGAAAAGGGAACAATTTCCTTATCTCTTTGGTCAACCAAAGGGCATTGGGAAGATGCACTCAACTCATTTACATTTCATAGGGTAGCATGTTTTACACAGATGTTTGGGTTGAGATTTTTCTTGGTTTTTATAATGCATTGTGCTATAGAAAGATTAGTAAAAGTGGCCTTTTAATTTTCTTTTTATTTTTAGTTTTTATTTATTCTTTATCTGAACTATTGAAGCGCATAACTGTAAATATATTTCATAATGCAGTGACGGATATATGGCACCAGTATCAGTGTAAACCCCAAGACCATGCCAAACTCTAAGACACAGTTTACAAACCTTCTCACTGTATTTTCTTCCCTTTTTCTTCTGAAAATACTAATTTGCACTGATCTGAACCAGAGAGGGGGAATGGGGAGGGGAATTCTGTTAGTGCTTTTCCTGGACTGTGTTATGTGGATAAAGATTTCCTTTTTTTCTGTGTATTCACACCCATTGTCTAGGTAGCACGTGTAGGAAAGGTTAGCATTTCCTTGTGTATAGCCCTTTTGGTGTACCTACTCTGGGTAGAATCCTTTGTATTCAGCATGACTTGTTATTGAGCATCACGCATGGATAATTATTATTCTTGTAGAAGAATCCTGATAGATTGGTAGTAACTTATGAAGAATGCTGTTCATGTTTCTTAGTGTAAAATTACTGCAATGGTTTGCTTATGTCTTCTTTGAAATAATTTCTTTATTTCCCCTCATCCACTGCAGTATTGTGGTAAATGGAACAAAAGGTGTAGTGAACAGTGGTCAGCTTGTGTACTCTGTTCCTTCCCTACCTCCATCCTTGCTATACAGGAGAAGCTGCAATGATGATTGGTAGAATTTTGTTTGCCTTCACAGGAAGGTGTGCACAGAGAAAAATCATGTTTTAAATTCCTAGATTGTGTTTATTGTGGCCTATACTATGAGAGGCTCCTGACTTAAAGCATCTTTTGCAAGAGTGTCTTAATGGAGACTTCCTTAAATGCCCTGCTCCTGAGATACTGCGCAATCCCAAGGTGGGCATAGTGTGGCAGATGAAGGAAACATGATAAAAACACCAGAAAACAGAAAGCTCCCTCTCACTAACCTCCATTCTTGCTTATATTTGAAATGTGAGGATGATGTCTCAGCTGTCTAGCTGTATTGAGACTGAATCAGCTCAGATCTTGGACAATGGCTTCTGAATTTGGAAAATGGACAAGGATGGTACTTTTCCCTTGGACTCACCTTGGAAAATGCAAGTGGAATTTTTGAGTCCCTATGTCCACCTAGTGAAACATTTCAGTCTTTCCTTGGTGGCACAGGAATACATTTAAAAGTAGTATAATTTTATAAGTCAAGCATTGATAAAAATGTTATTGATAGATCTGGCTGCTATCCCTATGTTGGCCACTGATTTTGTATTCTCTTGGGTGATCCTTTTAACACACCAGTTCCTCATCTATAAAATGGGAACAAAACAGTGATGAGGCCTTTAGATGAAAGGAAATATTGAAGAGCAAAGTGCTGCTATACCGTGCAAATGATTGTTTTACTGAGAAGGTGCATTTTTCAGGTTTAACTCTGCTTAGTAAGGATTAATTGAGTTGGGCAGTTTAAATTTTTAGTAAGAGTTATTAAATACTTCCCTGAAGAATAATGTATTTTAAATGTTATATGAGATTTGAGAATTAAAATTTTATCTTGTATTTCAAAGAATTTTAAATGACCTTCAGGCTGAGCTAGTCAGTGGTTTGAATATGCTAATGAAATCACTTTGCTTGCAAGATGTTTTGTTTGGTAATGAAACTCAAAACTCCTGACCATGTTCAGCTGATGAGGTTTGTCTGCCTAATACACCAATATTCATAGATGCAGTGTGTGCAGACAAAGTTCAGGTATGAATATAGATGACTAGGATTTTCTGGGATCTCATATAATAGATTTTTTTAGGTCTTGATCTTTGTAGCCAGCTGATGACCTTTATTTTACACTGATAATGAAAGAAAGCAGCATTATTTTATATCTTAGCTTCATGAATACAGAAATATAGAGTTCTCATCACTAAACATTTTAGCAAATTAGAAAGTTCCATTTAGCACACATCTTGCCAGCTGCTCTTTGTACTACTGAGTAGTGTTTTTGAAGTATTTTGAGACTGTTTACTGCTGTTAGGATACAGAAGTCTGACCCTAATATTTCAGATATATTTCAGACTCTAGTTTTGAGGTTAGTTTTTTTTTACTTGATTGTTTCTGTCATTTTAATTGCACTGAAGCTAGATGAATACAGGCAGTTTTTCAGTGTAAATTATGAACATTAAGGTTATCTTGGTAAAAAAGAGCAAAATGTGTGTGTACAAGCTGTAATATGAAGCATTAAAGATGGTTTGGGTTGGTTTGTTTTTTTAAAAACGGGAATCAGTAACCTCAGAAGGTTCAAATTAAATTTAGAAAAACCTACTTATTTCTTTACTACTGTAAATCTTATTAAGTAACTTTGTAATCCTACAAATTACCACAAATTTGGATTAACCCCAAAAGAGTGGATGTCTAAAGTTACAGTTTGTCTGGAAAGCTTTCCTGCCCCAATTTATTTTATGTAGGGTATCTGAACTACCTACATTAAACAGTACTGGTAATACTGCAAATCAAAAATATTTGAATATTTTATCTAAAACAATCTCAGATAATTTAAAAAATGAAATATTTGATTGATTTAGGAAAAGTTATCAAAGATTTGCAGACCTCTAGGTGAGGCATTTGTTGAAGTTTCTGAAATTCTGAATGACTTTTCATTAAAGATGAAACTTTCAATTTAAATATGTTAGTCTCATTTATTTTATGCCAAAAATTATTGAAACTGAAGATTTTGCTTTTAGTTTTGAAACAGTTTTATAGATGGAAATTGTTGATCATTTCTGCAAGTCGTATCCCCAAGTATAATTTGGAACATATGAACCTGTTTCTCCTTCCTGCAACACATAAGGAGGAAGGAGTGAGGAGTAGGGAAAGAAGGCACAGAGCAGAGGAGGAAACAAGTTGAGCACATCAGAGGGTGATTGTTATGCCAGAAGGAGAAGGAAAAAAAAAACCAAAACAACAAACCACCACCAAAACCAACCAACCAAAACAAAAAACTCCCAAGAATCCTCATTCAGTATATTTTCCATTAGTTTAAACTTATTCTTATCCCAAATTTCTGATAAAATTCAGCAATGTACATAAGTATTAATCAGTCTCCCAGAATGTAATTTCAGTTGTCACCTATTATATGCCTCTTAGACTTCTCTAGAGAGGCTTGGGCATACAAGGCACGTGCTTGCCTCTGGCTGTGAAATTGCTAGCAGCTTGTCGTAAGTGTCTAGATTACCAAAATCTTTTTGGTATTCCTTCTAATTAAGTTGATCGTAAAGAGGTGGAGATAAGGTCACATAGAGAATATAGGGTAAAACATTCTTTCACTGTGACATGAAGGGGGTGAGTATGCTTGTGAGGATTGCCTTGCTGTAGCAGAAATTCTACTGTGAACCAACAAGACCTGGAGATGGGCCTAAACCCATTAAATTCACCTTCCCAGGAAAATACAGGTGATGTATGTTCTTCAAAGAAGGCACAGCCTGTAATGTTGAAGGAATCTTGCTGTGATGAACAGCAATAGAAGAACCTTTAGAGGCTTTAAATGCATTCTGAGCCTTTCAGGAAATCCGTTCAAAAAATAGTGAGGCTAGTATTCAATGCCCCCTCTGGGAATTAAAAGGAAACTTTGGTTTTGGAGATATGTGGTGTGAAAGATATTTTCAAGAAAAATATTTGAGTGGTTGTTCATTGTCATTGTTAAATACTATTGCTTAACTGTATAAGACCAGTTTTTGGGAAAAAACTATGTTCAATAGATTCTGCACTTCGGA
Source organism: Galbula dea (assembly GCA_013399015.1). Lineage (NCBI taxonomy): Eukaryota > Metazoa > Chordata > Aves > Piciformes > Galbulidae > Galbula > Galbula dea. Next base: position 310,362 of record VWZX01003753.1, on the reverse strand, counting down.
TAGGAGGAAGCTCGTACTGCCCATTAGGTTCTGGTTTTTCTGACAGATCTTGTCATCTTTAAAAGTAAAGAGACTAATTCACAGCAAAGCTGGAGAGATTAGATGATGTGGTCTTAGGCTATATGTAATATTGATGAATTTCAGTATTCTGTCAGTAAGTATGAGGATGGTTGATCCAGGTGGTTCCAAGGCGTTTTCTGGGGAGAGCTTTATGATGTCAGGGGTCTGAGTTAGCAGCTTTATCCTGACTAGCTGTCTCTCAAGTATGATTCATTTGCTGCTCTTTAGTTCCTGTGGTGTGCTAACGTCATTCCACTACATTTTGTTTTCTTCCATCTTTGTGCCCCTTCACAGGTATAAAGGAGTATTTCTGCAACATTTCAGACATAGAGCTGGTGAATTCCCCTTCTTCCCCATTTTTTCTTCACTTATGTAATAAATAAACATAACTTTTTGAGTAACTGCATTAGAGGAGAAACTGTTTTGCTAATGAAAATAGAAACTGAGAAGTAGGGGATATATATTTTTGCACCATGTTGGGAAATGTGAAGGGACCTTAAAAGTACGAGTGAATCATAGAATTGTCAGAGTTGGAAGGGACCTTAGAGATCACCTAGTTCCATCCCCCCTGCCTGGCAGGGACACCTGCCACTAGATCACGTTGCCCACAGCCCCATCAAGCCTTGTCTTAAAAGCTTCCAGGGATGGGGCTTCCACAATCTTTCTGGACAACCTGTTCCACTGTCTCGCCTCCTTCATGGTGAAGAACTTCCTCCTAATATCTAATCTAAATCTACCCTCCTCTAGTTTGCATCCAACTTATTTCTATGCTATAGTAACTTTTAAATGTTACAGCTTTTCAAATATTTGATTTTACTATCCAGCAGGCAAAAAAACCCTCAAAAAATAAACAAATCAAAAAAATCTAACCATTATTTGTTTTCCCACATACCATGTTGAGAATTTTTCTCTTTTTAAGAAAGTACCACGAAATCAAAGTCTTAGGAGGTGATACCTTTTTACAGTGTTTGACCCTTAAAAAACTACTCTGACATTTTTTGAATTTTAAGTAAGCTTTACTAAACATACTTTATGGTATGTGCTCATGATATGATTTTTTTGAATATTTTTTTGCAATTGGACACACTTTTGAATATCAAGAAATATAACTTCTGACTGTAGAACTTTGATTCATAATTGACAGCTCAGCTTTGATGCAGCTGAAGTAAAGTACTTTGAAGCCAGGAGGCAAAGTTGAATTTGCGAGATTCACAGCACCGTTTGCACTGTATTTCGGGTACGTGAATATTTACGAAAGCTTTGTGAAAGCAATGTTTGTCTTGTATGACAAAAGGGAAAACTAGAAACTGACTTACAGCAGCAAAAGCCCATGTTTCCATGATAAAAACTTCCTGGTGTTACAGACAGCTTTCTGAAATGACATCAGAAAAATCAAAGGAAGTGACTTGGACAGGAATAGCAGTGATTACCGAAGAGTTAGGTTGTTGGAAATAGCACTGTGCCGATTTAAATTCATAAACAAGTATATGAAAACCTTTTTCTCTATGGACAACAAGATTCAGGTTGTTCTTTGAGAGCCGTGGGAACACCACCTTTCCCTACAGATAACAGATGTGCCTGTGCTGTACATTCAGGAGCACTCTTCTGCAGAGATGATCTGACATTAAGGACAGGTGGTTCGGAGAAACAAATCGTCTTGCATTCTTTTTGGTCTTTATCAAGTAGTCCTACTTGGTCTAAATCAGGCTTTAAGGTTATTGTTTGCTCTAGTGTAATTACACATATTTTTTATTTAGACTCCAGCAAATCAGACTTTAGCAGCAAGACTAGATAAGCCTTCTATAATTTTTAAAAAGTGAATTGCATTGTGTTGGTCCCTGGGAAAGTGTCTTCCTTGAAAACGTTTAATCTGCTACCCCCCTCATCATTTGGAGATGAAACTATCCATGCTATACACTGACAATCAGTCAATTTGCATCTACCTAAGAAAGAAAATTGATTTTTTTTTTTTTCCTGTGCCCAGTGTAATGTACTTAGGGATGTCTTTTGCAGTGTGGGAAGTATACCATAAATCCATGATATCCCTCTGTCTTTTTCATATTTCAGTAACATGAGCATAGTAATTTCAGTTAAAGATTTTTCTGAATAGTAAAACTGAGGGGCAGAGTCTTGTAAACACACAGATATTTAGAGTAGTTGTGAAAATATTGAAACACAGAAAATATTAAAATGTTGCAAAATATAGCATCTTCAATTATACCACTAGTGCATATTTCCATCCAGGTCACTGGTTTTGTGTGATAATACTGACATATTTAATGCTTGTATTCTGAGATGAGCTGAAATCTCTCTCAGCCTTGCCTTTTGGTGATGCTCAGTACTTCCAGCTCCTATTAATACCATCAACTGATGGGACCACTCACTCTGTACAGATAGGTCCTTGAAGAATAAATGCATTTGTGATACTGAGGAGCAGTCCAAGCATCTGTCTTTAAGGGTCTATCCTTTCCACTATTGTGGACTTCACAAACCAGCTTTCCGATGTAGACTGTGCAGCAGCAATAGAGGATTTCTACATGAGAGCTGACACTTGTCTAGAATAAAGCCTTGGATATCCAAGAAAAGGAAGGAAGGAATTGATGATGCCAAAAATCAGCCATTATGAAAATAAAAAGGAAAAGAGTGAAGTGGTTACCTGCAGAGAAGAGTAGGCAGTGTGACACAAACGTATAAAAATGTTAATATCGAAATATTGAAAATGTTTGTTCTTTTTTTTCCCCATGGCTTCAAGGCCCCAGTATGGAGCTGAACTGAAGCACTTCATGGATATATCATGATCCTTGCTATGGAAGAAAGGTCACTAGAGGTGAAAATACTTAATGGTTGTATTTTGGCTCAGTAGAGTAACAGTTTATGCACTACTTCTTTGGTATAGCACTCTAGACAAGTGTACTGCACAGCTGTCAATGAAGCAAACAAAATTTTGTGTGACATAAGAAGGATATGACATTTGAGAACTGTTTATAGTCTGTAAAGTGTTTATAAGACACCATCATCGTTGTTGACATCTGTCCCAGTTCCTTTCAGCTCCATGCTCTGTTCTGAGAGTTGCATGAGTTCCAAATATACCCTCAGCTGAATGAAATGCTAAAGTTTAAGACTCAGTTCTCATTCGTTAGTCAACATACTTATGAGTCCACAGAATTTTAATATCTGTTGGACCAAGAGCAAAGTAACATAGTTGACAGTTCATTTGATGACAGAATCTTTCATAATGTTGCAAGGATTATTTTACAGTTTTCATACATTTTGCAATATGGAAGTTCATATGTGGATAGTAGTTATGAGCGTAGAGCCTCATCACTGAGAGAGCACATGTAATTTGCCATATGCAGTAATTCTGAAATTTCCCAACAACCTCAGATGTAGATGTCCTCAAAATACATTAAAAGCTAATACCAAGAATTCTACAGAATGGCTCAATGCAATATCATTTCTCTGCAATATCTCTGACCATCTCTGTCATGTTTTTCTTTTAAAGATTGTTTCAAAAATAGAATGTGACTGTGGTGTACTGCAGTAATTTTCGTTATTTTTAGGCTAAATTGTATGTTCTTTACAGCTTCAAAGTAATTCCAATCTCATGCCTAAAAATCACTTAAATTCTTTGAGAAAACCACAATAAAGACCAGGACCTTCTGGATGAGACTGTAGATGCTGCAATAGTATAAATTAATAATAGGAACTGTGAATGAGTTTTGTGTGACATTGAGTTCTTTCAATTTTTATCTTAGTTAAACATTTAGCATGTCGTGTTCATGTAAAGATATCTGTTCAGAAACTTCCTCCTGCATACAGCTGCTCCATATTAGACATCTATGATTTGTACTAATACATGTTAAGACAAATGATCACTGTGCAACTGCTGGGAATCAGGTTAATTTAGATTATTTTGCTATAGGTTCTTGACCGCTATAGACTTTTGATTGAGCTCTCAGTCAGGTTGCCTTCCAGGCAATTGCCTGTATAAGATTTTTGGGCAGGTGTTAACTGTGGAAACCTACTTAGTATTAAACATACCTGTCTCATTGCTACTGACTTTGGAGACGATACTTTTTTTTTCCTTCTTTTTTTTCTGGTCATTGTTCTTCACAAAAGACCTAATTGAAGATATCTGCCAAATCATGGCTCTGGTTTCCCTCTTCTTCCCCCCTCGTTAATTGGATATGTATTGTGTTTGTGTGGGAAGGAAGGAGGCTCTATAGCAGTATAGCAATATTGCTGGGAAAGAACATTAAAATGGATAAAGGGATTTCCTAGTGGTATAAATACCTGCACACGACCTCCCTGTGTTCAGGAGCCCTCCTGTATATGTATATGCAGGTAAAAAGCCTGGAATAGAATTTGAGCTGCCATTAATCGCACAGGATCTGTTCTGTAGAGAACCGGGGCAAGCAGCTCTTTTGCCTCTTGAAGGGTATGACTTGCCAAGCATTCGCTTCGTCTGACACCTTTGTACCCTTGAATTCTGACTCTTCTCCCTCTCTGCCTCTGATAATGCATCACAGCGCTGCAGAGTGCCTGCCGGTTTCTAACCATGTCACCAATGTTGTGTCTACAGGTACTTTTTAAAAATAATCTTACTCTTGGGAACTCTTATTTGTACTGCTTTTGGAGTATACATCTTCATCCAGTTCTGCAATATTTAAAGTGTTTGGTATCAGTACTATGTGTGATTGGGACTACATTAAAGTACAAGCATTTCCACAGAACTCTGCATGATGAGTAAATCAGGAAAACCCCAAATGCTTGTGTTTTATCTAAACTTGTTGCTTTCTCTTAGTTTGCAAGAGTAAGCTCAGGTGTGTTATCAATCCATTAACTTAAAACAGACTCAAACACTGTTGTTACAACTATCTAGTCTTCAAGTATCATGTAAATTAACTGAAACTTTTGTTTATTATATAACCACAATCTAAAATAATATAAATTACTTTAAATAGACAATGTATTTAAAACAGCTCAGGACTAAAGATCAGTTGGGAAAGCTTTGAAGAAGGAAAAACATTGCTTTACAAAACATACTGCATACAAAATCAAGACAGATTTGAGTGGGATGTTCAAAATTGGTGGCAGAAGTCTCAAACATTTTTTAATTTTGTGTGTACATGTATATAATCCACTTAAATACTAGGGCTATGTAATCATTGAACTATTTGAGAGAGACAGAGTTTTCTTGCAGGCTTAAATCTGCAGAAGAGGGATGCTGGAATACAGAACTGTTGATGGAAACCTTTCAGGAACAGCAAAATAAATAGTTTTGATTTATTTGAAACTGCATTAAGATAAAAATTTTAATTGGAGTCTTCACAAGAAACCAATCTTCTCCTGAAATGCATTAGTTATAAAACATAAAAATGAGAAAAAGCATGTATGTGATGACAACTGAGCATAGGTACTCATAGATACTTAGATACTTTCTGGTGAAAGTATCTAAGGAGAATTTGTGCACAAAATAGATGTGAAAGAATTTTGAATAGCAAATTCTGTTAAATGTCAAATTTTTTCAAAACGGCTGTAACAATTCTGTATCACAAAATAGAGGTGAATATACTTCTGTTCAAATACTATACCATGTCACATAGCTGATGTTCTGCAGTATCCCTAACACTTTGTCATCATTTAAATAACATCATACTTGCTATTTAATTTTAAATCCTGATCAACGGGTTGAAAATGCTATTTTTATGCATAAAAAGTTGTACTTTTATGGCTTGTGAAATAATAGGAAAACAACCACCGGCAAACAGTTCAACAGAAAAGTTGCACTCCTCTAAATGCATTATTATTATTAATGCAATCTTTATTTTGGGTGCATTTATAGCAGTACAAGCATGTCTGTTTTAGTAGATTGTACATCCCTATAAGCACATCTGTACAGTGTAGGGAATACTTTAGCAGACCAAGGCCATGAGAGCCTGCTTGCTCAACCCAGCCCACGATCCTGAGGGCTATGTCCTTGAAGATAGGGAAAAATAGTAAGGCTGTAAACAGGACAAGATGGAGATAGGCGAGGCATGCTAACTGTAGAACCTAGAGAGGCGTTATTGTAACAGTGTATTTGTATGGATGTGAATGTAACCAATTATGTTAGTAACAAAGTGTGTGAACAAGTTAGTTTAGCCTATAGTAGCTTTGCTTTACCCGTGTGAACCCTGTAAGACCCTATATAAAGTGCTGTAATTTAAACAATAAACGAAGTTCACTCATACCTCTATGAGGACTCCGTGAATATTCTGAGCGGTCATTCCTACAGTACAGGACATTTTACTGTTATGACTACAGTTGTAAAGACCAGAGATTCTAATCCCTAATTAATGACATTGTTTTCAACATCTGTAATGTGTTGCTCTAAAGTGCAGTTTTACATATCTGAATATTTGCAAACATGAATTTTTAATATTATACTTTATAACAGTTGTTAAAGGGGACAGCACATGCATTTCTGTGCCTATTTATGCATTAGAAACAGCCATATTTCTCATTTCATATTTAGTAAAAAATTGTCTGGTTCTTCAGTCACTGGTGGTTACTGAACACACATCTGAAATACCCATGTAAAAACACTAGAGATAAACTAATTGTTTGCTTGTTGGTGCTGATTGTGGAACATACTGATTTAGACCTAACTTTTTAGAAGAGCCCAGAGTCTATTATTCTGTTTCCTTACCACTTTTCCAAAGCATTCTGAAATGCTTTTGTTGGTTTAGCACTTAAAAAAATGTGGCTTCTGGATGCCTCAAAGCAAATGGCCCAAACTGCTCCTTTTGGAAACACTGCTCTGAGGCATGGATAAAATACTGCCTGCCTTGATGCTTGTGTTCACTGTGAAGTTCGCATGGCAATGAGGCCAATCAATTTTCTGGGAGCATAGAGAAAATTTTTCTGTAAGATTAAATGAAATGGTGTGTGTAAGTTGGGTGGGGAGAGGAAATGCTCTTGTCCTGGAGAGTTCAGTACTTCCCTTGCTCAGCAATATGTATAAACTGGGTTATGTTCATAGGTTATATCAAAAATAATGCATCGAGACCACAGCATGAAAATTTCTGGTCTTGGCTCAGAAGCTATTTCACTATTTATACTGGCAGTTTTGTCTGGTGCAACCTGGCCAAGCGTCTGGACTCCCAGCAGTGTTAACCTGATGGTTATAGCCCAGAGTTAAATGCTTGCTAAATGCTTACAAAGGCTACATGCGAGGTTACTGTCTGTCTCTGAACTTAGACTGTGTCTTGAATCCTCATATGTGTTCTTACCAGTCCTGTCTGTTTTGTCTTTGATCCAAATTCCTTTGTGCTCCCATATCCACTTTGCCATGATGACTTTGGGAAACGCTTCAGCAGGCCTTCATTACTCTGTGCCTTCCTGTCATTATGGAAATCAAGCCTCTACCTATGGGGTGATGGCAGGTAAGAGACACATCCCCAAATGAGTGACCTATTAGCATGTTGACTTTGGTCAGTTTTCTGTTAGAAGGACCAATTCAAGACAGTTGCTTAAAAAAGATGGGGCTGGGCTTCAGGCACTAGAAAAAGGGGTTAGGAAACTAGAGGTCGGTGCCCAGTTACCCTAAACATCTGCATCTCTCGAAATCACTCTATCTTATTTCTCTCTACAATCCTGGGACAGTGTACTCTTTTTGCTCACCTATGTCCACTTTCCCTGGTGATCATCACTTTTTGAGATACCTGATATACCTGTATTATTGATACCTGGGGTGATGGAATCCTGACTCAAGCTATAAAATAAAATGGATGCATAATGGAAGGATAGCTGAACTCAGCAGGCAGATCATACAGGTGATTGTGGATTTTTACACTCATGAATGTACTCTAGCATCCTGCTCAGTTTTCCATGTGCCAGCCTGAGTGAGAAGGAGACTGTTATTTTATACAAGTTCAAGTAGCAGTCACTGAGGTAATGCCATGAATCAAATTAACACAACTGCCGGGAAATAATTGTGAGTCAGAGATAATCCAAAATTGATCTGAGCATTTTATTTCTCTTAAAAGTGAAGGTAACAGTAAGTCAGCATAGATGAATACATCTGCATAGGGACTTTTTAGGGACAAAGCATAGATTTCCTTCACAATGTGCAAATGTCCAGATCCCCATATTTCATCAAGCATTTATATGTCTGTTCCAAACACTCCTGACATTGTTTAGATCCCTGGGAAAACTTAATAGGTATTACATGAAAAAAAAATATTGTTCAGAAGTTCATTTGGTTTCAATCCAAAATAAATACATCTTCATTTTTCTCCTTTCTTTTATTTTATTCTTACTTTTGCTTTTTAGGCATCAAGCCTGCAACCCCAGAGATGCTATCAGCAAGTCTCTCCCAGAGTCGCATCTTACAGACATGCAGCATGCCACATCCCAATGTGGTAAACAGTGTCAGCACCTTGCAAAGCAAGTCCTGCTCTTTTTTAGCCTTTTCTTTTATTCTTTGAGATTTCTTCTGTGGTTATCCTTTGTGAAGCTTATAAAATATTCCTATGTGATTAGAACCTCAAAGACTGCTGAGGGCAATTGGGGCAGTGAAGACAAGAAAAGTGAATGGAGGAAGAGATGGAAGGTTTATGAATGTCTGAGTTCTGCTACAAAGTTTTGTGTAATTTAGAAAATTGGTAGGTATGTCCTGAGACCCTGGAATTTACTGGCTGCTCCAGATACACAGGACAGTGTTAAAATTTCTCCATTCCCCATCCCTATCCCCACCTCAGGTCAGAAACTCTTTAGTTCTATGTACAACATCTAGGAAAAAACCAGCCTTCACTTCTAACTGAATCTCCTTGTTAAGTCTGGTATTTGTGAACAAAAGGTAGCACCAGATAGTTTCAGTTTGATCTTGAGAAATTTCTTTCTAAATAATCATTCTGAATGTGTTCTGGGTTTGTTGTCTTTGTTTGTTTTCTTTGAGCTCTTGTGTACTTTCCTCAAATTTTATGCTGAAGCTAAACCAAGACTGTATCTTGTCTGAGCATCAAATGGTATTCTCATGGAAGTATTCTTCGTACCAGAAAATAGAGACTGGCACATTTTAGGTGGCTCAAAATCACATAGATCCATCAATCTCGTTGTGCCATTTTATTCCAGCTGAGACCCTGGATTGGTATTTGTTTAAGTTTGGCCCATTTACTATCTTAAATGCGTTACAGTTTGCCAAGAAATAGAATAGCTGCAGACTGTGAAAGTGGCTATTGGTTTGTTTTCATGTACTGGGATAAGAAAGAGATCGAATCTCCTAGGAGATCCTAACTCTTGGATACTTTCATGTATGTTATAAAATAATCCCTACAAGCATTGATTATGGGATGATGAAATCTTGTTTTTATTGTGTAGTAGTAGAGAATAACTCTACTGACTTTTCTTTTTGATGTTGCTCAGGTAGCCTGACCCCTTGCCTTTATAAATTCCCGGAGCATGCCCTGAGTGCCAGCTCCTGTGGCCTGGGCCATGGCTTCACGCCCATGCATCAGTCCCTGCTCCCAGATGATCCCAGCACCACAGACTTCAAGCAGGAGTTCCGCCGAAAAAGCAAGTCTGTCGAAGAGCCTGTGGACATGGACTCCCCTGAAATCAGGGAGCTGGAGAAATTCGCTAATGAATTTAAGCTGCGAAGAATTAAGCTGGGTATGTGCTTTATGTCTGAGAACAAAAGGATTAAAAATTCCAGTGAAAGCCTGGTTATTTCTGAATGGTTTATGGTCTAGCCTCTGCAGATGTCTAATCATAACTCTAATCCTGCCTTGTGCAGCCAAATTTCTCTATTTCTGGGAGGCTTGTATGGAATTAATGAACTTCATTTTTTTGCAACTTAGTATGTAGAAAGTGACATTTAACTTTCCTGGCCTTAAATGATTTGTCTTAAATGCAGAGAAAATTATTGCTGTTCATGGAATTACATTCAGTAGCAAGTGTGTTATTTTGCACAGCCCCAAATTTTCTGTGCCTTAGGGCTTTCCATGATCTAACCTTGTACCAAGACGCAGGTACAGCAGCAACTGACATCTTTGTTGTTGTCTGATAACTACTGGGGTTGATCCAAGATAAGATTGCATTAGAGGGTCTCCGGTGAGGTGCTTGCCTTTCACTGGGAAGTTTTAACTCAGGACAAAGATGGACTCAGCCATGTCTCTTTCACCTGTAGAAGTACATTGCAAAGTAAAACCCAGTCTCACTCTTGTTTGAATTGTACTGCAAGCAGAAATAGCATCCAGTGCTGCAGATTCAGCCCACTTAGGAATATTGGGTACTCTGTATGAAGAGTTGCAACTTTGACAGTTTTGCTTATAACATTACAGTTTATCATTACAACACAAGGTATCCTTGTAGCTATATAAATGTAAAAATAATTAAATTTAAAATGTTATTACAGGTGTCTATGAATTTTCTCAATGGCTAGAAAGCTAGTGTTCAATTTGCAGCAGACTGAAACAAAAATATGGGGTTTAAAGTAGTATTTACAACTTGGTTAGTTTTGCTGCATAACTTGTATTTCATGTCAGTCACAGCAATGGAAAGGTTTGCTAAGCTGCATGCTGCTAATCGCTGCAATTATTACTGCATCTTAATCTTGAATTTGTGAGGAATAAAAATTCCTCTGATGTAAACAAATGACAAGGAGCCTGTAGGATAGATCTTAAAGCTCTAATGGAGAAATGCGATTTGCACAGGAAAATTAATCTGAGGTATTGAACTTTACAAGAGAAGACAGAGTTAATGTGGGTTGTGGGTCTGAGACTGAGAGACACAGAGTTGGTGCAATCAAAATGGAGGTAAAAAGCTGCCTTGAGAGACATTCAGCATCTAAAGAGATCCTGCCTGTTCTGGCACAGAGGCAGAAAGCAAGGATGATGAGCCAGACCTCTGGAAGTGGTAGAAACACATTCAGAGCAATGAATGGGGAGCTACTGTTACAAAGTGTGTCTGCATGGAAACTGCAGCATTTCTCTGAGTGCTTCAACTTAACTGTTGCAGCAAATAACAAGAGACCAGCAGTGCTGTCAAAGATTAGTTTATTGTCCATGCATCATCTATAGGAAGAAAGACGTGGAGTGTCTGGATCCTTCTCAGATCCCTAATCTCAGAGTGTAAAACTCCACTGAGACTAGCAGGAGACTGAACAGGTCCCTGATGTGAGTTCAGAGTCAGGCCCAGAAAACTCTGCAGAAAGCCCATCCTGAAGACAAAGCAGGCACACACTGTTCATAAGAGTCAGCAGTGAAGTGATAAGCTTCTCAAGAAAAGCAACCCTTTCTAGCTCCAAAGTGACTTTTTTTCTCTTTGTCTTTGACAGGTTATACACAAACCAACGTTGGAGAAGCACTGGCTGCTGTGCATGGCTCTGAATTCAGCCAAACCACTATTTGTCGATTTGAAAACTTGCAGCTGAGTTTCAAGAATGCATGCAAACTGAAATCAATACTGTCCAAATGGCTGGAGGAAGCAGAACAAGCAGGAGGTAGAGAACTGAATCATCTAAATCATGATCTGATTTTAACCAGAATCTTTTATATATGTTGAAGGACTAGTACTTGTCTTCCATAGACAAAAGTTTTTGTTTAACCAGCCTTAAATGCTGAATACTAAGGTGTACTTACATTAAATGTTGTTTATGTGTTTTGAGTGAGCAAGGAGGGGCAAACTGAAATGCATAGAGGGTACAGAATAGAAACGGCACTTTGCCTACTGGAAGTAATTTATTTCAGACCCATCCTAGCAAAATAGCTCCACTCCTGTAGCATATCTCAGATCCGTTATTAGGATATATAGGACAGCCCATTTAGCAGTACAGAAGGATTCTTCACCAGCAAATGACTCTTCCTTCAAACCCCTGGCATCTTCCAGGGGGAATGAATATGGGTTTGGTTGGTCTGAAGAAGAATAGTGTGGCATAGAGTTTTTGGATGCGACATTTTTGCTGCTGGAGAATTCCCTTCCTTTTGCCTAGTTACTTTTCAGTTGCAGGAAGTCATGAGGTTCACTGGGCAAAAATTACCTTACAGTACCTTACATAGGTACAGAGCCAGTGTGAAAAAACCAATGTCCAACCATCTTGAAGAAGTGCTTCTCTGTGTAGTGCTCAGTGCTGCTCTTATTCAGTGTGAGTTTTCTTCTGTCTTCAAAGAAAGGGACATTTTTTCTGGAGAGGGTTGTGCTTGTTTTCCATTCCCTGTGGAAGGTAACTGCCAGGTTTTGTTTTGTTTTTAAAACAGCTTTATACAATGAAAAAGTTGGAGTGAATGAGCGGAAAAGGAAGCGGAGAACCACCATAAGGTAATAGATACTTAGGGTGTTACATGTTAGAAACCACTTTTACTAAGATGCTGGGGTCAAAATCAAGGTTCTATTTTCTATTAATGAGTCTCTATAGCTATTGTTTTAAGATGTTTCACTATTTTGAAACATTCTAGTGAAAAATAACAGCATATAACCCTCTAAAATCCTAATTTGCCCCAAATATAATACTTTTCCCAATTAAAGGTCTGGGATATTTAAGGGCAGGTTTTACACATAATACTGCATCTCTGTCCCTGTCCTCTGTCACTGGATTCCTTGGACTTCACAAAGAAACACTTTAATGAACTAAAGTGAAAAAAGCAGTTGTTCTGGGAACCTCCTTCTCCTGTTTCTCAGATGTCTGGTGGCCAATATCTACTATCCAGCCAGTCTTAAACTCCATGTGGATATCAAGTAGGCTGGTAAATTGCATTACAAAAACAAATACCAAATAGGAAAATGAGAACATGGGGTATCTCCTTCTTCTTTAGACATCCCAGACTCTTATAACCTTCTCTGAAGAAGAATTCTCTCAGGGGGCCTCCAAGAAGCTGTAGTGTTTTTCCACAGAATGGGAATTTGGCTGCCTCGAGGCACAACCCTGGTGCTGTTGGGCCCTACCCATTATAGTGAATTACCTGTTCTTTGAACAGGGATCCTTCCCCACGTGCAGTATCACCTCCCAGAGCCATAGGCTGGTCCATAGTCCCACAGCCACATGTACCTTCTCGTCTCACATCCAACTTGAGACTTATTTTTTGAACATATTGCCTTTGATATAAGGAATGAAATGAAGATGTAATTTCTCTTGGCTTTTGAATTAAGTATTCCTCTGAGGGAATTCTTCTTAAATAGGAGTGAACTGGAGATAGGAGACTCTTCATAACTTATTTGCTTATCACAGCACCTCACAGGGAGATGTAGCTTTGCTCTTGGGAAGTCAGTTCCTCCTCTCAGCTTCTCTATAAAACAGTAAGGACTTGAGCAATGGTGCCAAGACCTCGCCCAGTTTATGTAGTATGGCCTGTGTGAGAACTAGGAATTGAGAGCATGTCTATCCTAGGTGTTTTCTCCTGGCCTGAGGAGCTCACTGAAGACTGATCATTGAACATTGTGGGGTTTTGTGTAGGTTGTTTTGGTCTTTTTTTTTAACAGCTATTGAGGAAATGAGTCCTCATATTGAACATCAGTTTTTATTAGTTCTGCTTTTATGTCTAATCCCACTGCACTGTGGGAGCACCAATATGGCAAATTGTAAGGGTACAAATAACTGAGGTGAAATTCAGAACCAAATCCAATATAGTAATAAAATATTGTTCCCTTGAAGGCATACAGGGTCTCAGTTTAAAGAGCTCAAACTAAGGACTTCATCTGAACTGCAGCCTTACTCTTAGCAATTCCTAATGGATGTTTGAAGGCAAACTAGAGGTAAAAGAAAAGCCCCACTAACCAAATTATGTTAGTCTTAGCCTGAGAAAAAAAGTATTTAATTTGAATTTGTGGAAACTATTTTATTTTCTACTTTAATTGGAAAGACTAAGAAACTTAGTGAAAACTAATGATGTTTCTATACTTCCATGTGTGCAGAACTTCATGCTACTAATTAGGTAGTTTTGGTAACGTTACTAAATATTGCAAAATAGACATATAAATGAAAGACCAACGACATACTACAGATTAATGAATGAAAGAACCAGAACTCCAGCAGATACTTTGTATAGTTCTGTAACAAAACCACCTGCACCTCATGTCCAGAATAAAGCATGCAGTGCCCTCTTGTGTCCAAAGAAATTACAGCTATTGCTGAAACCAGGTTTGGACACGTCCTGTTGGCACACGAACATGTTGCGGATACTCTTTGCTTTCTGATGTAACATGTAACATGTAACAAACATAAGGGAAATTCTTTTTGACAATAAGAAAAGATAGGCGTCTTAACTTATTTTGTTTGTTGAATCACTGAGTTTTGGTGACTGCCGATTCTGAAGTATGAAGGCAGACTTTTACAAAACGTGATGACTGCTATAATCTCTGAGTTCTATAAATACTTTAGTGCCCTCTCTAAAACAAAATGAAATTCAGAACTTGATACAACATACATCATTTCCCAAATTGTAAGTGATGGAGCTCTTTTCCTTTGTGAGACCAAATGATTTGATACCAAGCAACCCCACTGATGTGAATTTGCTGAAATCTTCCCTACAACACTCCTGTGACCAGGGCAGAACGAGTGGTCAGGCTTGTTCTGATTCCTGTGATCCTATACATGTCTAGTTAGTAGCTCCGTCTCCTGGAGAACATCAAGAAGCATAAATATTTCATGATTACAACTGAAATTGCTCTAAACATGTTGACAGTTTTGCCTTTAAATTACTCTGTGATGATATTCTGTGTGATACACTGATCATGTCAGCAAGGAACCACAGTATACTTACAGTACTTACATAGAAAAAGAGAAAACAATACATGTCACTACCTTCAGTGCTGTTACTTGACCCTTCTCCTGAGCTAGTGGTGAAAGCCTGAATGTGTCAGAAAAGTTTTTAAAGGTGAAATTTTATCCCTTTATCTAGTATCGCTGCCAAAGAAGCCCTAGAGAGGCACTTTGGAGAACAAAGTAAGCCTTCTTCTCAAGAAATTATGAGGATGGCTGAGGGTCTCAGTCTTGAGAAAGAAGTTGTGAGAGTTTGGTTTTGCAACAGAAGACAAAGAGAAAAAAGAGTGAAGACAAGTTTACATCAGAATGCCTTTAGCTCTATTGTCAAAGAGCATCATGAATGCCAGTAAAGTTTTTCCATGTACAGAAGTGGATCTGTAGTTTGGTTTTTGTAAATACTGTAAATACAATGTTGGTTCAAAAAGAAAAATCATTAAGCCACTTGTTTCCCTTACAAGCTAGCCAGCTTCACATGTACTGTGTTGTGAAAAACCAAATTTCAATAAAAAAAAGAGCTGGAAACAAATTAAATGCTACTGCTTATATTTAAGGAGTCGGAGGTCTCTGCTTAACTGCAATGAACCTACTATGCATCATTCAACTAGAAGTGCTTTCCAAGTTGCCCACCTACTTGCAGTTTCCCTTTGCTGTGCCTTTCTTGCATCTGCAGTATGTTTAGTGATTAACGGAGAACCCCATATAGATACCCTCAGCATTAGGAAACAAAGCCTTTGTGTTGTATGTGATGAAAGGATAGAGAGCTTGATAACACCAACTAAGGTTTTGAAAGAACTTTGTTTCTGCATGTCCATGCATGTGCTACCCCCCACCCCATGTTAACTAGCTGGCTGTGCTACGCTTTGTGAGACTGTATGCCATTTGGCACATGGCAGGGTCCAGTGCTGACCACTCAGCTCACCAAAGTGAGCATCAGTGAGAAAGTAGACTTTCAAAGAAGACATGGTGAATAAGTGACCTTAAACAAGAAGTAATGATGCTGCTGTATGTCTAGTTATGGGTATGGATGGGGTAGATCCATGAGACCTTGTGAGACTACCACTAGATCTGAGAGCCAGGTAGAAGAACACTGGCTGTGGAACTGCCTGTCTAAAGAATGGCCCAAATGGAGGCACCTGCTCACAACAGCCAGACATGTCCCAGTGAATCATATCAGGTAAATTCCTTGGGTGAGTTCATGGCAAAGCTATTAGAAATGTGCTGTAATTGCTGTCATTGTTTACAGTAGAGTAAGCTTACAGAGTACACCTAAGTATAGAGGTGTCACTTCTGTTCCTACTGTGTGCCCCGTCTCTGTGTACCACTTGACTGCCTTAAATGGGTGCCAAGTAGAAGTGAGTCTCTTATGCTTGTTATCAAAAGTAATTATCATTAATTTATAATATGTCTTAAAGTTTTATTTGGATAGGCCTAGCCATAAAAATTAAGATACAATTTACCTCACCTTAAGACTTTGTGACATAAAGGGGAAAAAACTAGAGAATTATTAGGGGTTTTATTACTTTGGGTTTTCTCTTTCTTATTTTCCTTTGTGATCAAATCCATGCATGGACATACTTACACCAGAGACAGTGTGTTAACCTAAACAGGAGAAGGCACTTCCACTCTGAAATAAGTATCCACATAAAGCACTTATTACACTGCACTTTCTCATTCTCTTACACCCCACCAATAGAAAATAATCCCCTTTTTGCAATCTTCTAGCTTAGAGAGATAATTGGAAGGGGGGGGAGCAGAAAAAGAAAATAAGCAGTGCCACAGCTCCACCTATCAGAAAAACAAGGCACTGAGAAACTGAATTAATGACTTTAGTACCCACTAGGGATACATTATCCAGGCATCTCATCAGCCCCATTCATTGTTTTCAGGATAGACCATTACCATACATGTATTTCTGACTGTTTTCACAGGACTGGAATTGAGTACATGACAGTAGTAATGGTCAGATACATTTTATTTTTCCATAAAACAGACCCGATGATTTAGAAAATGTCTAGATAATAGGCCCACAGAAAGCAAAAGGAGTTTAATGTTCAAGACCACTTAGAAGCAGTGTGTACAAGTTAAGTATTCTCTCTCTAGTGTACTTTAAATTATCTCTGATCCCTATTACTGACCATAGGCATATTCAGCCATGCAAATCAGGCTCCTGGATTTAAAAAAAGACAATTTTATGGATGAGTGCTTTGCTATAACCCCTTAATTTAGACGAAAGCTTAAATTTAATAACTCAAAGGGGAGGAATTGTGCTATGTACTCTCTTCAGGCTGTTCTCATCACTAGAATAGCTCATGCACTACAGCAGAGACCAAGTTGTAGCCTTAATCCACCACATGTGTATTGACAGATCATGAACTTTTGTTCAAAAGGATGAAAGATAAATACAGCTGAGACTAGGACTCAGTAAAGCAGTGGCATGCATTGTGTACCTTTCATGTTACATATCTAATGTTATGTATGTTGAAACTGCTATCTGACACATAAATTATTTATATTCTAACTTTTCTTAATTATAAACAGCTTCCTAGAAATGCTATCAGCCTGTATCTCCCAACCTCCCTGTCCAATAAAGTATTCTTATACATTTGTTATTCCAGGTAACGGTTTGTAGTTCTGTTTTGGTAGCACTTTTCTTTAGTTGTGTATCATGCTGATGTGCTCATTCATTTTAGCATGCTCTAATAGTTAATTCAAGAGCAGACCTCCCATAACATTGTGATTTCTAGTCTTACAGAAAAGTCTCACAAGTGAAGGCTAATTGCAGAAGCCTAACAAAATAAAATGGAAGGTGAGATGTATTGCCATGTCCTTGCAAAAGAATGGCAAAAGGCAGGGGAGGGAGCGGTCACCATGTAAACATATCTAGCTGCTGCCACGGAAATACAAATCAGAGAACTATCTAAAGCAAAGCCAGAAAAAAGGTGCAGTCATCAGAGAGAGTGGCAAATTGGTTGTGGGTTTTGGTTTGGTTTTTTTGGTTGTGTGTAGTTTTTTGTTTTGGCTTGTTTGTTTTTTCCCCTGTAGGAATAACTTGCTCATTGGGTAACTGATTCAATCACTCTTGATTGAGAAAAACTCTCTAGATAAGATTTCTGAGGGGTAGATTTATAAACTTGTAAGAGCTTATTTGGCCATTTGACTAACATGGGATGCATTACTCTTTGAGGTGTTTTGGGGAGGTTTTCTTGCTCTTACTTTTCCCATGGTAACTTTAGACAGGGTGTTAAAACCAGAACAGAGAGCAAAATGATGTTATGACAACACATGAATCTGTGGTTCACCTCTCTCCAAGTACTGTGTAGCATTCCATCTCCCTCATCTGAAGGCATACAACAGACCTAGTGAAGGCCCATATGCAGGCAAAGGTAAGATGAGTAACTGCTTAAACTAACGTCTCTCTTCTAGACTTAATGTGTGTGTACTAAGTGCTACAGAGACTACTGAATTATGAGCTATATTTAAGGGCTGGATGGAGACAGGCAATTCACCATCTTGCTTAATGTAAGAACTAGGAGTAAACATGTGAAGCTGGAAAGAAGCTTAAGAAAAAAATAAAAGTGGTGGTTCTGAATGTGGTGGAACTTTGGAGCTCCTAAAAAATATAGGTGCTATTTATTTGGACAAGTTCAGAGATGAGAAAGTCTCTCAAAGCTGTTGTATATAAAGGAACTTACACATGGCTCTGGAAGCACTCTGAATTGAAAACATTAGTTGGAAGGGTATTAGTGAAGGAAGTCTCATTTATGTTTGTCTTGTTCTTGTATGTTCCTGGGTATTGCTTATGGGTAGTAGTGGAGCAGGATTTGGGGCGAGATGGACCTTGACCTGTCCCAGGAGAGCCATTCTTAGGTGCATACATAATTGCATTGTTGTTCTTAGATGGAGAACTTTCAGACTCGGTTGCTATTAATATGAAAGCAGGTGTAAAGGAGATTAAGGACTGAGTGGGTTGTTTGGTTTTTTAAGTCTGCTAAGAGGAATTTAAGAGGAATTTATTTCTAAGTAACTTTGTTATAGACAGCTACAACATATTGACTATAATTGAAATAAATATAAGCAAGCCTGCAAACCTACACCACTTCTCACTCTGCTACAGAAAGATTTTTATACAGGTAAGAGCTGCAGGACTTAAAAGGTAACTCTTAACAGAAAAAACAGATCAGTATTGACAGTAACCCTACTTCAGCTATCTTACTAACACCAAAAAGCAATGCCTTTATTCCTGTTCATCAAAAACCCCATAGAAAAATAATTCATAATAGATAGAATTCACAATTTTGACAGTCATTAGAAGGATAAAGTGAACACTTCATTCAGAAAGGACATAAGCCTTAGTGTTCAACCAAAATACAATCAATGAGTAACATTTTATAGCTAATTTCACATAATGGTTTCTCCTTCAATGCCTAAGAGCAGTACTTGGGCACCTGGTTACAGACAGTCTTCACTGAATGTTAAGTTAAAGGTCCACAGGCAACTACAACAAATACTATGCTACTTTATAAGCTCAGGTCAAAGGAAAAATTATCACAGCTAACAGGAGTCCAAAGAAAACCCATCAGGAGACAGATGTGTAAGATCAACCCTACAGAGAACAAAGTCATTGTGGAATAAAAAGCCTTTTATTAGATTTTTACAAAATAACTTGTAAAAAAAAAGAAAATTTCCCTCATATCAGATCTATGCAATATATAAACTTACACATTCCTACTTGCTACCTCACAGATTCATAGTTTGGCCATTACTTTCTTCAAAGAGAAAGAACACCTGCACTTCTATGCCAAAAAACAGATGAAGGCTCCCCTATGTTTTTTTCTTTCTCTCCTGACTTCAAACCTAAAAAGCAGATGGTAAAACAACAGTGGAGTTGAGTTTTTGGTTTCCTGCTACACCTTCTCTAGCAGTGAAGTTTCTTTATTAAGTTTGTTTCCCACCCAGTTATCCTGATTTCACTCTTGGGAGGTATTTTGCTTTTCTCTTTTTAAAGCAAGTATTATTTTGTAGTTTCTGTTCAATGAACAGCCCTTTTAAACCAGCACAACTAAGGGGCAAGTAATCTCCAGCAGACTAAGGCCTGAGGAACTTCACATCATCTGGAAAGTTATAACTGGGAACTGCATTCTCAGACTGTCATCTATTTAAAATATCAACAGTTATTTCATTAGCCCAATGCACTCCCCTTAAAAGCTAGAATCGTGCTGATGCAATTCAGAGGCCATAGAAAAGCCTTCGCAGAACAAGAAACTTTTATTTTAGTGTTTAGACAGGTATTATTCAAAATTGCTCTCAAAACTAAAACTTAGGTTTAGCTTATTGATGTGATCAGTTGCATCTTAGTAAACAATACAAATATGAACACTTGTCTTCCATTAAGAAGTACTGTAAAATATATACAAGGGTTGTTTCAGGCAAATGTCCTTTTTGCAAGTGCACAAGTTGCATTTCTTAGCTTAGCAGAGTCCCATCAAGAGTACACAGAGGTCTCACCATAGTGTTTTGTGAAACCATCTTAATTACAAGTTTACTCTCCTTTTAAAGACTCATTCTGAAAAAAAAAAATCAAAGGTACAAGATTTATATACATAAAGGCACAGCAATTCTGTTGAAATCAGCTATGTTACAGTACAATAGAGTTCGGTGCCTTTCATGCAAAAAAGTTCACTAACAAATTTAAATCCTCTTCCAGTAAAATTAACTGCACAGGGACTGTATCCTTCCCTTTTTAGTAAAAAGAATAACCAGCTATTATTTAATCAACTCAAGCCTACTACAGGAACTTGAAAGAAACACATAAAATGCTTTTTCTTTCTGCCTAAAATTTGCTAGACTGTCAAGGTTATTTCTCATCAAAAGGAAAGAGCTTCCAACAAAGAGCAAAGGTTAAGCACACTTTGTGCTAAGATGACTAAGAGTTTCTCTACAGTGACAGTTTTATAAAAATGATATATATTATATAGGTGCTGTCCTAGGAGGCATGACCACCAGCCACAGAACAGCCAATTCTACAGACAGATCAGGAACTGAGATGGGGAAAATACTTTGAATTCAGAGGAGAGATTCAGATCAGGTATAAATGAACTCATCATTAGAACTACACCCCCGGTTGGTCCAGTTCTCAAGATGACTCCATGCAAGAGGCACACTAAAATGCACTTCTTCCTGTAAATGGATTCAAAATATACTCCTTTTCTCCTTTCCCCAGTACCAGCTCCAAGTTGTCATTTCTGAAGCTTCAGAGTTTCTGCAGACATCAGTCGCATTGAAAGAGTATTTGCACATTTTACATCTGTCTGCAGCTGAATAATTAGGAGGCAGACAGTATATTGCCAGCAGCTGAAAAATTAAAGGCAGAGTGTATATTGCCATCAAGCTAATCAACTCCCAAAGCTTTGAGTTGTCTTTCAATCTCTTCATCCGATATGGTAGCAGCTTTTGATGTTGATGCGGATGGTAAGCCTCTGGCAGCTGATGGAGCTTTGGCCATCTAGGAGAAGGCAGAAGTTTTCTTCAGTCAAAATAACAGGTTATGACAAGCTAACTTACTCTAGAGCAATACTGGAAAACAAAGGCTGCTAGAAGAAACTATTTTTAAAAAAAGGAATGAAGGGAGGAAAGCACATGACTGGGTAAAAGTAACCTTACCTTTCCAGAGATTTCAATTCCTATCTCATCAAGCACTTGGTTGACAATATCTTGGCTTTCTTCCTCTTCATCAGAAGCATCAAAAATGTCATCCAGTGTATCATTAACTTACAAGAAAAAAAAAAATCCACACTGCATTAAGTAAAAAGGTTACTAAAATGTAGTCCCAGATTATAGTAAAACTACTATTTGATAAGATACCAACAGAAAGCACCTGTATATTGGAAAGCCTTGCTTACCTCTGCCCTGCAAAGCCGGTGAGCACAGTTATAGCAACAACAGGGTAAGGTATGAGTGCTTGTATGAAAATGTTTAGACTCACCAAAATAGTTCAGTTGCTCTATCCCCCCCCACCAGATTTTAGTATTTCTTGAAAATGTCTTCTCAGTTCCAAAAAAGAGTCCCTTTCCATTTCCTCCTCTAAGTAAGCTGCAAAATTTCTAACTACTCAGCTAAATTCTGAATTGCAACAACACAGTTCTGTGCAGTTCAGGTGTTCACATGTTGCTCAACAATAATGTTTTGAGCCCATGATATTTATTCTTGCCACCACAGTGGCAGGGATTAGGATAGGAAGTTTGGTATTTGGTTGACAGTGGGCAGATGCAATCAGAAACAAGAAACTTGCCACCCCCAGGAAGAAGTCTGTGGCTTAAAGAAAAAAAAGACACAAACTCATCTCCTACCATCATGTACATAGAGCTGATATTATCAATAATGTATAATTCAAGTGTCCAGTCCCAGAAGAAAATGCACATGCAGAACTATTGGCTACAGAAGAGCAATTTTTCAAGTTTCCCTACCAGTTATGCCAACAAGGTTTTGAACTGGTCTCAAACTCTCTTTTCTTCCAGTTTGTTCTTTCTAAAAGTATGATGGGAGAATGAAGATGGGAAATACTAGATTCTAGATTTAGTAACTAGAGCTATTAAAAAGCCCAAGGCTCAGCTTCCCTGCTCAGACATGCATTTGTTTGCTCTTCATGTCTGCTGCCCATCGCTAACTGTAGAAATAAAACTTCAAGCATCAGGATTTCTAGACTAGTTCTGCCCTTTCAAGACCACTGTGGGCTGCAGCTAGCTGTTCTCTGCAGTGCAGAACTTACTCATTTCTTCTGTCATTTCCATCTTCGTGTTTTCCTTCTGGAAATTTTGCATAGTTTGTAGTGTCTTTTGTGGATCCATTTTCTTATTAACTGCTTGCATTGTCTATTAATATTAAAAAAACCTCCTTAATCATGCAATGAGACAATAGTAAATACCAATACATACATTAAGAAGGAATAAGATTTTTTCTAACAAAAGAACTTTCAGTCCAAATTTCACTTCCTTTGTCTCCTTCCATCCCATGAGAACGGCAGATACACTACAGATCAATAGTACAGTCTGCACCTAGTAGGAAATATCACTATCTGCTACCCTATTAGATATCTTTTAAATGTGTAAATGTGTCTTTTACCATAACACTTCTCCTGAACTTATACTAGAAAAAATCTGCCTGATCTAAATGAGAAGAATGGGACAATATTTCCTAACTTGCAGGCTGTATACTTTGAAGAGGTAAATGGCTGAAGGTGTTTTGTTCAGTAAGTAACATTTATTTGAACCACTACTAGAGGGCAGGCATTAAACTGCAATTGTTTATGTTACAACTTAGTGGAAAAAACTCTTTTCTCTGAAGAGCAAGTATCAAAGTGATCAGGAAGTACATTTTAGCTTAGGGTGAATCTTTGTAATGGGTAGGGATATTTCTGTGACTGCAATAAAAGCCATCTGTTTTACTACAAGTATGCAGCACTGCTTCTGCAGGCACTGGTATTTAATACTTTCTTCTTTCCTAAGAAGCAAGCTACTGCATCTCTTATGGGATGTCAAAATCTAAATATACACACAGGCAATTCAAATGTAAAGCCTAACCATCTTTGAGAAGATAAAAGAGCTGGTTAATTAAAAGGGATGCTATCAAGCTACTACAGCTGCTACTGGCTTCATAGAAGCTCTTCTGCCTTCCTGTCTGAGGTTATTTAAAGTAATAATGTATTATGCTTCAAATGTTACTTGAATTTCAAAGACTGTTTTCATAGTCCCATTATTTGAATTTAACAAGTTGTTCCAGACTTAGAGGGTGTTGGTTCATTTTTTTTACAAGAGTTATAGATGGACACCAAAAACACTAAAAAGATATAAAGTTCATGTATCTTCAGAAAATAAGGATCAGATACATGATTAAAAGAAATGGGTAACTATTAACTGGGCCTTAGTATGTCCAATACTAGTGCCATACATGCTAAAAAGTACATAGAAAATACTTCGAAAGCTTCATATTCATATATTTGTCTTGCTTGTTGAGGCAACTGATTCCACATTTTTTAGTAGTGGTTATATGTGATTAGGAATAGTTTATAAGCTGCAAAATTAATGATTGAATACTTTTCTTTTTTAAGCTTCCCATAGTAATAAGGCAAAGTAGCTGCTTTAAAAATGACCAAAAGAATTTAACACTTTCCTCTCCAATAGTGTTACACAAACTAGTCCATAGAAGTACCTACTGTTTCAAAAAACATTGCTTTTCTCAATGCTGCTTAAGTTTTTATATTTTTGTGGGTTTTTTTCTGACTTAACCTTCATAATCAGTCTAGTGACACTTTAGTTTTGAGCAATTTAATCCAAGACATCTCATAGATAAAAATAAATCAAACATGTAATAATTAAAAAGTAAAACCAACTTGTTCACATGCAAAACTGTTGTAGGATTACTGAGTGAACTGTTTGATTTAATTGGTTGCACAGTGACATAAGCCACCCCCTTTGTGGGTCAGTCATGGAGGATGGAAAGTTTGCTACAGAGCCACAGTTGGTACCTGCCAACATACTGCTTCTAAAAGATATCTGACAGCAAAGCCTTAGCAGTAACTACTCTCTGCACCAAGTTGCATTGCATTACTGTGTTTAACTGGCATGTAACAGGATTAACTTGGACTGTGATAAAAGCACAGCTTGTCTATAATGATGAATGCTGATTCTGTTTCCTACACCTCAAGCTGAACCATCCTTCTTGCTAAAAGCAAACTCCCTATTTATCAATTGACAGGGGAAAGTTCACAACTAACTCAGATAACTGAGATTTTTCAGACTGTTATGAGACAAGTTTTGTGATAAAACATAATGCAACACCATTTCATCAGAGCATGAAGAGTGAGAACGGCAGGGAATTGAGATTAGATTTATTTGGGGATGTAAGATCTGAAGCAATAACCTACTTTTTGCACAAGCCATAAAGCTACTGTGACACACTGCCTTTATGTCAACATATGCCCTACTTTTTCCCCAATGAAAGCTGCTTGTTACAAGATACACAGGTAAGGCACTCTAGCGACATGGTTTGGGGTTTTTTTATGCACTAAAAAGAGTTCTCTTACTGGCATTAGAGTTTATTTTTATATGCAAACATTTGGCAGATACCTAGCCCAAGAAAATATGCTTAGGTGCTAACTAGCTGGATTGACTGGACAAAAATTTCATAACAAGAATTAAAGTGCATTTCCCTACCGTATCCTCAACAGTTTTGGGGGCATTAAGCAAGAAGTTTTATCCTTTCAATTATCTTATACAGAATAACAGAACTTAACTTCTTCAACCATATGTTGCAATTTAATGTAAAAGAAAGTCTTGTAATGCCTACTTTTGCTGTAGTTGACATAGCTCCTGCCATCTTCATCTGAGAGTTCATGACTTTTGTTTGAGTTGACATACAAGTGACTTTAGAGCTAACAGCATATGTTCGATTTTTCTGCTTCCGCAGCTGCACAAGCTGTTTTGCTAACACTTTACAGGCTTCTTTGTTACCAGTCTTAGCCATTTTCTTTATTTCCAGTTCCTGTTAAAAAAGGTATAAATTAATTCTACAGAATTTTCATTCAAACAAAGACTATAATTAAGCCCTAACACTAATAATTAAATTTCAAAAGTAAAAAAAAAAAATCAAGGCAATAATTAAGACATTTAAAGTTATATAACTAGTCTTCCTTGCTTTTCTACCTAGGCTATTTAGTAGAATAAATGCAATGCTGTTATGAGTTGGCCAGAACAAAAACCCACAAAACTAAATTACAGTATGGTAACACACAGTTCCCCAACAGACATCAACTTCTGCATAACATCACATTCACTTATATGTGCACATTTAATTCCATATCTGATCAGGGAGCAACACTTCAAAAAAAAAAAAAAAAAAAACCAAAAAAAACCCCCAAACCACCAAAGTGAAATTATCATGGCCAGCCAACTATTAATGCCATGACTCTAATTGTCTTTCATTTCTTGCATTCGTGGGCAATGAAGCCACATCAACCACAGAAGAAACAGAGTTCCTAAGTCTTTTTAAAACACTTTTTCAGCCTCCAAAGACTTTTATAACCTTTTGGGGGAAGAAGCAGATAAAATTAGATGAGCAATAATTATAGGTGTCAGTGGATTAGGGGTCAGCCTAGGTGTTTGTTCTCATAAGTTAGCTGGACTTAATTTAGCATATAATAAAAGTGGTACAATTTATCTACAACATGTGTTTAAACCTTAAGACACATCTGACTTACAAAAGAACACCAAAACCTAATGTATTGATTCAAGGAGAAAGAGCAAGCTATTTAGCCCAGAGGTACCAGGAAAAAGTTTGGAACAAATAAGCTTGTCAGATGGGATTTTTCAAGCTATGCCTTTTGATTTGGGATTTCTACAAATAGAATTAATATAACTAGGTTTCCTCAGAGTAGTACCTTATTGACAAGGAAAAAAGAAAAAGCCTTTCAGAAGAAAGTACATAACAAAATATTCTGAGATTGAATAACAGCCCTTGGCCCTTTTTTACCTAATCTGACTCTGAAAATTAGTATTTATCGACCTCTCATCGTAACAGCAAATTTTAAATTTTTCAAAGGCACATTCCTCTTCACCTTTCTTCTTCTCAGAAACAAAACAGTCCTGAAAAAAATTTGCTGTAGTAAGCAATCAAAACTCCAGCCTGCATACTCATGAAAATTAAGGTTATTTCCAGAGTAGAAACATTTCATACTGAAAAATGCCTTATCTGTGAATAACCGATTATATCTTACATGTTCAAGGCCTCCAGAAACACTTTTTCTGACCTCACTTAGTTTATTATTCCCAGCTCTTGGTATTCATGTGCCCTGCTGCCACGAAATAACACCCCAATAATAGTGGTGAAGCGGTGGCTGTATTTGCATAGCTTTTCCCACAGTCTGAGCATGTCTTCATGCATCAAACCCCACCATCTGTCAGAGCCATTTATCCAATTACACTGTCACATAGGTGCAGCATCCATTCACTGAATACTTGACAGCTCAAACACACTAAGTTTTAAATAGATCTTAATTTAGGCAGATAGTTTTACTATTATTAGCTAGTTTTAGGGAAGTTCTATATGAATGAAAATAACAACCCCATGGGGGCTATGGTTTTTCAAATACTCTCTCCCACAGGAGAGTCATGGTAACATATGATAGCACTGACACGTCTTTTAGTTTTTCCACCAGAAGTCCACTGATTTACAAGCCTGTTAGAAAAACCTTCTAAAGGACAGAGAATGCCAAGAATAGAAAGGGAAAATGAACTTGCTTACTTAATCTAAACATACTGCTTCAGGCTTTTCCTGTGTTAAAGACTGAGAATCACTTTTAGATCGTAAATTTTTCCAACACAATTTTAATAACTGAAAATTCAAAAAGGGGAAGACAACTTTAATACTCAGTTATTATACTTTGAGTTGTACCTTTAGCACTTTGCCAGTTTCCTGTTATATTGAGGGTGTGTGTTTGTTTTTAAACAGTAAAATAAAGTTCTCTGCTCTACTTACCAGTTGTTTTTCCTGTTTTTCGAGTGCAGCTCTATCTCTGGTTATAGCCCTCTGTGTACCTCTCAACTCTCGATTTTGCTCCTTTATTATATCTGGAAAGAAAATATTGATAGGTGGGTGAAGTTTTCAATACTACATAAACATCCTACCTGCTAAGCACTCTGCAGACATACAGCATGTTTGACAGCCTCCCTTTGTTCAGAATGAACTGTTAACTATCAAAGAATCATCAGCATTTCAAACATATGAAATATTAGCAAAATGCACACCATGATTATGTTTCAGCAGCACAGGCCATATCCCATTTAAAAATAAGGCTCTTTTACTCAGTATGTTTCTTCACACCATAACCACAGCAAGAGCTTTAACCACACATACTTTTGACTTAAGCATACGCACTTTCTGCAAGTTCAATCCTAACTCAGTAATAACATATTCACTGTGAGCCCACTGCTTTTCAGCCAGGAAAGCCTAACTTGAACAGGTAGATCAGCTGAAGAAACCTTATTATATGAGATCTCAGAGCAATTAAGGAGTTCCCAAGTCCATTAAAACAGTGAAATACTCCTTATTAGATCCAAGTCCTGGATCCTGCTCTTCTCTATTCTTATTCCGGTTCATTGGAAACTGCTCTCCTGCACAAATGTACTACACCTGTGCAGTGAAACTTCAGGCTAGACTATATAGCAATAGAGTTCAAACTTTTCCAATTAGCAGATGCTTAGGAATATTAAGATATGAAAGTGGAGGCCTTTACAGTGAATTGAAGTTTCCTGACAACTGACATAGCCAGCAGAGGCCTGAACACTGTCTGAAAGTGAAACATAACATCCTTCACAGGAGTTTTGTCCACTGTGCTATTTTAAAATCATTTGTTGGTAACATCTACTTATTAAAGTAAGTATTATTTACAATATAGGCATCATTCATGTTAGTTGCAATTAACTTTTGCTAGAATTTACAGCATGTGCTTAGGTGTGATTCACCTGGGCAAAAGTAGATAGCTCTGCGTCTGACTCGGCATCTTCTGACCTTTATAGAGGAAAGAAGTTAGTACTTTTAAGAAGAGATTCATCTACTCCTAATGTGTATGTCTGCAGCACATTAGATAAACTCTGGGTGGTAATTTAAAGGGAGCAGACTGTCACACTAACTTTTCAGAGCTCTTTCTTCTGATCCACAAAAGTAGCATCATGCATGGCAGGGCACTGCTACTGTACTTACAAAGTTTGAAACACATGGAAATCAATACAAACAGGCAGAGTTACAAACAGAAATAAAGTTATGAAGGATAAATTCTAGAAACTTCAGCCAGTCTTTTCATTTGTGGAAGAATTATTGCAGGCCTTAGGAAGAAGTATTCACATTCTTCATTCCCACAATCAGAAATACTGTAAAACACCCATTGCTGAAATTGTTTCAGTCTCAACGGGTATGAATCAGAAAGCCCCCAAACCACCGGTGGAATTTTAAGGAGGGCATATACGCTACCCCCCTCACCAATTGTTTTTGGCCAAATAAATACATATTCTAAACAAGCTCTGTGAAAAGAGACTTGTTTTTACAGTGCTACTACTGCTGCAAGAACTACACAAAAAGCATCTTTGGGAGATGTAGACTTTTCAAGGGATGGTAATTAAGAGCTGAAAGATGACACACAATATAAAACTGCATTCTTCACACTGGCAAAGCATCAGTGAAAATTATTCTGAAAATAATGCCACAGGCAAGTAATTTTGAAGGTAGACAAACGTATATTACTTGCACAGCTGCACTTGCAAAAAAAAAAGCTTCACAGCTACATACAAGACCGTATTTTCTAACTACAATAACTATTAAAAAAAACCCTTAGCATAGAAAGCTTCAGAAAGTAGGACCTTCAAGACAATACCAAATAAGAGCTGCATTTGTTAAAAGGGCAAATAAGGGTGAGAAAGTTGCTTATTTCTGTTTTCTTCTGATTTCACATAATGGCTCAAACTAAAGATAGCAATAACCCAAACCCAACTATCAGCAGTTACAGGCCCTTTCATTTGTTTTCACAAGTGAAGAACACAATGAGAACTTGTTTCTTATTTCTCCATGATAACTGATGCAAACTCTTAGCTTTACTCCAGCAGACAGAAGATGAGGCACTCTGGAGAAAGCCTTCTGCCGAGAGCCACTCCCATGTGTGACACTACACACAAGGGTAAGCAGGAAGCACCTCGATTCCTCAAAACAGGTTGGACAGGAGACACCCAGCAAGGCTTGACCTGGCTCCTACAATCCGCTCTAGTCATGGAAGCTTAGTGCCATCTCCCGCTTCCTCCCCTGTCAAGTGTTGCACCAAAAATAGGCATAGACAAGTGGGGAAAAATACGTATTCTCCCTTGGTGTCATACAATTGGTCGATTCCTAGCGTCATTTTTGGTGAGCCATTTTTGAACGAGGATCCACCTGCTCTGACACAAGGCACCCAACATGCCAAGCAGCCAGCTCTGGATTTCACCAACCCCCAGACAGCCTTTGCCCCACAGCCTGGGGCACACCGATTTAGAGGGCTCTCAATCCACAGGACTGCCGTCACGTAAGCCTTCTTGATTGTTACTTCTGCAGAAGTTTATATATTTTGTTGACAGATTGACTACAAAAGGATCTAGACCGTCTCGTCTGACTTACAAAGCCAAGGTCTAAACCGGGCAGCGGCTCCAGCAGCCTGCGGCCATGCTCGCCTGCCCTCTCCCCGCTGCAGAAAGCTGGACCCCGCAGACCATGACCGCTCACGTCCTCGTTCACTCCCGGCTCTAGCAACTCTTTACGGGCCTGTTTTGTTCCTTCGGTCCAACAGAGACGTTCCTCCTCCCTGACGTCCAGACCGGGATCGCACGGCCCGGCCCCCACACCGCCGCGGCCCAGGCGCCCCATAGTGGCGCCACTGATGCCCCCAGAACCTCCCGTCTCGCTGTCCCAGGGAGCTGGCCCGGCCCGGTGACTTTCCTCACCGCCCCGCGCGGCCCGATTGCCGACGGTGAGTCACCCCAGGCGGGCTACGGCCTCCTCTTCTCCCTCCGAGTTTCTGCTCCGCTGGGACACAGGGCCCGAGGCCGCCCCGCAGGCACAGCCACCACCTCCAGGCTCCAGCTCCCCCCGAGCCCAGGGCCGGGGCCAGCTCTGGGGCCGCAGGAGGGCTGGTGACAGCCGCCCCCAGACTGCGAAAGTGGGGGCAGGGCCCTGTCCTGGGCGCCGGCGGCCCCGTGCCCACTCACCGTCCACAGTCTTCTTCTTAAAGAGCGAGGCCATGACGGCAGCCAATGCCGGACCCGCCGGACACCCACCGCTGCCGCTTCAGCAGGCTCCTGCCTCCTCCTCAGGTGACCAGGAAGCGGCCGGGCCGCGCAGACCCGCCCGGCTCCGCCTCCCCGCCGGCGAGAGGCGGGACGGGGCCGGTCCGGGCCACAGCGCTGCTCCCGCCTACCCTTCAGTGGTGTTTGGGAGTGCGGGGTTGTGGTGTGTTCTCTGTTGGAACTGCAGCAGCGGGAGGGACGTGGGGTCGCTTCTCCTAGGGGAAGTCACTGCCCGCGGCGGTACGGGGCCGCAGCAACACGTCCCTGTCTGGTTTCTCTCTGCGCGTGGGTTTGGTCACTCTGAGCCGCGGGAGGGACGCTCCGGGACCGTCCCAGGGACCGGGGAACGAACCTGGGACCCTGCGCGGGGAAGCCCCTCTGGGCAGCGGTGGTGTACAAGCGGACTGGGTTGGGTTGGGCCGGGCCGGGCCATGGTGGCTTCCCGCTCTGTGTAACGCTACCTGCTTTAGGTTTTCTTCGTGTATATTTAATTATCTAAAATTAATTGAATTCAGCAGCGTAGTGCTCTTCGGGTTTGCTCTCTCCTCCCGTGCAGCGTAGCGCTTGGGCAGGTGCAGGGGTTTGGGCTCAGAGCGCAGTTGAATACGGGGGGTGGGGGGGTGTCAGTCCCTGCCCGCTCTCTGCGGGCCTCTGGATTGTAGCACACCCGTGCAACTTACCGAGGTGTGTTTGGGCCCACCGCTCTTAGCCTCTGCCAGAACACCGTGGAGTGTTTGTTTTGTGTTAAGGAGCACCCTATCTTTGGACCCTAGTCCTTAGCCGTTGCCGTGCCTAGGGAACTGAGAACACGTTACTTTTCGAAGATAAGCCTTTGTCTGATCGTAGCTACCGTAGTGCACAATATGTAAAAGTATGGAAAAAGAAGTCGCTTTTATTTGTTTGTTTTCAAGTGTCTGATTATAACGCTTAATTTTTAATGATGTATTTTATAATATATCTGTGGTTTCATCGTTGGCAGTTACCTGCATACACATCATCACCTTAGAAAGTAGAAAAGGAGTTGTAGTAGAGAACACGGAGCTATTGGTTTGAATGCTAGCAAGACATACATTCACTTACTTTAAAGTGTTGGGGGGGTTATGTTAATTTGCAAGTTAAAACAAGGGATTGGAATGTAGTAATGCATTTTGATAGCTGGGTATAAATTTAACCTGAGGAAGAATTCTAAGTTTATGGTAGGACTATCCTAATAAACCACACTTTTATAACCTTGCATGGAAAAACAATCTATTGGAGTATTATAATGCCAATGTTAAGATATATGTGGACATAGGAAGGTGTAAACTGTGTATTTGGTGTCAATATTTCACGATTTTCTGAACATTACTAATTTTATTGAAAATAGCAAGTTTTCATTGTTTTTCCTGTAGCCTTTTAGTTATTTTTCACCTATTGTGCTAGACTGAAATCCAGCTCGTGTGGTGACATAAATACTATGGAAGCTTAGCGATTCACTATGACAATAAAATAAAATACCCTTTACAAGTTTACTACTGTAGGTCTGTACTGTCTGTTAGGTCAGATCAGTCAGAGATAAGTTAGAGAGCAAAACTGAAATCGTGGCTTTGAAAATGCAGAGATGAAGGGGAGGAGAGTGCTTGCAATTTAGATTTGGTTCACCACTTTCCTTGAGAGAGAATTGAGACAGCTCAACTATGGGATACTTGCTAATTAGCTATGAGACAAGAAAAGCATTTTTCCACAATGTTTCTTAAGGAATGTTTACTTATGATGAGGTAAACAGATGTTTGAAATAGACATCATGATTGCAATAAATGAAGTATGTCTGAGCTATTGTTTGTCAAGACTAACTTTTTTGTGCTATAACCCTGAAAGCTTAGATGGTGTCATATACTTGATTTGAATCTTTTTGGTAGTACTGATGGGATAAGAGAAGGACTTGAATTTATCATTTAAAAGAATAATGCTTAAACTTGAGCGTTTCTTTTAGATTCTCCATGTCTTGTTTCAGGATCTATTTGCAAATCAAAATATAAAAAGAATATCTTATTCCTTTTTGCTATAGACAAACTTTAAAAATCAACCAGATAGGATAAATAACCTTTCCTTAGTGACTGTATGCAAATACTTGTAGCAAACAAAAGCAGGGACTGTATTTTCTGTTTGTTAGATATTGAGTAAAGTGGGACACAAAAATGGTTCAGACAGATGATGGAATATCCTGTATTGATTTGAAATTGAGCACCTTCAAATCAAAGTATGAAAAATGAATTTAGATAATAAAAGCAGATTAACAACAAAGCTGGTCTATGTTCCAGAGTTGTACTTAGAAAAAGGTGGGGTGTGTTTGTTTGTTTTTAAAGATATATGTAAGCTACTCTAACATTGCTTTGTTGGAGTATCAGAGGATATTGTCAGTTTAAACCAGGTGATTAGGTTCAGTCTGCTTAAAGCTAAACATGTTCAGGTGCTCAGATGAAATGAATAGTAGATGGTGTGACTGATTTGGAAAAATACTTTTTTGACACAGGAGAAAAAGGAGAGCTGAGCCTTCAGGCATATGAGTCTTGAAGAAACTCTCAAGGTTATGCTTTAAATCCTTTCAAGCTTTATGGCTATATCAGCTGGTATAATGAAAGTTATTAGTCTTCCATCTCTTTCTAGGGTGAGGAAAGCATTGCAAGTGAACCTTTGCTGACAAGCTAAGGCGTCCATCTTGGGATGCTTTGGCAATAATGACCCAAATTCAGTACTCTGTTTAATCTATTCTGGGCCTGCTTAATTTCTTATCTGCACATACAAGGAAATTAAATGAGGCAGTGTGTAATAAGGAATGAAGTGGATATGTTGAAAATTACAGGAGCCTGAATGAGATAAACGGCCAAAGACTAGTATAGATGTATTGTTAGATGGAATACCCAGCACTTACTGTGTAAAATAAAGTTATGAGAAGTGTATCTGGGGCCTGAGCAACTGGCTGTCTTCCAAATCCTGCAAGGACTTGCTAATGCTTTACTTTATCCTAGAGGAGCTCCATTGAAGTCAAATGATACAGCACTTATACATCTAAGAGTTTGTGAGATCTTGCTTTAAAGGTAGTGTAACATGTGTAAAGTGTGGTTCTGAAATTCATTTTTTCTGCTTTGTACAAAATGAAATAATTTATTTAAATGTACAAGTATTAAAAAAAAGGTGTTTTATACAGTGCATTTTGCCCTCACCTTGAAGATTAGGCAATTTTCCAGCAACTTTCGTGGAAATCTCGTAAGACGGAAAAATACCTCATTTAAAATAGGAGGAAAGGAGGAGTCACAACTAGCAAATACACAGGTATGAAATAACCCTTAGAAACACTGAAAATAAAATTATGGGATAGATTTCATAAGGGAAAACTATTTAACTGTCTACAAATAATGGCAGTAGTGAATTGCTATTAATTAAGAATAATGGCAAAATAAATGAGTTTGTAATGAGAATCAAATTAGTGAGCTACAGAACAATCAGTGGATTATCATAATAATTATTATCATGGATTATTAACTATTTGGAAATAGTTCATATTTCTAAGCATTTCCATTTAAAAATATTTACATTATTTTAAGAAAATACTGAGGAGTGTGGTAAATTTGAAATATGAGTGAATGTCTTGCTTTCCATCTCTTCAAAATTTAAGTTGAATAGGGCATGTATGTAAGGCAGAGAGTGTATGTTGTTTCTTTTATTCATAACTTAATTTTCTTGTTTTCTCTGTCTAAAAAGGATCATTGCCAATAGACCACTACTCATCTATGCCTCACAGCATACAAAATATAACAGTATAGAGGCAATTACGTAGTTAGGTGTTAGAAGCATGGTTTGATTGAATTTATTCTTGTGAAGATTTCATGGCATCTATGGAGAATGAAATTTCTCTTTCTATGTGAAAGGGCCTTTGTGGAATGCATATGTTCCCCTGATAATCCACTGACAGACATCTGAGTAAAAAAACTGCAAGAGTGAGTTGAAGAACTGTAGTATTTTAAATGTTACTGTAGAGTTTGCTGAAGAGCTTCTTGTGAATTGGAACTCTGAATGCTTAAAGGATGTTGCCTTCATCTAATTTTTTATTCCTGGATGTATTTGTGGACAATTCTCAAAAGAAAACAAAACAGAAACCCCAACAATCCTTAATGTATGAGAGATTAGACAAGTAAATTTTTTTTCTGTTGTGTGGAAACAAATATCAAATAAAGATCCTTATGTATGCAAGATTACACCTTTAGTTTCAGTTACTTTCAGCATCTTCTTAATAAAGTACTTTGCACCATTTAGCATGTTTGTGAAGTTCAGTGCTTTGTGAAACCCTCTAAATGCTTAATCCCTCTTAATGGAAATGTGGTTTTAATAATTACATTGACTGATGATAATAAGATACTTTTGAGTTGCAGATAACATCTTTTATAACCTCAACATTTGATGTCAAGGTTCTTCCATGGTGCAAGAACAAACACTTTAAAATAAATAGTGCCATTCCTTTGCAGAAGCATATTTAGTTTTGTTTTAGTAACCACATATGGTAGGACATCCTATTTCTGCAGGGCATTTAAGAAATCAAGGGTTATACTTTTAAAATTATTTGCTTGAAAATATTGTATTTTTAAATGACTTTGCCCAAGGAGAAAAGGAAATCCAGGCTAGTAACAAAATAGGTAAATACTGTTAGCATTTTATCACAAGCTTCAAGAACTCCTCAAGGCATCAAGTTTAGAAAAGAGAGTGAGAAATTATGGGGAGGATATTTATGATTACAAACCACAAAGTCAACAGGGACTGCTAAGTGTTCCTACAGTCATAATAGCCTATCTCTTGTTAATTCTAGCCTGAAGCTCTCTGATTCTTTTAAGTGCAGAGATAATGGGGGGTAAAACTATTTTTAGTTTAGCAGAAGATTCCTCCCAACCATGGAAAATAAATTGGAGAACTTTGCAAACTAAAAATGATTTGGGCTTTGAAGGAATTCCCAACAATAATATACAAGACTTATTACCCTAGGTAGCTATAGGGGGTCCTTTATGTTTATAGCTGATAGTAGTCATTTTGATTGAATATTGCCTCTAACTTGTTTTCAAATAATTTGCCTTTAACCCAAATCTGTTGATTCTAAAGAGGAGACCTTTCCAGTAATGTTTTTATTGTTTTTACTTCAAGTGTGTATCTTAGATAAAATCTAATTTATGTTGCTTAGGCAAAATGTTCCCCTAATGATAAATTTGGTTTATTTAACTTAGCTGGACTTCACTACACCTCAAGATTTAATACATCAAGGCCTGTTAAACAGCTTCAGATTTGAGAATATGTACTTTTTTTTTTCCAAGTAAAAGACACTACAAGTAGTTGTACTAAAATAAACTGAATTTCCTAGGCTTGTAATGCATTATTACTGATTGGGGTATTTTTTAAACATTATTGTCTAGGAACATGGCTGCTTTGGCTTAGGAAAGCTGGCATCTAGGAACATATTATTCCACAATAGTAAGAAATAATATGTGAATGTCAACAGGTTGGACAGTGCAAAGAAAACAGAAGCTTCCTTACGTAGCCTCACATACTGTCTGTGCTTAGTTATCAAGGTAGAAAGTTGTTGAGCAGTGGAAAGAAGACCTTTGTGTCAGTTGGTGAAGAAGTACTTCCAACAGTGATGAATGGCAAGGAGAATATAAAGATGGTTGTCAGAAGCAAAATGACTAACAGGTTGCTAAAAGGTAGAACTAATGAGAACCGAAGGAAGGAGTCAGTGTGAACTGTGAATGTGTGACGGTGTGGAGACTCGGATAGGCCAGAAAAGGCCTTGAGACATGACTTTGTGATGCATAACTGAAGGAACCACTTGGAAGGAGGCAATGAAAATGGCAATGTGGTCAAAGTGATAATCTAAGAAGATGGCCTTTTGCAAAACATTTTGAAGGAGCTAGGTTGGATTCATCAGGGACATGAAGAAAGATGTTGCAATTATTTATTTCAAATTCTTTTTTTTAAGCATTGTAATTATTTTTATGGAGGGGATTCTTTAAGAGAAGTTTGATAATGTGGAAGTACTTAATGTTAATTTTATTCTGAATAAAATGGTATTTATATTTATTTAGTGGAGTTGTAATGGTATTCTTGCATCCACATGAAAACAAAGTAATTTTGATTGTTATTTTTCTTAGAAAAGTTAATTTTTAACTGTAAAAGCAATTAAAAAATCTCAATACTGGAAATGTCAAATCGAAGATTTCTCATCTTGATCTTTTTGTTAATGATTTATATTTTCACTGGGGTTCAGAATGCTTGTCACTTATGATGTCCCTTAAGATTAGCTGTGGCTACTTAATGGTCAAATCCAACAAAAAATATGTTCAGTTCCTTTTCACAAGAGTGTATATAAAGCTCAAAGTCACCGAAGTCTGCTCCTAAAGCATATACTGCCAGAAAGCCAGATTTTTTATATTGTATTGGGCCCTGAAGTGTTATAAAAAATGGCACATCCTTTTTTGTCATAGATTTAAGACCAGCCAGCCAGCATCAAGCAGTTTATTGCAGACCCTGTTTATGCCTTGCAAGAGTGCAGTGTAATAGACCCTTGTGTGTGCTTTGTTCTCAGCACCAACTCTACATGCAATTTTTAATCTCATTTGATTTTAGTTGGATCTATGTTCTTTGTATGTGAATCAGTATTGAAAAAAATAGACCAAAGTTGTTTTCACTGTTGAAAAAAGCATTCAATGTATTTTAGATTTCTTCTAACC
Source organism: Galbula dea (assembly GCA_013399015.1). Classification (NCBI taxonomy): domain Eukaryota; kingdom Metazoa; phylum Chordata; class Aves; order Piciformes; family Galbulidae; genus Galbula; species Galbula dea. Next base: position 272,959 of record VWZX01003753.1, on the reverse strand, counting down.
CTATTTTTACATCACGCTCAACAATTTATTTTTAACTCCTTAATTCCACCATCACTTTATGCATCTAGGGTAAAATGTGCCATTTCGGGGGGAGGAGGGAGGAGAGGGGAGGAAGTGGAGGTCAACCACATGTAAATAAGGATTCAGTTCTACAAAGCCAGGAAAGACGTTTTTCCACATTAATTTCAATGAGAATTCGTGTGGATAATCCTTTTATAAGTTAATTGGGATGTTTCATTGGTAAATGAGGTAGCCAAGATCCACATGTGAGCGTCTAGTCTGGGAGTCTGAGCCATCACTGGCAGAAGCCTTGTTGAGCAGTCTTTGCTCATCAAGGCTCCTGGGCTGAGCCTTTGGATCTAATTAGATTCCTATTCAGGAATTTTCTGGCTTAACTTTTGAATTGTATCTGAAAGAAAATCCTTTATGGTGGCTCTGTTTTTCTTAACTTGTATCAAGTTGTTGAACTGAATAACATAGTAACTGTTTGCTAGTAAAATAGTGTCAGTAAGGGGACTTAACTCCTTGATTCTGATATAGCTATAGTTACCAAAAACGTGTAACAATTATGGGTCCTGTTCTGGAGAGCATAAACCACAGGTAGTTTTGATGTTCAAGTTCAGCAAAGTTCTTCTGAACCTGTATGCAAGTGCTTGATCCTTTTTTCATCAGAAAAGTCCTTTTATTGGGACTCTAGTTTTGGAAGTGAATCAGAAAGAGCTAGCTTGCTGAGGAGGGAGACTTGGTGACTGCTTCTGCTTTTGCTGTTGTATGCAGTGCACAGCAAACTGCAGCATGCTGAAATCTTGCTCTGCGAAGCAGAAGGGAAAGAAAGTCAGCTGCGTGTTTCTTTCTGCTGCCCGGGATTGTTAAGCCCTTCCAAGTAGGAGGGGATCCTGTGGTTGGGAGAAATACAGCTGGCTGGGAAGTCAGGAAAGAACAGGTCTCTGATGTGCCTTTTTTGCAATAGTGGTTTCCAATTGTAACTGCTCCTGGGAATTACAGATATTGTGGTTTTACAAATAGTCCCTGTATTTTACAGGTATTCTACATGATGGTGACAGAGTTCTGAAAGGGGCTGTTTTATTCAGAGTTCTGCTGACTACATGACTTAATAAATGAGGTATTTTGTTACTAAGTGCCTGATCAGAACTACTGAAATTTGTAATGTTAGCCAGTTTGCAATTTAGTTCTCACTGCAGTATCAATTACAGACTGTTCTTGTATTCATTGTTGCCATTCATGTTCACAGAATGCCTTAATAAAGGGTATAGAAAGAGGATTATCATGCACTTTCCTCGTGTACAGAAATAGATGATACAAGCACACCAAATTTACCTCATTTACAAATAGCTTCCAGAAATGGTGGTCTGTGAGGGAACAGAGCTGATTGACTCATTCGTTGTGAATAATTTGGCCTCAAAAATTATCATTTTTGTACATGTACTATCCATGGAGAGCTGAATTTACATTTACCTATTTGTTATTCATAGTTTTCCATTTAGTAGTTAATGAACTTCTTTGAGACATGCTTAATTTACTGCTGTGTTACATGTGATGTGTCATGGTCCTCTGAGTCATCTTGGTAGTTTTCTAGGTCCTCACTGGAGTACTGAAACTGTTAGAGAGAGAACAGTTACAGCCATCCATGATTTTTTGTGGTCATATGATGTGGTGACTCATGGTGATGGTGATAAAGAGGACTCATGTGCCAGCATTTTTTTAGGAAATGGGTGTGGGTAAGGGGTGCAGCCCTGCAGATTTGCACTGGTTGTGATGGATGTCTGTTTTACAGTGTTTTCTTTTGTGTGTGTGGTTTTAATTTTTTTTTAATTCAAGTATGTGCAAGATCTTGTAGTCTGCCTTTCTTATCAGCAAATTCCCCTTTCTTTTGAGAGAAGGTAGGGTACTACAGAGGCAGTGTGCTGCTGAGAAAATATGATGATAGCTACAGCTCCTAATAATGAAGCAGTGCAGAGAGAGGTGACGGAGAGCCACTGAGTAAAGCAGTGCCAGAAACAGTGTGCTTTAGCATGGTATTCTAACTATATAAAAAAGTATAGATAGATAGATATTGGTTCAGAAACTTTTTGGAAATTTCTACTGAATTGTTTTGTGTGCATATGTGCACTTACATGTGTATATGTATGTTCATTCTATGTACATATATATGCCTCAGTTTCACCCTTAGTCATTTCTGCCCTATGTGAGTTGCCTTGTATAGGTCTGTTTCTCATCAGCAAATAGGAATAGCAGTCATTTCCCACTTCCTTCTCAGGATTGTTCTATTGTATTAGTCTGTGGTTTTGAGGTGCTGCAAGCATGCTGTCCATTTGTATGGAAAACCCAATAGTGCTGGATTGCCAGGGTGCACTAATGAGTACCAGGAAGAATTAATGTTATAATTACACAAGCAAATATACAAAGTCACTGAATGTTAGTTTTATGCATGGTTACAATCTACGTCAAAACTATAGGATGTTGTATAATCAAATAATTTATTAGGCCCGGCTGGTTAACTGCTTACAGCAAAATAACCTGTAGCTTAATTGTTCCTCCTACTGCACTGTTTTTATGCATGGTCTTTCTGGCCCCAATACCCAAAGTAGAATACTGCCTTGGGCTTCTTGGGAGTTGTGCAAGAAACAGTGGGTCATAACTCATCCATGTCAAATTAATGTTGTTGTCATGGGACAACGATGGCATAATGAAGGGAGAATAAGGGCATTAAGGAGAGTTAGTCCTTCAGTAGGACTTCCCTTCTGATTTCATTAATATGCTAAATAGAATTGTTTGGGGTTTTTTTCTGCAAGAAATGATGATACTTGTTAAAGAATTGCTCTGAGGAAGACATATGGACTTTGTTGTTTTAAGTATTGAAAATTTTTTTAGTTTCCATTCAAAACGAAGTTGGTTTCTACATTTAGGAATACAATAAGGGAACTTGCCATATGCCATCAATCCTAGAGTGTCATTTACTCTGAGGTCCTCCAAGGTATTTTTTGACTAGTTCAACTGTTTTACGCCATAAAGTACAAAGTTAAATGCCCTGTGCTGACACGTTCTAGAATGGCAGTTCACTATTTTAATTTTATTTTCAGGATATATAGCCACATGGATGAAGGTTACTGATTCTTAGTTAGTTGCACAGCTGAAGTCAGTTTGAATGAAACTAAGGTTTCTGTGGGTCAAGGATTATAAATGAGAGAATTTGAGAAAGAGTACTTAGTCATTGAAGGTCCTTGTGTGAAATGTTGGCTTTGTAAAATAATCATCTTCATTTAGGGGCATGAGTCTACTGGAGGGGACAGGTGATGTTCATTCACAAAAGACTTGTCTCTCTTCAAGTTGTTCATTTACTGTATCAACACAAAGACCTTTTCAGTCCTGTGATGTAATGGTACATATTTGCTCATTCCTGTTTTGAAGAGAAAACAGGTACTTTTTGCTGCTTTGATTGTGTCCGTGTTAGAAGATACATCAGTTTAACTTTAGCCTTCCCTGTTAAGTACTGTAGATGCTGTTGAAAAGGTATTCATAAGTCATCATTTTTTTCTATATTCATGTTTAGAAGTAGTGATTTCTTGAATAAGTAAATACATAAGAATAGAAGCAAAACTTCTTTTAGTGTATCAGGTAAAACTCTGTATTTCATTGCTTATTATTTATGCAGTGCTTGGTCCAATGAATCCATACTAATTGAATGGCATTGTGAGATCCTACTGCTTTACAAATGAAGAAATACACAAATCGGCATAGGGATTTCTTCAGCTACATTAAGATTGGGCAGGAGCAGTTCTTCACCTTTCTCGCCTATACTGTATTCCTTACCTCTCTCTGTATGTCTTTTGTAGGCATCTTAACTGTATCGAAGTTCACTCTCTGTGCAGACCATTTAACACCACTTCCTTATGTGTCCTTCAGCTAACGTGTGTCATGGCAGGTGTAATTTTTGAAGTCACATCGGTTATCTCTTTTTGTGTCTGTAGATCTAGAGGTGAGAGCTGTGAGCACTACTGTACCTCAGCACTTGTGCAAAAATATCCCACCGAAATTCTATTTCATAGCTACTGCTTTGACAGAGGTGTCTACCTGGGCAGAACTTGGTTGTCTCCTTGAACATTTGGTGGGTTCCTAGTTTTCACATATGCATTTGAAGAGAAGGAAAAAAGTAGAAAAATCAGTTTTCTGTTTGTGTTTTTGGCCATAAGATCTTGCTTAAACTGTTGAATATGGCTAATGTACTTTTTCATCTTTTTTTCTCTGCTAATTTCTTCTAAGATGAGTAACCAGATTCACTTCTTTTATTCCTGGCAGGTTCGCTTGTTATTTTAATCAAGGACAATAGGAAGCTGGAAAAACTTCTTTCCATTTGCTTTCATGGTGAGTTGCCTGTCACTTGGGTCGTTTTGTGAGGAAAAAGCCTAGATATTCTTATGTAACAGTTTCCAATTTCTTCTACAGAGCCCTCAGCAAACTTCAGGGCTCTTTCTAGCATGTCCATGAAAAGTCAGTCAGAACAATAAGCTCTGCAGTGGGCTTAGACTGGTTTTGCAGGCATTCAGCACTTTCATGGTAAAATTCTTAAGGTGGCTTCCAAACAGAAATGGTTGTAAGCCAGTGCTATAGGGTGGTGATGCTCACAAAAACCTTTATGCATATTATTTTTCTGTATCTTTTCTACAGCTAACTGAATGGCGACATCAAACAGGAATAGTTTTACCTCATACCATTCTTCTTTAACGTGAACCTTTCTCAGCTGGAAACTCAGTTTCCCTTTTTTTTTTTTTTAAAGTACTTTACCAAGTGTACAGATTACAAAAAAAATCAAGCCATAAATTTCTCAAAACCCTTGGTTATTATTCCTGTTCCCATTTTCTAAGGTAATACATTGTTTTTAGAGTGCTAAACTCAGGGTGCCACCATTGCAGCTCAATGAAAACACATTAAAATTCATGTGAAAGGGGAATCGAGCCTATTCACTCTATACATCAGTCCACTATATGCTGGGAAGGAGAGACAAGGCTAACATACTATAACCAGTCCTAAATAACATTCTCTGTGTTTAATGACATTTAATAAAGCTAGATTAGAGAAAACACAAGGAAGTAAACAAGAGCTAAAGGGAGCAATCTGGTGCAGAGGGAGGATGGGGCCACATGATTCTTCCTCTCTCTGGTATGAATGAGTAAAGGATCAGTGTTATATATTCAGTGCACTAACATTTGCATTACAAATGCTTGTTTAGAAAAGAGCTAACAGATTGTCATTGCCCAGAGCACTGGCATTACAATGATTGCTCCAATACAACATGGCTGTTAAACTTTATCTTAACCCTTGTGTGACCTTCACCCAGCTTGAAAGAGAGTTATTTGCTTAGAGTTAGCCTTCCTAGACAAATGTACATTTTAATGCCCACTGAGATCTGGACAAAACAGTTATCTGTTTTAATCACTATCATATGAGATATTGCACGTTTCAAGATATATGGATTTTCTAAAGTGCTGGAGTAATAGATGATGCACAGCTCACTCCTTAGAGCACAGCCAAGATTGCAGACTTGGCTGGTGGGAAGATGAAGTATTATGCAAGGCTATCCACATATTCTGTTTTTCTTGTGTTCTCTACAGTTTTCTGAAAGCTGTAGGCAATAAAATTAACACAGTTTTGTCATTTATGCCATTGCTGTAATGCTGTCATTCAGTTTAATTTCAGTTGTCCTAATTGAGGTTGGTGGAAGTTGGAAAAGAATCTTGTCCTCTGGCTATTTAGTGAATCCTCTTTAAATGAGTACAGCTGGAAAATTACGAGGGTTTGCTTTGTGACTGCTTTATTTTCAAAAATTCTTCTGTAAGTGAAAAGATTGTGAATTTCATTTCTCTTGAAGTTTCATACCTAACTAAAAAACCAGAATCTCACAAATATTTTAACTTGGATTTTGGGTCTAGGTTTTCATATCAAAGTTATTAATACTCCTAAAAGGGCTTCAACATTGGGACAGGAATGATGGGAACTCTTGCAGGAGGGTTCTTGCTACTCTTTCACTAAATATAGTCACAAAATCTATTTTCATGACATTTGAGTATTATTGTATTCTTGTCTGCTTATTCTTATGTGCTCTCAGTCACCTAATTTTATCCAGTCAATGCTTCAATGCTTTTTACTGGGTAATTCTGAGTGTTTTGCCTCCCACTAAAGTAGAACAGGCTTGTGTGTACATCTATCAGCCCCAAGTGTGGTTATAAAAGCTATTATTCATCTCAGAAAAACATAGCTGGCAAGTGTTAAAATGTTTCTGTTCACATTAGTGCACAAAGTGTGTATCTGAAGAATACTCTTACTAGAGCAAAATAAGACCAAACTGCTCTCTACTCTAAATCAGCTTGTGAGTTGGCAAAGGAATTTCTATTTAAGCCTTAGTGTATCCACTTCTCTCAGTAATAAAGTGCATCAATGGGAAAAGGTAGTGATTTTAATTGCAGCCTGCAAACCTATCAGAAGAATTGAAACTTTGTTGCTTAAAATGAGCTTTTCTTTGTCTCAAAAGTGTCATAGGATGGTTTTACTCTAACTCAAAAATATATAGGAAAGTCACAATTCTTCAATTTCCTCTCTCGGTGAGGAATATGTAAGAACATCTTTAGATTTTTACCTCACCTGAGATATTAACTCAACTCCAGAGAAGTTTTAATATAATGAATAAAAGAACCCAAACTCAAACCAAAACCAACTCCTCTTTTGCTATATTTGTTTAATTAAGAAAAAATATATGTTCTATTTGAGCAAAGATTAGTATTTAAACTTAAATAGTTCCAAATTTAACCAGTTAATTGGTTTTGTATTGTATGTCTTCCATTTACAACTGATTATATTACCAAAACCCCTTCTCATTAGTGTACAGAGTCTCATTGATGTTGATATAAGTGATATCAAGCGTTACATGACATCTTGCAACTTTATGTAAATTTTCTTAATTATCTAAAAGAGTAAATCACTTCAGCATTTAGTGGGTGACAAAATGTATACTTAGAAGTAGCTGATATTATCTGGAAAGTATTGCCCTTATAGAAAGGATCTGTATAGCAGTTGTAGAGTGAGAAATTCAGAAAATCTGCAAAATAAAACTTGTTCAATGCAGATGTGTGAGATGAAGTGTCTCCTTGCCATAGAGAAATGCATGATGTCCAGTTTTATGGCTTGGTAATGCATCCAAATTTATTCCTTATTTTTTTCAGATATCCTGTACAGAAGAGCATAATGTCCCCTTGAGGAAGCTGAATGTGTAAAAGGAACCCCACAGGTATTCTAAGCAACCTTTGTCAGGATGAAAATATCATCTCAGGCTGGGGTCTTGTATGAAGGAGTGTCATTAACTTCTCTGAGAACATAGTATTTTTGTGGGGGCTAGTTTTGGCTCTTGGTGTTACAGCCTACCATTCTTAATTTATGACTTGCAGTTAAAATCTTCCATAAATATTCTATGTAAAGTACCCAAGTGTCTAAAGGACATGTTTCAAAACAGTGTGTGAGAGAGGATATAATAGCATGGGCAAAAAACCCAGCATCATAAAGCTACATTCCAGAATTTGTTCAAATATCCTGAGAAATAATAAGTAAGGTTTTGTAGTTGAGGGATGGTCATTGTATATTTTTTTTATCTGTGAGAGAATCAAGCTGTTTCTGCAATTATCTTGACAATTTCATTAACTTTAACTTATCCTTCTGAATTTTAAGAATGGGTTTTGGCTGAAAGCAAAGGGCAGATTTATGATTATCTAAATTATGAAGAGACATAATACTTTAGCAGTCTTGGCAGCAGTACTCGTGCATGCTGTAGCACAATCTATGGCATTTGTAACAGTAAAATCTAATTAAAATTTAAACTAAGCTGATGGTATTTAAGCTGTCACTGGAGAGGGAGGATTGCATTCTGTGGGTATTCTTTTGTGTGTGCGTGTTTGCTTTTTTGTTTGTTTGTGGCCAAGCTGCTTCTGTCTGAGCTCAAAATGTGTTAGTCTGCAGTTGGTTTATGTGCTGTTGTCAGGAAGCAAATGCATAGCCTATTATTTGACAGGGGAAACTCAGTTTCCCTAACTTCTGTGATCCTTAATAACTTCTGTGATCCTTGATAACTTCTCTGGCCAGACATTTTCAGCTGTCAAATTCTGGAGCCCTGTTTTGGTCTGCAATTTTACTTAGAGGCACTGTAATGAAGATTTAGATATGCAAAATGTTTTATGTGAGTTTATTAGATAACAGCTAAGTCAAAATAGTTAACCACCTGCTGTTGTGGTTGCTCTCCTAGTTCACTGAGGGTGGCAGTGGTAAATCTTGTGGGTTTTTTTTTTTGTATGAGGAATGACAGCTCAGACCAATGTTTTACTGTACAACATGTCAGTCTGGCATGAATAAGTGTGCTCCTCTTGGTGTGCACCAAAGTATTGAGACAGGATTACAGAAGCTGAGTAAAGAGCAGTATGTGCTGTGGCTAGATTTTATTGATGAATGCATTTTGGCCTACATGTCAGTAGGGGTTAGAGAAGACTATTTTAAGTCAGGACTGTGCTACATACCTAGTGAGCCACTTGCTCTCTTGAAAATTAACAGTTATTCTATGGAAGTTTCTAGACTGCAGTTTTACTTGATTCAATTCCTTCTCTTTGAGCTTAATCTGATCAGCAAGTTATCAGTTTCCTTCCCTGTTTTCTACAATATTTATTTTGGAAAACATGCCTGTCATGGTGGAAGGTCTGTTTCTTTGTGATGTTTGTTCTTTCTCTTTGGTACTTAGAGAAAACCAATTCAAGTATATCAGCTAGTGAATTCCAAACACTAAGTGAAGACAAACTGTGTGAAAAAAAACAGTGAAGCTGTAAAAGATTGATTGCTCAATCGTTTTATGTAGGTGCATAACAGACTTTTTAAATTCTGGTTTTGTGTGTGTGTGAAGTTCAGAAGGAAAAAGAAAAAGCCTCTTAATATGTAAGCATCAAGGGCTACCATGTGAGATTGTCCAGCAGGCCATGGTATACCACTAAGGCAAGGTCATGGGTATCTTAGGAAGATGTGGAGGTTTCTATAATGGCTGTGTTTTAGTCTTTGGACTAAAAGGGTCTCCCACATCTTCATTTCAATTAGTGACAGGGTCACTTGCATCATTTGGGTGCTTGGAGAGTTCTCAGAGATGCTGCATACCTCCTGGCCCACTGGGTTTATGAGGCTGTGCATAGACAGTGACTTATGCTCTTATGGCAAATTAAATGGGCTTTCTTGTGTGTCATTCTGAAATGCAATGAGACTGTGGTTGCCAGTGAGGTGTAATGTCTGTGACAATGTGCCAACAGCATGTATGGATGGCTGGATATGAATGTTCCTTTACTGGCCAAGTTCATTCTCCCATGCAAATACTAAACCCCATCTATTTAGAAAGTGAATGTGCTCTGCCAGCCAGCCTCATGACAGCCCAAATCCTCACTACTTCATTACAAAGAAATCACCTGTTTGGGAGGGAGCAAAAGCTGACAATGTGATTGAGAGAAACTGGTCAGCAAAACTGTTCAAAGGAAAAGAAAACTTTATTTCCTGAAAGAGCCAACATGATTCATTACATGTGTGGAAATAAACAGAGATGGGACACAAAAGGTAGTGGGATGTGTAAAAAGAGAGACAGAAAAGCAAAGAGCCAAAACACAAACATTTCCCTGTTGTTGTGGACTATAGTCCATCAAAGGCCTACTGTTATGACCTAGGTGCCATCTGATTTTTTTACATAGCATAGGAAGTACTTTGAGATGCCATTTGAACTTTCAATAGCTTGAGAGCAATTTGTTGCATCATGCTAGCTGGGAACGTTCTGGAGGACCTTGTGGTTGCATGTACTGTTCATTAGTTCATACTTTTTTTTTACCCATTAGTGACTGGGCTGTGCACCTGGAGCACAGGTATATTTTAGACCACAAACCTCTGTTAATTGATGTCCATTTTAAATTGACCAACAGATGGCGCTATTAGTCTCATTTTCTCTTATGGCTTAGAAACAAATCTTGATCAAACTTCTGTCTGAATCTCTCTGCTGCTAAATTCAGTAATTTCTTTCTAATTATTTCATTTAAATTCCAAATGTTTTATAGTAGCACTTAAAATCTGTGCATGCCCACATGTGCAATGAAACAAATTATAAGGGTGTTCCTACTACTGTATTAAATGACTGTTGATTTTTGAGAGGTTTATAATTCAATTGTGAATTTGAACAATTTGGGTAGAAAAGGTGCCATTGATCCTTTCAGTTTAACAGATGCATACAATAGTGGGGACCTAAAGGGTAGTTTGAAAATTGATGGAAATGCAGAATAGAATAAAAATTATACTGTATTAATTTATGGAAATACTGCTTTTTTTCTAAAATTTATAGTAAGTTTTGATTGTACTCTGTAACTTTAAGATACATCTTCAGGATCTACAGAAAATACTGTCAACTGATCAAAATAACTTATAGCAGCTGTGTTCTCCTGTATTATCTGAATTGCTAATGAGAGTTTCAGAATGAAACACTACTGAGAAAGTGTCAGGAATGAGACCTACCTGGACACAGAGAAAAGAAAAATAGTCACAAGAAAAGAAAGAATAGCTTAAAGTTGAAAAGAAACATTATATAGTTTTGAAGGGATAAATGCTGTGCCGTGTAGACACCTAGCTTTGATTAGCTACTGCAGAAGAGAGACTGTTGAGGATACACTCTGTGTGCTACCACCTTCACAATAAAGAATCACAGAATGTTAGGAGTTGGAAGGGACCTCAAAAGATCATCTAGTCCAACCCCCCTGCCACAGCAGGATTCCCTAGACCAGCTCTCGCAGAAGCGCGTCCAGACGGCTTTTGAATACCTCCATAGAAGGAGACTCCCCAACCTCTCTGGGCAGTCTGTGCCAGTGCTCTGCCACCCTCACTGTGAAAAAATTTTTTCTTATATTCACACATTTAAAGGGAATTTCCTGTATTTTAATTTGTGCCAATTGTCCTTTGTCCTTTTACGAGGCACCACTGAGAATTTTCTGCTTCCGTCATCTCAATCTCCTCCCACTCTTCACCTTTACATATTGGTAAGATCCCCCTTGAGCCTTTCCCAGGCTGAACAGTCCCAGCTCTCTCAGCCTGTGCTCATGAGAAATGCTGTACTCCCTCAGTCATTTTTATGGCCCTTTGCTGGATTTGCTCCAGTGTCTAGGGAGCATAGAGCTGGACACAGTGCTTCTGATGTGCTCTCATCAGGGCTGAGGGGAAGCATCACCTCCCTGTGTTCACAGACAACACACTGCTTTTCTTTCACAGTAACCCCAGCTATCTTGAAAAGATGAAGTCTCTTTAAGAAGATATAAAGATTGCTTTTGAGTTTTAGTTTTCATTATTTTATCCTGAAAATTGGAAACTGCTTTTAGTATATAGCCTGTTTCCTGAAAGGTTAACAATGGTGTAAAGATGTTTATCAGCCTGAATGCTTTGGACAGCCCTAGGCCAGCTTCTGCATGGTTGTCCTCCCTGGATGGTCAGTATGTTACTTGTGCAAAGCATCTCTAAGATACTACTATGTGGGGAATCATTATAAAGACAGAGACATTGAACTCTATGAACAGTTTAAGGACAATCTAGAAGGCTCCTCTAGGAGCAATTATAAAATACAAAAGTAGCTAAAAATGAGTCCGTTGTTGTACAGTCAAATCCTGCAAAGCCACTCTGCTTACCTTGTCTCACCTCACTGGGTACTTAAGTCACTGCCTTGTTGTCCACTCGCTACATTGATTTAAACTGGATAAGGGAACTGTTTAATGTGGAAATTTTAATAAGATGGAAATAGAACAGGGATGTGAATGGAGGGAAGGCAACCAACAAACCATCCAAAGCCTCTCCTTGTGTCATAATACACTGTGTTCCACAACAGACAGAAATCCTTCAAGAGATGCTTAATAAATGTATTGTTCCACAATAAAGTCGTCTTAGATGTCCCCAAGGCCTGTGTCTGCATGCCACTTAAGTACATGCTCAAATCCAAGCAGGTTTAAAGTATGTAAGCTCTAGTCAGGCTGCATTGTATGCAAGGAAAGGCTGCAAAATCAGAACCTCTTAATAAATATCTGCTTTATTAGCTGGGGTTTGTTAGCCCTTTTCTATGAATGCTTTGCTTAGATAGGGTTTAATTTATAATACAGATGTTTGTTCTTTTTGATTGGCTTTAAGCTGCTGGAAATCATCAGTAATATATGAGTAAATTATTCTTCATTTTAGGTCAGATATCAAAGATGCAGTGGAATTTAATGGATTTTTTCCTTAAAGTCAACAGGAAGCAACATCAGGGCTTTGCCTTCTTCAATTTTTTTGGAAAGCCTTAGATTTCCTTCAGTGCACGCATCTGTATATATTACAGTCTCTGAGAACACCTGTGAAAAAGTCCAAAAGGAGTGAATGCAAATACAAATTTTAATGCAGAATTCTGAAATTCAACACTTCTTAATTATGCTGTTCATGGAATAAAAACTAAGGGTTAAAGGGAAACCTTCAGAAAAAGAAGCACCATTTCTGAATTCTAAAAAAACCAACAAAAACAACCCCACCCCAAAAGAAACAAAAAAACCCCAACCCACCTAATGAATCATCCAGCATAGTTTGTGGATTTTTGAGGTGTCTTTTTTTTTTTTTTTTTAAAGGTGTCCTCAGTTATTTTCTTTAACCTGACTTTTCAGAAAGAGAAGAAGCCAGCAGTTCTTTTCATATCCAGTCCTTTATTACTTGAGAATACAGTAGGAGAAAAAAAAAATGCAGCAGTTCCTTTTACTCTAAATCTAAAAGAAAGTTTCTGAGTTAAGGACTTGCTTTGTAAGCTTGGGAAGGCAGCAGTATCTTTCTATTTAACCTTGATGGGCCTTTCATGAGCTTCATGTTCTGTTGATTTATGGTGAGCAGGAATAATTCTGTAAGGCACAAAGTACTGTATCTTAATCTGTGTTGGAACTTCACTGTAAATTTGTTGTCCAAGATGTTTCCCTTTCATAATTAAATTGTAGTAGCTAGTTTTATTGCTGTTTCCAGGGATAAATCTTTGATCTGAGGGCTTTCATGCTCTATATCTCTATTGCTCACCTTTTTATTACAGGTAAGGGATTATTTTTTTACTATCTTCATGACAATCTTGACAGAAACTTAACTTATATTGGTCTCTGCCTTCTAATTTATTCATTGACTGGAGAAACCTTGTATTAATAAGCTTTTTAAATATTACCCCATACCGTTATGTTCTCTTCAGCTTATGTGCAGGTACCTCCAGTTTCCTGTAGAATTTTTAACCTCCTGGTTTCTGTTCTTTAGGACAGCTGTCATCTTGTCCTCAGGCAGAATGCATAATCGCTGGCACTTTTCTATTAAAAGAATTTGTGTAACCTCTCATAACCAAAAATTCTGGAAAGCATAAGATCAAGCTTGTGTTTTACAGCAAAAAACTCAGAAACCCACATGTGGGATTGCTGTCTAGTACACATGGGGTTTTCTTGGAAGGCTGGGAAAACAACAATAAACTTGCAATTGCTACTTGGTATACGGCTTTTCTAGAGAAGAGCTTAATGGCCAAAACGTTTGTGAAAATGCTACTGATAGCCTTGTCTGTAAAAACAAAACAAAGGTCCAGATATGAGGATTAGAACAGAAAACTAAAGCAATGCACAAGTATTACAAATAGCATAAATATTAGATCCTGCAATTTATGCTAATGTCGTAAATGTCAGCCAGTAGTGCTTTCAGCAGAGGTTAAATTGCCTTGCTTCACCAGTGGGATGGGCATCTGTAGTATTCATTCCAGTTGCTTCCTGTCCACAGCTGTCCCAAGATCTTTAAGAAAGAGCAACCTCTTTGCCACCTTTGCATGTCTCCTCTCCCCTTTTGGGATTTGTCAGAATTTTACTTGGGTTTCATGTCAATTGGGGAGCCTAGATGTTGCCACAGCAATCTCAGTTAGTTAACTTTTTGATATATGAGCACCATTCATCATAGTACAGCTTTTGAAAATCTTAAGAGGTGTGTTAGTAACAGATAAACGCAGGATACAATGTGCTATTTTTCTGCTTTTACATGAAAGAAAAGAAGTTAAATCTGATTTCCACCCGCACCTTAGATTAGGTGTGCAAAGGTCAGAGTGAAACTCAGATTGCACTTTGAGCCCTGCAACTGTCTACATTAAAATGTGTTACTGTCCAAGTGCATTTCTCTTGGTCAGTCTTTGAATTGAAGCCTTTGAATTTGGTTGAATTCTGTTTGTGAAGCTGGAGATGCTCCCTCTGGTGACTAAGTTATCATTTAGCATCTTGTGTTTTTAAAAGCTGGTCTCTGTGTAGTCTGGTGGGTAAGATACTAACAGAGGTAGCAACGTTTTTCAATTTACACTCAACAAAAAGAGTGATTAGTTGGTATTAATAGGGATGGTTTGTTAAGCACGCACAAACTTTATTCTAAATTTACTTGCATATCTCAAACATGACCCTTGAAAAATTAGCTTGAACATTTCTTGACAGAGGTTACTAAGTGCTGAAGTTTATGAAAGCTGTAGGAAATGCTAAATAGAAAGATCATCTTGCCTAGCCTAAAGATGTATTTATTATGAACATTTTATTATCTTTTAGCAAAAAGAGCACTATGTTTATGTTGTGAAAGAAAAGGTTGAGGCTGAACATTTTATCACGTTTTGTGATGGGGGAAAAAGTATTGTTTCTACAAGGAAAAAAACAAACCTCAACACCTAGATTTCAGCAGTAAGGGCCCTTAATATGATCTCTGGTTTAGAGAGCTTTGGAGCTGGATGTCCCTTCCAGTCAAGCTATTTTTTACCAACTGGCTGTCTACAACAGTGCCTGGTCATTTAGCAATATATAGAGCTTGCCAGGAGGTTTTTTAATCTTTTGAACTGTCAATGGCATTTTATTTTCCCTATTCAAAACAACTGGATTCATGGTAATTAATATACTATCTTTGAAGTGTAACTTTAAAAAGAAAGTCTAACAGCTTAGAGAACTCATATAGGAGACATATCTTCAAAGATGTTTGAGTTACTTTGAAAGAAGACTTAATTTCATATTTTTTGAAGCAGTTTCAGGGATTTCTTTAAGTGACATAAACAGAATCTCAAACGCTGTCCAGCTTCTGGGAGAGATACCCTTTGTAATCAGTTCAGTGTGCTCTTGTGATTTCATTGTGATGCTGTTAAAACTTTGATGGTGTTACCTTGTACCGACTTTCTTTGAGGAAGCATGTATAAACCCAAGTATTTAAAAAAAAAAAAAAGCACATTCTTTTCAGCTTTGATGACAACTTGCATAAGTTTTGCCATTTGGATGTTTTCCCAAAAGGCTAAACTACTGGAATCAATAAATTGCGCAGAGAACATTGGCTTTCATTAAAATCAAATACTGAAAGACAGTCTGCATCCTGCTTTTACAGAGGAATGTAAATGAAAGTATTGAATGGATTGTAGGCTGTTGATTCAAAAGTGAAAAGCCAAACTGAAATGATCACAAAGTTTGTTACACTGAAACTTGTCTAAGAATTTTGGAAACTAGGTTGCTGTTTTTCCTTCAATTTCAAAACAGTGAGTTTTGGAACAACTAAACATCTGCTGAAAATGTGTTATGGTTGTAGTGAACAAGAAAAGAACAGCTCCAAAAACTGCTTGCTAGGTCAGAAGCACTTGCTGACCAAAGAATTCGGTTCTTTCCTGTTTCCTATGTAATTCCATGCCTTTGCTTTCAGTCTTAAAGAATGTGTATATTTTCCTTTATCTGTCAAGAAATTGGTAGTGTTCTAACTTTGGGCTTTTCACGTTCTCAGTATTGCTAACTACAGTCATTCAAAATTTAGATCTTGCTCCTGCCCACTTTTCTGATGGAAATCAGTTGCTTGAGCATAGCATCATGATTTGAGAAACTAAAGAAATCTATTACTTTTTAAAACATAGAGGTTTTTCTTCGCATTTCAGTGACAGAAACTTCCTTTTCAAGCATCAGGAAACCCCAGGTTCTTATGGTGGCTTCTGATTCAGTTAAGTATTGAGAAGTAGTTCCAATCTTGTGAGATGATTATTTAAAAGTTATGTCAGCTAGCAGTGATGTGCAGCTTCAGTCAGTAGTCAGGCTTCCTCATTATGTTTGGACAGCAGGATAAACTTTTTTGCATATAACATTGTCAGCCTGATACAACTTCTGCAATCCAAATGCACTGTCGTGTCTGAGGCTTCCACATCATGTTTTCAGTCTATTGGCCAATGTTAACAAATATTGACAGAAGGTCAGATATTCTGGGTATATTTAGGTTCACTCTTAGCTTAACCTTAAGAAAATGGTGGACTGTCTCTGGGAAGGAGCAGCTCACGCACTGTTGCTTCCTCTCTTAGGTTGTTCTAGCAGTCCTGTGAGCTGGGTCAAAATGAGTTGTTTTAAGGTCAGGCCAACTCACAGGTAGATAAGCAAGCCAACCCTGCAGCCACATCATTGCTGTCATTGGCCAAATGGCAATAGCAAGCAAATAGCAGTGGGTTGTTGGGGAGAATGAGAGTGGGGACAGAGAATTCAGGATATCTAGGTCATCAGCAACTGGATGCTAGAATGAGCCACAGATCTTTAGAGAGTCAGGCATCTTTAGTTTGGATTTACACACAGATCTACTTGTTCTTCAGAGCTTTATGCACCATGGTAGGAGCAAAGATTAAGAGACGTCTGGGGAAACATTTCCAAGTGCAAACTCCCCCCAGGGGGCTATAATAAGGGGATTCATTTTTATTGTTCTTTTTTCTATTATCCTGACATTCCTAATGGGACCAGCTCAGTGAGGCTCCTGTAGCAAAGAACAAGTTGCTCTGAACTTGTGGCCTTTTGTGCTTCAAGAAGGAAGGACAGGATAGAGGAGGGATGAGGAGGAGAAAGCTATAAAGAAACGTACTTCTCTGCCATGTTTGAAATTTCCTTTAGGCTTGCTGTAAGCAGAAAAGAAGAGAAATATCTCCCTGTTGTTCAGTATTTAACTGCAGGCATGAAAGCAGCCTAATTTAATTAATTTGGTTAACAAATTAATTCAGACAAAGGTGGTGATTCAGTCTTTTAGCTCACTTTTCTGAAAGACTCTTGATGCCCTTGTAAAAATTAAGTTGTCTCTGTAGTTTCACTTATTTTAGAGATACTTTATGTTCAATTTTGTTTTAGTAAATCTTTCAGCAAAACAATAGCAATAGAGTAGCAGAAAGATAACCTTACAAAATGCCCTATGCTGATAACGAAGTGTAAGTAGTCCTGACTTGCCTTATATAGAGACATTTTCAGTTATTTAAAATCACTCATCCTATGAAGAAGTGCAGATCTTCAGTCTCCATAGGAGTCAATGTGTACCTCTACTGACTGAGTACTCCTGTGAAGGGGTACTTCAGGGGGTAAAAAAACCCAACATGTTTCCTATTACACAATTGTTCCTCATGTTTAGGCACCCAGATTTCATCTCAGAGCATTACCAGATGCTTCTCAAGATAAAAACAAGTCCAAACTGATCCTTGTAGAAGCTTTCAATCTAGAAGAACATACCTCTTCAGGGGTAAGTTGCCTTTTTTATAATGCTATATACTCCATATTTTTGTTTTAAAAAAGCAAAACAACAAGTCCAAATAATTGAAGTGTTAGCATTAATGCAGGTCACTGAAGGGATCCTGCTGCGTCATTGATATCTGTGACAGTTTGAATTTGATGGTTTTATATTTATTTTGAGAAATGTGTGTGTATTTTCATGAAGGTCCTCAAGGAAATATCTGCTAGCCTTGCCCATGATACCTTTGTTGTTCTGCTGCATTTTTAACTACGTCTGAGGCTGTTGAGAGCAGATGCCTAATGGTAGAGGGCACCTCCTGCAAAGACTAGGATTATTTTAATTCTATTGGTTTGTTGCAGTTGAAGACAAGCTTAGTAAAGTCAACTTAGCAAGCACACTTCGTTGCTTATGTACTGCTGATAAATATCCGCAATAAACTGTTCCACTGAAGACAAATTTCTAGGGATTTGGACATTGATTGTTGTTAACAAGTGCCATGTACAGCTCTTTCTAGTTCTTTTAATCTCAGTCAGAATCACCTGTACTCTCTTATTCCCATGGTGCTTAATAATGTTGCAAAACTTTCCTAGGGAATTTAGTGTGCTCACGGATATTTGTGCATAACTTCAGAATCTATTTATGGCTATGTGATGCTCTTAAAGTACTTTGAATTAATATCTGCTGTTTTTTAAATAGTGATTAACTCCAAAAACCAGTTTTACTGTTGCACATCTAAGTGTTACAAAGCAAATGAGGAAAAGTTTACATATATTGTCTAAAAGACAAATAAAAGAAGAGAATTAAAAAAATTCTTTTCTACTACTGCAGATGAGTAACACATGTTCTGTGTCTTCAAACCTCAGCACTTGAGAAAAATAATAGATCCCTGTCTTCTAAAAGTTGTGTGCTTTGATTTAATGAGTAGGCAGAATACACAGCACAAATCAGTGAAAACCCAAGTGCTGAGAGAACATGCAAGGAGGTGAAATAGTGCCTGTATAAGACTTGGATATTTAGTAACAATTAGACGCTGTAAAAGCAATTTATTGAGACTTCTGTTCCATACCTCATGTCTGAAGACAACAGACTGAGTTGTGTCATTATGTAAAAACTGGAAGAGTTCACATGCAAAGTTGCAGAAAGCCTTTTTATTTGGTCTAGACATGTGCTTATGTGTTTTAGTGGATTTGAATTTTGGTTTGCAAATGTTCAGAAAGAACTGATTTTATCTTTAGTAAGCTGTAAGAGGAGACACAGAATGAAGTCTAAAAGAATAAGAACATGTCAAATGTCTCTAGAAGCTTCTTGCCCTCTGCTGCTGCCAAATGTTTACCTTGTTACTCAGCATATCAAGCTGTTAACCATATGGATGCTGTCCAGCCATTTTTGCCACTCAGAGTGCCATTGAACAGGGCCCACATAAGCAAATGTCCATGCATTCTGCAGTTCCATGTAATTCAATAAAAAGTTACACTCTGTAAAGAGCAAGCCCACCATTTTCTCAAGTGGCATCAGAAACCTGTGTCTTTCCTTTAGTCATCTTCTTGTCAAAAAACCCCCAAACAATCCTTTTGTACATCAATTTAAGCTCTGTCTACTGGGCTGCAAAGTTGCATAGCTGTTTGCTTTACTATGTTCCTTTGCAGGTGTAACCTGTGAGCAATGTTGGATAAGGGGTTTTTTTGGTTTTTAATAATAGTATTGCAGTTTACAATAACTTTGGTCAAGTTGCAACAGGAAGGGGAAAAAAAGTGAGTTGTCTATTGGTATAAAATAGTAAAGCAGTAGAAAAATCATTGCTCAGATGAGCTAACAAGAGATTTCCAAGCAAGCATAAGAACTTACACATGACATTTAGTTTACCATTACACTTTGTAACAGTAATAGCTGCTAACCAGCAAAATCTTCATCAGAACGTTTTCACAAATGTGTCATATCATTGGCTTAGCTAGGTAGAAATGTCCAGGAAGCCAACAGGCTGCCAGTGATAACTCTCTCCTGCATCACTTTTAAAGAGGTGGCAAAGAGACCTGTACTGTGTCCCTTTTACTTTGATTTCATGGTCCTGCCTACCTAGAGTTTTAGACCCTGGGGATGAAAAGGAAAGGAGTAATTTCTAAAAATTAAATATATTTTTTAATTTCCCCATCAGACTGAAATCTTCTAACAAGATGAAATTTTCTGACAATGAAAACAGAAATACCAACTTCAGTTTGGTCTCTAAACCTGAATCACCTAGTCGGTCTAAACCCTATCTGGCCAACAGTTGGCATCTCTAGTGATAATACAAATATTTTAAACCATTCAGAATGATCACATTTTTGCTTAGCAGCCTATACTTTGCCATGGTTACATGAAGAATTAACTTCTTTGCCACATGGTTGGCATTTCTTGGCTTGCGTTTGTTTGTTCAAGCCCCGGTGGGTTCTCAGTGATATGCATCTGAGAGAGGAGGTTTGAGTTTACATCGCACTAGCCCCCAGACTGTTAATTTTAACTATATGAGTAAACTTGCCAGAGTTTCCACATTCAGAATGTTTGGGGCCTGCCAGGATGGGGGTGGTACAAGGTGTGGCACTACAAAACAGCAGATGAAGGTGGTTTCACTGCCATGAGAACCAGACTGTGTGTGGGGAAGGGAGCAGATCTACTGAGCTGGGGAAGGGGTATGGAAGAGATATGTTATTTTGTAGCTGTATTTATTTTTATAACTGTTTGTGGTGTGAAAATGTCACCAATGCAGAGTCTAACAAGCAGTGGCTTGGTTTAAACTGTGCAGCTCTGCACCTGCTGGGATTATCCTCTGGAAGTTCCTGGCTGAAATGTTTTACTCTGATACATCAGTATATTAAATTTGGTCACCTTGGCGATATATGTTCTTATAACTGACCTCAGTTTCATCCATTGGGCATTTCATTGTGTTGATCCTGCCTGAAAAAGCAAGCAACTTGTTTTGGTTTTCGTGAAAATTAAGATCATATCAAAGGCTAAACATCTTTGGCATCCTCAAACATTGCTCATGTCATCTGTGTACCTTCAAAACCAAATTGCCCTTGTGTTCATCTTTTTTATGACCCTTTAAGTTTCTCAAGCATTGAGATTTGGGATAGATAAGTTATAAATATGACATCTTCACAGTGCAATATTTCAGCTGTGACTCATTCAACAATGCTTTCACTGCAAAGAAACCTGCAAAGATTAAACTTAAATGATTAAGTCATCAGCACTATTTATGATTCCAATCAACAATCAGGAAGACTAAGATGAAATAATAGTTCTTAACTTGCTTTTCAATTGCACTTATTTAGTCAGTTTTCTGAAGGGTACTTGATTTCCTCTCTTTGGCAGTCAATAAAGGTGTCGATTGCAAGTGAGTACAAAGCTTCTATTTCCTAATGGTAATATGCTGTGGGAAATATTATGAACTTTTAAAGAAATTTAAGTTTAAGAAATTATGTAATGTGGTAAAAGAGTTTTTTGTTTTATTTTACTAGACAATAGTGAATCACAGAATCACTGAAAGAAGCATTTATCATTGAGAGACTATTAACTTTAACTACCGCCTGATTAGATCTTGATGCAAAATAAGATTCAATTAAAATGTACAAAACCCCTTAAAAATATCAGGTCAGTAAAACTGTAAATAGTGTTCTTGAATTGCAACATTTTTGCTATGCTTTTAAACCAGAGGAAAGTTTACATGTGATTTGTAGACACACATATTGTGGTCACCATATATGTCTGGGTTTTGGAATTATATGAATTCACTGAAGCTTTTAGAGTGAAAAAGAAATGTTCTGCTGAACTAATTTACCAATTAGGTCATAATGTTGTATGAGCTAGGTATCGAAATAATTCCATTCAATGGATACTCTTTACACTTGCAAGTGGAGCTCTGAAACATTCAGTCTACTTAATGACTTCTCCCATTGATCCTGTGGTTTGGCCTACTTAAAACTGCAGCAGAAACACGAACTGCTTAAGACATTAAACGTTAAATTATGTTTTGAGAATTTTAATAAGTTGTAGTAAACTTAGACTTCAATGTACATTGTCTTGCTTCAAATTTGACTTTAAATAAGCTTGTTTTATGAGACTTATAAATAAACATAGGTTTTGGGTTGGTTTTTTTTAAACACATTTATGCACCTGTTGGAATGTTGATTTGTCTGTTTAGCACTTCATTATGTCTATAGATTGCAAATAGCACTAGACTAGGGACTGTGGATTCTCTAAAGCAGACTTTCCAGTGAATATTGCATTAATTGTATTTATTTAAATACAAAGAAAGTCCTTGTTAATAGAAGGAAATTATTTTCAGTGTGGTTAATAAAACCACACTGTTGCTTTCCAAGTTACATGGAAGAACTTTTCAGCCAGGGAGTCAACTCAAAGCTAAGACATATGACAAAGTTATCTGGTTATATTTTTCAATTGTTTAACTGTTCACTATATTGCTGGAGGCCATTTACTCTGAAAAGAAATGTAAAATAAAACAGTAATAAATCAAAACAGGAGATAGGATACAGTTCTCTTTCCTTTTTGATACTTAGGCAAGATAAGGAGTGATTTGTAGACTACTGAAATTCAAAGAACTGGCCACATATGGAAAATATTTTTGTGAGGAAAATTCTGTAAATTTAAGCATCTAGATGTGTTATGAAAGTTGTTCTGAATTCCATATTTTTGTGGTAACTGACTTGTAGTATGTACAGTCTGTTGCCTATATTCAGCATTAACTGTTTCTTTTCAAATGAACCTTTTTCCCTCCCCTTCTATAATACAGTAAAACATTTGGCATGAGGATGTCTGATGCATGTGCTTTTTATAATATAATTAACTTTCTGGCTATAGACAGACCTTAACAATTAAAAACTGGCCAGTTAGTATACTTGCATTTGTAAACCCTGAAGATTATCGGTAGCTGCACTGGATTATGACTACTTTAAATCAAGAATTCATTTTTTAATTTACTATTTCAGATTTTTTTATTTACCATTTATGCTTTGTTGCCCTGCTTTCCTTTAGAAAAATTAATCTGTTCATTAAATGACTGAAATTACTATTTAGAAGTTGACTTCATTTCAGAAGAGGTGGGCAGAGATGGGTCAATGTTAGATCAGCCCCTCTAGCTCTCTTCTAAAATAATAAGGTTTTTGTTACCAGCAGACCATTTGGTGACCTCTTCATGGAAGATAAAGCAGGAAGGTCCTCTGCTGCCTTGCACTTCATTGCACTCCCAGTTTTAAACAGAATGTAGTCTACCAGATGGCAAAAAAAAATTCACAGGGTTTGACAACAGTAAATGGCTTTGATACAGATGAATACATCACTAGAAGGTTTTGTGAAATTTTCTCCTTTAGATCAGCAGTTAGCCTATGATTCAAAACCCGTCTGGATGCGCTTCTGTGTGAGCTGGTCTAGGGAATCCTGCTGTGGCAGGGGGGTTGGACTAGATGATCTTTCAAATGGTCCTAACATTCTGTGATTTACAGAAATTCTGATTTTTAAAAGTATTAGTACTTCCATTTATAAATTTAATTGTAACAAGTATTTGGTAGACTGAAATAATGTGAAAAATATTTGTCACATGGTTTTTAATGCCTTGAATTTTTATAAATAATCCATCTTTATCAGGATGGCTGTGTGAGTATGGAATAATTCACTGGTTTCACAGTATTATTTTCAAAAAAAAGTAACTTCCATATCAAATTAGAAAGGTAAAGGAAAATGTATGTCATAGTTTTCACAGTTGCTTAAAAATCATTACATTTTTTAATCTGCTAATAAGATATGGAAATATTTAAAAACCACAGAGGAAGGATTAATAATAGCGGAATAGTTGAAACAGGCAAGCAGTTTTGGAATCTGAAAAGTCATCCTGATCTCTAAGCAGAGTAAAACAACAATTTTATTTAAATTCAAGACTAAAGAGAATTCTTTAAAAAGTGTTGATGAAGTAAATCTCTGTGGGAGCTTTGGCTCATTTGTGTGTGCATTTTAATGGTGTTCATTATTTTTTTGTGCCAAGAAAAAGAAATGCAGAGTAGTGTAATATTATAGAATTGTATAGTGATTTGGGTTGGAAGGGACCTTAAAGATCATCTAGTTTCAACTCCCCTCTCATAATGTTTGAATTTTGCAAGAAATAGAAAAATTAAGTTGTATTTTGCTGAACATAGAATAATAAACTCCACAAATGTTAATTGACAGTATCATGTCAAATTTTATGTTGTGGTTTGTTCCATTCTTTTGACACTCTTTAATACGCAAATCATATATTTTACCTCAGCTATGTTCTCTATTTTCAGGTTGATTAATTCACGTAATCATCTAAATAATTTTAAAATTACATCATTTTGGTTTAAAATTGCCAGTAAATAGTGGAAGGAAAAAACCCCACCACCACCAGTAACAACAACAACAAAACAAACAAAAAGCCCCCAAACCAACAATAACAAAAAAAACAACAAGAAAAAAATTTATTTCTAAACCACCAGTTCTGTTAATACATTGTTTTGATAATATCTTTCCATTTGCTTTTAATTACCAAGTACATTTTCCTGAAAATTATGATCTTTTGTGCATTAAGGGTTCCTCTGCTCCTGCTGCTAATTTCTTTCATATAGTCATACTTTACTGTTTCTGGCAACCAGATTATCTTTGAAGCAGCACATGGTAACACTGCAAAACAGTGAACACTGAGTTCAAGTGAGAAAGAAGCAAGCTTTTGTGTAACACAAAACCTGGATCAAATCTTGAGGTGATGTAAACTGATATAGTTCTGACTTGAGCCAGACTTTCAGTTTTCCACTATCTGAGGATCTTACCTGTATATATATCCTCACATAAATGCCTTCAGTAACCATCAAGAGATATGAAAACTGAAATTATTTAATAGCAGAAGCTCTGTTAATAATAAAATTTCAAGCTTGCCATAAGGCACTCCTTTGGCTTTTGTGGTTGAATCTGTACATATAATATAAATATAATGAGCGTATGAGATGGGTTTCAATGAGAGCAATATCAGTATTGCATGAATTAACAGGAGTTGTATCTGGATGAAGTCTTGATCTAAATGGGAATGCTGCTCAGCTGCAGAGTTGTAGCTGGATAATATGTGAGGGGAAGACGCATTTTACTCAGTGGTGCTGGTAAGGCTGGAAGGGAGGAAAAAAGCATTTTTGTTCATCTATTTTCCACTTAACTTTATTCACGATTTATCTATTATTTCAGACTGTAGGATGGCAATGTTGCAAACCACACTTTTTCTCAAAACTGAAAAAAAGGGAGCAAAATATATTCTCCCCCAAATCATTCCTTTGAATATATTCCTTCCTTAGGATTTGTGATAATTACATACTGACACAGCCATAATTTTTCAGAACAAAATGTTAGGCAGCACTTGGCAACATTCAGCAGCTGGCTTCCCTAGCTTGTTTCCACTGCAGTGGCAGACCAGTGTGATGGACATTTTTGTTATAAAACATTTGTTGGTGTGTATACCAATTTATGGTAAAGAAAAAGCAGTTTGCAAAACTGTTCTGCAGCTTTGCCAGGCTAGCAGGCCTATGAGGGTGCATAGGCACAAAGGCAGATGTTCCGAAGACATACACTAAGGGTGTGTGTAAACAAAGGGCAGATGTTCTAAAGACCTACACTCAGATAACTGGATTAAGCTTTTGCCAAGTCACCGTGAGAGTGCACGCAATTCCTTGGAATAAACTGCAACTGCCCAATATGCCTATGCACAAAATTTCTTGGTATCAAGGTGAAAGAAGAAGCTAGGACTGTCCCCCTCTATGCATATGCATATGCATGAAATCTCTTGGAAAAGCATGAAGTTTCCTGGAAACCAAGCAAGAACTTGCATCTGCTCATCATGCATGTGCGTGAAACATAGGACCAAAAATTGCATTAAAAGATATCACCAGGAGCTAAGAATTAGCTCCCATCACCCAGAAACCTGATATCAAGAAGTTTCCACTGGATGCCAGCGGATTGATCCACGGATGGTAATATAATCTTTAGTTCTGTCTTTACCTGTCTTTCTGTCTCTTCCCTTTTTGCTCTCTTCCTCCCCACCCCCACCCCCTGCCTTTTTTTCTATTTATCAGTGTAGGACTCGATTGCACAGGAATTGCTAACACACCTTAGTAGTGTTAAGTGGATGTCATTGAGCTATAGTGTTGAACTGCATGCATTGCATTTTTATACCAATAAATCTTAAGACTGGTTGGCTGGTATCGGTTTACCTCAGTGTGGTCCAAGGAAATCTCATGATCTCAGTTGTTTGTCCAAAAGCGGGGATGAGGGGGTGGGGTGTAAACTGCCCCTTTTGGGCTGTGACAACTGCTGTGGCACAGAACTTGTTCTTGCCTTTCAAGCTCTGCCAAAACAACTGTTTGTGAGACAATCCTATGAATTAGATTGGGCGCTCTCTACATTAGACTAATGCAGATAATATGATTTGAAATTGTCACCTCAATGAATACTACCAGCACCACAGACTTGACTGTGCTTCAACAAATATGGAAATCTCAGTTACTAAGGACAATTCAAGTGAGACCAACCACATCAGGCTGTTTTATTCTCTATTAGTGTCTAATTAATTTATATTAAAAGCTGAATAGATAGCTGGGAATGTCAGGTAGCCTGTATGCTAATTGCTTTTAAAAATAGATGCATCAGAGCCACTGGGGCATTTCTGTTGAGTTTTTAGATTATTTATACAAATTATAAAGTTATCAAATGCAAATGTGAAATTGTCAGGCATATGCTCAGATATCATCTTCTTAAGCTGTGCAATTACTCAGGATGTCATCTCAGTCTTCGAGCAACCAGAAACTTCTGTTTCTACATAAAACATCATCAAAGGTATTAGAAAGCCTTTGGCAATAGAACACAATTAAAATACCTCAAGCAGTGAAATCCATTAATATAAAAGAGGCTAAGTTCAAGAGAATTAGTTAGGGCATGTCTGCTTGACAGTGAAAGCAGCACAGAGCCCTTAAGATTAAATCACCATGCTGAGAAGCTGAGGTCTCTCTATTGTAATGGCTGCAGTATAGTTCCTCAGCTGCTGTGCTTAAAGCTAATTTGGACATCTCTGTGCTATGCTTCAGTGGCTACAGCCAACCATGGTCTTTTTTTTTGTGAGCACAAATAATACCAAGGCAGGAATAGTACAGCACAATCCAAATATTACTGTTACCTGCTTCAAACTTGGCTGTATTAGATTGTCTTGTTCTACTACTGACTCCCTTTGGGTCCACGGCTGAGCACACCTGTGTGGTCACATACGGCTTGAGCAGTTTGGATGCAAGTTGTTTCTGTTTGGGAAGTCAATGAAGCTGTGGTTATTATGGGGCTAAGCCTGCTCTAGTATGTTCTATAGGACCAATAAGATCAAGGAAATATATCCCCAACTCACAATTAGCTATATCATTTAAGATCAAGAATTCTCTCTCAACATGCTGAATTATGAAAACAAATTATGCAGGCTGCTTCTTAGCATTTAAACATTACTTTTACAGTAAACATAGAGATAATTAAGTTTTAATCTTTTCAGCATGAAAAGGATATGATACGCTGTACTGTAGTGAAACAGAACTATTCCACCATTATTCATCTTTCCTCTGTGGTTTTAAATTTTTTTGGTATCTCATTAGCAAATTAAAAATCTTCATATATGACTTTTGAAAACAATAGTTAAACTTTCACAATGGTAGCCAGAGACTTAAAATTCAGATACAAAAATTATGTGCTGGAAACTTTCGCTTCACTGTTACTGCATTTACACTATGTAGAGTTTACATTAAGCACTTAGAGAAAACATCTCCATTTTCTAATTATAGAAGCTTTAATAAACACCAGCTTCGAAGCGTGACTTTCTCTGTATCCATAGAAGCACTGAATACAGAACTGCAAGGCATTTCCATATGTTGTCTTTCTGATGTGTATGGGACCTGACCCCAAAGCCAGTATCTCTGTACAGATAAAGGTGGAGTCTGTACACTTAATCCTTGAATTCTACTGAAATTTCCAGCTGTGAGAATTTCTGGAATGGCAACATCCCATCATCAGAAAAAGAGTAATTTATGTCATGTAAACATGTAAAGAGCTTACAGATGAAAATTGCTCTGTCATTAATTGCATGGCCTGGCCCTGAAAGGATCATCAATTTTCATTTCTTTCTGCGTAACAACTGAATTACTCATCTCTCAATTAATGTATTGTGGCCTTAAAAAATCAGTGGATGAGATCTTTCACTGTCATCCCACCTTGTGAGGCTGTGCTTTTCAAGAGGACAGCATCTATTCCCATCACAACAGTTATGAAAGAGTAAAACTATCAGTGGTGCCACCCAGATACACGTTTTACACTCTTGTCCAGGAAAACTAGAGCTATATGTCTCTGTCTAGTGAAATTGTATCTTCTAACTCAGCACTTTGGCTTTTATTTTTCTACAGGAGAGACTATTTGCTGTGGGCAAACAATTTATTGTTGAAAATGATCAATCTACTGCTAATAATTGTAGTTATAAAGCTTCCCAATGTTAGCCTTTCTCATTAACTGAAAAATGTTTTTACATATAAAAAGGTATGATTCTTGTGCACCAGAAAGTTCAATGAAGTCTACATATATGTGCTATAGTTCCATTTCAGAAGCTTTTATGATTTTATCAAGTACTTAGTCTCTGCCATGATTTATTAGCTGATTAATGTTTATAGTTTCCTTTAAGTGCTTACAGACTTTCTCATTAATACCTGTAAAAGTATCACAACAGATACCACACACCAGATGAAGCTTCCCAAATTCTTGTCCCCTGTAATGTAGCCTGGCATCCTGCAAGTCTCCAGGCTTCCACGGAGCTCTGAGAGCTGCCTCTTCCATCAGGATTTCTTGTGCCTCCTTCTGAGTGCTCATGTCACCAGTCATGCACTGAAAACTTCCTTTTAGTGGTCACCATACAGGTTTTGGCTCTCTTGAATTTGTCAATTAATTCATGCCCATCCATTTTCATCTGAGATAAATAATAGCTTTTTGATTGCAAAGTATGAAGACTCACTTGTTAAATAAGCAGTATTATAAATGAATGCTTGAAAAAAGCATTGAATGTGACAAAATTATTTTAATGGCTTGAAACTTCTTTCATGATTTGTATGTAATCTATGTGTGAAATATCATCTTTAGCTTCAGTGAAGAAAGTTTCTGTTTGCTCAGGAGCTCACTGTTTTTCCTAAAATAAACTCAGGGGAAAAACCTCAGCTTCCAGCATGTTTCTAGAAATCTGCACATCTTCTCTATCCTGTACCACTTTTTTCCAAAGCCTCTTTCTTGCAGATTTCCCTTTTAAATCTGGAGATGAAACTACCTGCAGCAATGAAATTTCCTGCTTCTCAGCCTGAGCATGGGCAGGGATAAGAAGGAGGGAAGTCTCAGAGGTAATCTCTGTGAATTCTGACTTTATTAGTAAACATTCTGATTTAAGATTGACTGAAATCTGTTACTTTGGTTGGAATTTACCTGTATGAATAACAATTATTGTGTTTCTTGGATTTATGAAAGCGAACAGGAGACTACTACACATGGTTTAAAGTGTGCCATCTTTATGCTTGGGTAATTTCAATTTGGTAATGAGACTGACACTTAACAATTATAGCAAAGAGTTGAGGATAGTAGACAGAATGCGACTGTTCTGTCTTTACATCCTGGAATCCATAGGAATTAGATGGACAGTAACTGTTTGGAAATGTGCTAATGGACAAACAGCTAATGCATGACAGAGCAGCATTAAATGTGTTATCACTAGAAAACATTAAACATGCAAGAATGTACAGGACCTATGCTCTAGAAGGCCTCAGGCTGGAGAAATATTTGGTAAAAGTAGCACCTTCCTAGTTTCTTTTCAGGTGTTTTTAACTCAAGCAGGAAGCAAGCTAGCAGCAGAACCCCCTATGACACCTCATTGCTTCAGCCATAAACCAGGGATATTCCAGTAGACCTATGGAAGTATTACATGCACTGAGTTTATCCTCAGTGAATCAGGATTGGCTATGTCTGCATGGTAGGTGTGGACATATTTCATGAAGGACACTTAATGCCTTAAGTGGCCCTGTGTTTTCAAAAGCCAGTCCCTAAAGGGCTGTATATGAGAAGTATTGGTTACTTTATTCTTCTGTATAACAACATAGGCAGCTGTGCTCTTGTGTTCCCAAAGGACAGCTGAGTTCTTATGGGTTGGAAAAATCAGCTGTGAAATGAGGAAAATTTAGTTAAATTTCCCAAAGCCCGAAATAGAAGCATGCTTATAGCTGACTGAATCCAGCATTTGTTTCTGCTATAGGTAGCTAGCAGCAGCTTTGCATTTTGATAAGGAATTCTATTGTCTGAATTTGACATCCCATTGAGGGGAACCCTTTGTTTCTCTAAAGGAATGTTTTTTCATGGTTAAGTTATCACTGACCATGATATTAGATTATAATTAGCTATATCAAAATACAGCTTCCTATATGGCATAAGTCAAGCAAGGTAGACTCTTGCACTCTCTTCCTCACAAACAGGTGATCCACATCGCTGTTACTGGGTAAATAAATAAGGCACATCATGGTGGGGCAAGGTTCCTAAGTTAATCTTGAATCTGCAATTGATGTTCTGGTTGACTTTTGCAGAAGGTTCTTTGCATTTATTAGATTCTATAAAACTGAGAGTGATATCATGTGATAGACTTTGATCTTAAGGATTTATATGCTATTTGTTCTCCCAAATCCTTCAATAACTTATTTGTTTTCATGCAGTAAATATGTTATCTAATTTTTTTAAAACCACAGCCAGATGGCTGGTTATATTCCTGTCAGTGTTAGTCACTTGCCTGACTTTTAGCATGACTTATTACTCTTAGAACTGATCTTCTATTATGTGCCACTTTGCCTGAATTCTTTTCTGAAATTGCCATTAGTGCTTAGATAATAAAAGCAGAGCAACCTGTACATACTTCACATTACCCAAGAACCTAGCTGTTATGGTTGTTATTCTTCTTAGTATCTTTACTACAGGTAAAAACAGCAACATCTTAGAGGCTTTTATCAATGATTAGCTTATCATAGAACGTATTTTATATACTGAGAAATGTGCTGTATACCCTTTTAGAATGATATTGTGGTTTCATAACATCCTAGCAGCATGTTGAAATTGCAGTAAGCACCACCTAATTCTGACTTTGCTCTGACTTTGTGCTGGCATAACTCCATTGCTTCAAACAGGCAGAAGTGAAATCAGATTCTGGTCCAGTAGAGTTGCACAGATGAGCTGGTGGGCTAAGCAGAAATGTTTGGACTTTGTTGTAAGATAGAAACATTTTTAATTCTGCAGGTAAATTTTAATTCAATTTCCTATCCTTGTCCATAAATGTATTGCAGTCTTGGTGCTTGTAAACCTCGAGCCTTTTGTATGGCAGTTTTGTTTACAAGTGTCCTCTTACCAGGAGAGTGATGAGTAAAGCCGCACCAAGCATCACTCACAGTGGGACTCTGATGCTTTCATAGTGTTACTGCTGCTCACATAGCTTTTCCCAAATTAGCTTTAAACTAGCTGCATGGGTCCCTCTAAGAAAATAGCTGCAACTGCACAGAATATACTGCAACAGCCAGTGAGGTTTGTTACCTATCCAGTCCTTCAGTCTGTGCTGAGATCCATGTTGCTGTAGATACATACCTCTCGTCATCCAGCCTAGTTAAATTAAAGTTGTTTTCAGCAGTTACTCAAGCTGCAATCAGCCCTTTTTGTTCAGGGTAGACGAAGTCTCAGGTCCAAGTGTCTATCATTGCTGTGAAAAGCATAATGTTATCCATATGTTCATACATTTCTACGCACTTATTTACATAATTTCCTGTCTACTGCTGGTGTAAGTCTTAGTTAATGAGATGATTATTCATTGGCAGCCATTCACAGGTATTAATTCTTTAGAAATATAAAGGTTTGCTTCCCTGAACAAAAATTTTTATGGTGTAAAGATTAGTGAAGTCTGATGTAATAAGTTTTTATATATGGTTCCTGCTTTGTGGTAGCTAAGACTGTTTGTATTATCCAGTATGTGTGCCCATTTTATGCTTTCTGGAGTCAGATAGCCAACCACAGTTACACTATACAAATCATTCTCAGAAAGTTAGAGTCAAAAAGATGCACCTGAAAGTATTTCTCTGGAACTACTCGGCATACCCAGCTTTAGATCTTTTTTTTTCCCCCTTTTTCTACAGTTGCAAATATTTGCTGGTCCATCTCATGGTACTGTGGTACTGTGTTTATGCTGTTCTGTATTTCAGTTGCTGTTTCTGCACTGGATGTCCTGATAATGACTTCCATGATTATCATTAATTGGAAGCACTGCTAGTTTAATGAGTTTCCTGCTGGCTATGTTGGCCTACCAGTCTACCTTCCTCTTTGCAGCTTTAGTGCTCAACAGAATGAAAAAATAATGCAGCCTCAGTGTTTTGAAGTGTTGGAGAAGCTCACCTCTCCTCTACCGTTATGAGTAGTAACAGACCCTTGACTGAACCAGAACAGTGGTACCTGCAGCATAACACATGGAGGTGAGATTGATTGCTTGCTTGCATGTTCATCTCTTTGATCATGTTCACTTTACTCAGCATTCAAGGCATATTACAGAAATCAGTAATAGCTTAGGTAGCCAAGTCCCCTTCTTGTAATTGTAGTGATAAGAATTTAAGAAATTGCCTGCTGGCTCAGGTTAGGAGTGCATTGTGTCTGTGGCTGGGACAACTGGAGTGGCTATTTGGGAAGAACACATGAGCCTGTCCACATCCTGCTGTTCATTGCTTTCCTGCTGCCCTGGAGCCAAAATTTTTGTATTACTGATATCAGGGGAACATTCCCGTTTGTTCCTTTAAGTATCTGTTTATGGATCTGTTGTCCACAAATGTATGCAGCTGCTTTTTGAGCCTGTTGATGCTCTGCTTCCACAAACACCCATGGTGAGTCTGGAAGAGGGAAAAAAAATATCAACCCAAAATACCACTGTTACATAAAGATAATCAAGATTTTTGAGTGTTTTATGAAAGGTAATTTCTACCAGAAATATAATCTGTCAATACTTCGATATTTTACTCTAGCTGATAGCTGCTCAAACCATGAAATCAGCAAAGCAGAGTGGTATTTTTTATTTTTACTATGACATAACACTTTGAAAGACAAGAAGGGCAGTGGTGGATGAGATAAAGGGATGGCCAGTTGTGGGGTTTGTCTGGTCTCGTCTTTCCAGCACTGGCCTTGGTCCTTAACATTGGTCATGAACAGAGGGAATACCTACAATATTAGTTTCCCAGCACCCTTCCCAAGCTTCCAATGATTTGCAACTCAAAGGTATCCTGATCCAAAAGTGGTTGTCTTTGGGTTTAATAGCAACTTTCTGGATTTTTCTTTCATGAAATTATCTAGTTGCTTTTTGAATCCCTATGGTCTGGGTGTCCAAAACACCTTGTGACAACCTGTTCCCTCCATAGGAATTTTGAAGCTGTAGGTTTTGCATTGTGTTGTAGCAAGTGCCTTATGTGTTTGGGGGGAATTGTATAGATATAGCCATTATTATTTTGAATAGCAAATTCAAAGTATGTTTATTATCTGTGAACAGAAAAAGGGAATGATTACTTTTGATTTATTAATTTGATATTTTTACTAATGCTATTGACATGACATGCACAGACCTACTGCCTGATTCCTAACCATAAAAATAGTGAAACACAAACAGAAGACAGTATAGTTCCAAGCATATATGCAAGTTATATCAGTTATACAACTGTATGCATACCCAGCTTAGTATATATATATATGTAGTATCAAAGGTCTTTTTTATAGGCACAGCAGGTTGTATGTGTGGATCCAAAGGTAGAACAATAGATTAAACTTCTGAAAACAACAGTCCTGATTCTGCCATACCCTTGAGAATATACTGCATTTTAAATGAGGCTTCCTTTCTGCTGCAGCCTATGGTAGTGCTTATCCAAGAAAGCCAGGCTTGAGCCTTCAGCTCCAGTGCAGACCTGGAGCCTGTCAACAAAACTGGGATGGTGGAGGTGTATGGGGAAGGTTTGTAAACAGGTGAAGTGGTGCCTTCTAGGTTTAATGTGTTCTGTAACCAGTTCAAACAGGGCAGCAACTGAAAACCCTAGATGTCAGTTACACAACAGCTCCTTCAGAAAAGCAGCTTTAAGTTTTCAGTGGGTTTTATAATAAAGAGAATGCATTAAATGTTCACCCACAGACAGTGAAGTGCTTGCTTTGCTAGCAGTACTCACCCACCATCAGCTCTCAGCTCATCCTTTCACAGGGGGAGAGATGGATCTAATATTCTTCTTCATCCCTAATGCATGTTCTTACATTACCCTTATGTTACTGTGTGTGGGTTGTGTATAGCAGACTTAATGCAGCAATTTGTAGACCTGCATCAATTTAGTGCTTTTTTTTGTTGTTGTTCTTGAAGAAATGCTATATTGAGTGCAAAGTTTGAGGCTTTTTTTCCACCTGGTCTAAGGTTGAGGACTTACACTGAAATGAGAGTTTATTTTGAAAGTAACAGAAGTTTGATATTTTCTATTCATTTCTTTAGCTTTGTAGCCCAGCAGTGTTCAATTGCATTTGATCACTTTCAGCTACCTACCATGGGATGTGACTAGCTGTTTCTCCCCTTCTCTGTAGTGTCAAGACTGAGTTCAAACATTAACACTTCTACAGAAGCTGTTTAAAGAATCTCACACTGGGTAACCTGCTTTTAAATTTTCAACATTTCTGAAGTTTGCCTGTGAAGTTCTGCAAATTTAGCATTTCTAGAGGGCTGTGAGGTCAGGTATTTGTATTTGGCAAGGTGTTCTTCTTTTCTGCTATGTTATGTGTATATAACAGTGCTGCTCCTTGTTTTACTCTGTTGTAATGACTGAATTTAAAACCTCCAGTCTTTTTATATAGAAGGTTATTTTGATTACAAGGAATGATTTAAAAGGACTAACTCTGCTCTGTATATTCTTATTTTGGTTAAGACTAGTGCTTTGGCATGGTTAAGAATCTAAACCACGGTGAACTGTCATCACATAGTCTCTTCTGTCTACTTTCCATCAGTAAAGGTAACTAGCTTTGCTTTAATTCAGCCTTTGCATACAAGGTCAAAAGAAGGCTGTAGCTCTGCCATCCCTTCAAATACCAGCTGTCATCTCCTCAAATCTCAAGAGTGCCGGGCTTACTTAAAAGTGGAGTACTTCTGGTTCTGAATGCTGTAGAACAAAGATCTTCACCTGGTACTCAATGCAAGGCTCAATGTTCCTCTGCTACACCATAAAGTCTTTCATTATCATGCATAAGACCATTCAGCTTTGATGCTTCCCATCTGCTTACATCACCTTCAGACTGCCTGGAAGGATTTGGCACAGTCAGTCTTAGCTGAGGGCTGTCTAACCTCTTTTGCTTTGTGTTTCTCACTGGCTTTTGACTCCTTCTGTCATTTATCATCAGTACGCTGATCTACACCTATGTGTGCTAATGACTTTACCCCAGTGTTTTCATATTACTATAGTAAAAAAACACAAGTTAGTCAGGGTGTCACATCTTTCCCTCTCACACCTCAGTATTTCCCTTACTTTACCTCTGCCTCACTAATATAAAAACTAATGCCACTAAAACTAAAAAAACTATCCACCGGTGAAAATCTCCTGCTGAGAACTGTCTGTAATTTTTGACTGGTCTCCGCCAGAGCGTTATAACAGTATTTGAATAGGTGTTTTATCCTGTCAAGCCTTGGTCAGTAAGGCTTGACGCAATTTTTTTGTTGATGAGGTGTCTGATTGTTTCATGGACTGTTTGTTTTTCATATTGTACTCACTGAACAGTGTAATACTCTGAAAAATGAGAGGACACACATCAGGCACTAATATGAATTTGTTATAAATCAGCAATCAGTAGTTGTATTGTCTTACATTATTTTGCTGGAGAACATGAAGAATGTGACAGGACTACAAGTTCTGTTTCTACAAGTGGGAGGAAACATTTCATTAAATGACAATTTTCTAGGTTACTTTTTCACCTTCTGTATTTTATCAGCTGTACAACACACTATTTTCTCTTAAACACCCCAGATTCGGGGAGGTAAGAGCAGAAGAATCAAACAGCTGTCCCTAGCTAGCAACAAACCTTGATGTGGCAGAACATGAGAATAAGAATGAGCTGGGGCCTGTTTCTGCAGTGTACAAGCAAGTACATAGTAATTCCTTCAGAGGCTTTATGCTTACAGGTTCTTGAACTGTTTGGTTAGTGTGTGTTGTTGTAAAGCTATTGTATATGATTCTTCCAATTACTGGGTCCTACTCCGTACCCATACATCAGACGAAGCAATGTACCAGGGTGAAAGCTACCTCACAGACTTCAAGCATAAAGTCAAAATGAGCCTCTGTAGGCAATTAAAGTTTCACATTTTTATTAGATGGAAGGGTTTCTATGTATTATGGAGTCAAAATCTTCTGCTACTGCATCATCAACACAATCCTACCTCTTGAACGGATGATGTCACTCATTTGGGGACTGAATTTGGGCTTGAATTGAATCTGTCAGTCACCTGGGGATGATGCAAATATTGGGAACAGTTAGCTGCAGGGCTTCTGATGCAATTCCATCTGTCTATTGTCTCAATATGTTGTGTCCATAGAACAAAATCAACATTTTGTACCAGCAGAGATGAAAAGGTGTTAATCAGTATTTAGCACAGCCCAAAACTGAGCCTGGATGAGGGGCACCTAAGTTTCCCTGGGTGCTACTAGGCAAACCACAAACTCTACCTATTTTCAGCAAACTTTTAGTTATTCTATCATCTCTGTGTCCTACTTCAAATCTGAGCTAATATACCATAGGTACTAAGACCCTTGGCTGAATCAAAAACTGGTTGGATGGCCGAGTCCAGAGGGTTGTGCTCAATGGAGTCAAGTCTGGTTGGCAGCCAGTCACGAGTGGTGTCCCTCAGGGGTCAGTGTCGGGGCCTCTCCTGTTCAACATCTTTATTGATGACTTGGATGAGGAGATAGAGTGCACCCTTAGTAAGTTTGCAGATGACACTAAGCTGGGTGGGAGTGTCGATCTGCTTGAGGGTAGGCAGGCTCTGCAGAGGGACCTAGATAGGCTGGATAGATGGGCAGAGACCAATGGGATGAGTTTTAATAAGGCTAAATGTAAAGTCCTGCATTTTGGGCGTAACAACCCCCAGCAGCGCTACAGGCTCGGGAAGGTGTGGCTGGAGAGCTCCCCAGCAGAGAAGGACCTGGGGGTGCTGATTGACGGCCGGCTGGACATGAGCCAGCAGTGTGCCCACGTGGCTAAGAAGGCCAATGCCATCCTGGCCTGCATCAGGAATACTGTGACCAGTAGGAGCAGGGAGGTGATCTTGCCACTGTACATGGCACTGGTGAGGCCGCACTTCGAGTACTGTGTGCAGTTTTGGGCACCGGAGTTTAGGAAGGACATTGAGCTACTAGAGAGGGTGCAGAGAAGGGCAACTAAGCTAGTCAGGGGTCTGGAAAACAGGCCTTATGAGGAGAGGCTTAGGGAGCTGGGGTTGTTTAGCCTGGAGAAGAGGAGGCTGAGGGGAGACCTTATCGCTCTTTTCAGCTACTTGAAAGGCCATTCTAGGGAGGCGGGTGTTGACCTCTTCTCCCTTGTGACTAGTGACAGGACTAGAGGGAATGGGCTTAAGCTGAGCCAGGGTAGGTTTAGATTAGATATTAGGAAGAATTTCTTTACTGAAAGAGTGGTTAGGTATTGGAATAGGCTGCCCAGGGAGGTGGTGGAGTCCCCATCCCTGGAGGTTTTTAAGAAGAGGATAGATGTGTTTCTTCAGGGGATGATTTAGGGGTAAGAGTAGTGTAGGGCTATCGGTTGGACTAAATGATCTTGAGGGTCCTTTCCAACTGTAATGATTCTGTGATTCTGTGATAATTTTTCTTTGTAATAAGATCAATATTTTTTTCTATATAGAATTCTCTTCAGTGTCCTTGATGCAGGAGCGTGAAACATTTTATAAACAGACGGGCTTAGCTCAGCAGTGCAGTATAGTCATGGCTGATGCTTTAGCCTGGTGACCAAGACTCTCTGGAGGAAACTTATGACAGCAGATGATCCTGGTGAAAGCCTAAAAGGATTGAGAAACATGATAAATTGCCCATTCTGCTGCTTCCCATATTATGACTTTTTCTTCGGAGTCTTTTGGTGGGGGAAGGGCTGTCGTGTAGGAAGGAATAGGCTAATACATCACATTTTTTTCAACAGCCTCTGCTGGCAAGGTCCAAAGGGTCTGTACTTGAAAACTAACAAGATCATCTTGCTGAAACTCAACTGGCAGGATTTCTTTGCTGGAGTAGAGATACTTGTAGGGTCTAACTCACTTTTATTTTTGGACTGTGAGTACCTCTTTACACGAGTGCAACACAAATGATTCTGCCTGTTCTGAGCTTATAGTCCTCAAACCAAGTGCATCCCCTTCCGTCTCCCTTTCAAATGTGAGGATCCTACACTGAGGAGATAAACTGAGTTCATTACTATTACTTAGCTTTCTAGTGACTACATGATTTGTCAAGACCTTTCTCTCACAGTTTTTTTTTCTTACGGAGAGCAGCTTTACTATAACTTCAAGAAAGACTGGATTGTGCTGGGGAGCATGCAGACTTTGCACTGAAAGGTATTTCGAAACTGTTTGCTTTTCCAAGAGTTCCTAAAGGTAGTGAGGGCTTAGTTGACTTTTACTCCAAATACTGTAATTCTTGTCTTTTGTAATGATTTTCTAATAAGATACAGTCTCATGAAAACAATCCCCTGCTTATCAGCACGTAGATTTTTTCCGTAATTTGTGTGAAATAAAAATAGAAGCAAGGTAAAAGATGTGACAGGATTAATGTAGTACATAACTCTGGAGGCATCCCTATCTGGCAGAACAAATCCTAATGAAATCATCACTCAAAGGAAATGTTGCTTCAAGTTACAGAATGAATATGAAAATGATAGATTAGTATGCTTAAAAGAAAAGTAGACAAATCAAAGGTATGATTGAATAAAATTCATGTAACTTGGGTAGTTTGCATTCCATTTTGTGTTTATAAGTCCATGTTATAGATGTCTAGCAGAGACTTGGTATTTTCCCCTGGTTTTCCATCAGTAAATCGTCACCCTGTGTTTCTGTGCTGTATCCCTGATTGATGTCATATCACTGACTATCCTGTGGCAACTACTCCCCAGCATATTACTCACTTGTAATGAGATGAGATATTTTCTTCAGCATCTGCTCTCATCCTCAGTAGCTTTTCTTTTAACTTATATGAATATTACTAAGAACTGATTTATAACCAGTGAGGTAAAAAAGACATCCCCATTAAAAACCAAAAGAAACAAAAAAGAAATCCCACCCCAGTCATTTTCTTGCAATGTGAAATAATTCTTATAGTTTTGATACTTTAAGGGATTGCTTTATGATCACATTTGAGAGGCTTTGTCAGGAAGTTAAACCTATTTCACTATCTGTCTACGTCCAAGAAGGCACAGCCTCCTTCTTGAAGTCTGGCTCCTTCTGCAAATCAAGCTGTTCCACCAAGACTGAACTCAGACAATTTTCAGGTGTTTCCTGTAGTTGTTCAGAAAGGGGTACTTTACTAGCTTCCCTTTCTGTGATGCTTGTAGTTCCTGTGCTCTCAGAATAGTGCAGGTTTGACTCAAGCAACTGCTGGTGTAGTGCCTGAGGAGTCAGTAGCAATTACTCCACAGCTCTACTGAACTCCGTGGGTTAGGGTCACCATGTGAATTTCTTCTCTCATGATGAGCAACTTCCTCTCACTGAGCATGGAAGGGTATCACTCATTATGACTTGGACTACAGTTGCAAGCAATGTTTTTATTTCCCTTGAGGACCAGTGGTCAGATTCCCCAGTTACAATAGTCCAGGTTTTGATCTTTTGTTTGAGAAACAAATTATTCATGACTAGCCTGAGTTATGAAAGATTTACTTTGAAGAGCAATACAAAACTGCTGATGTAATTAAAATGAAAAATATTATTCAGGGGTAAGGGTATAGGAAGAAAAAGAATATATAAAAGCAATTTAATTTCAAGGGTTTTGGAAGCATTGCCCTTCATCTATTTAAGATCTATTTTTATTAAAATTTTATTTCTAATCACTAAGTTTCTGAAAGACAAACATACATTAAAAAATGAATTAAACGCCTGGAGTTTAATTCATTTTTTAATGTATGTTTGTCTTTCAGAAACTTAGTGATTTAAGCACCTGTTTGTATGGCATTGGTCTAGAAACATTAATTTACATGCACTATATTTCCTCTGCAAGCTACACAAGTGGCTTTTCATTAAAGTTTTTTTCACTTGATCACTTGTTTTGAAAACTATGCTAAATGCAGATTGGTTTACTACTGAATAGTTCCATGATCCTTAGGATAATGAACTTTGTTTAAACAGGCCTATGCCCTATATCCTTTACTAGGGTTTACTTTACTAGTATCCTTTACTATCCCACTAGGAACTTTCCTATTCCCTCCCATGCGATACCCTCAGGTAATCTGCTCTGCTGTGCTCTTCCATTTCTTGTGAATCAAAACCAACAGGTCTCTCTGCAGACCCTACCCTCCTTCTTTGGGTTGCTGGTTGAACCAGAGGCAGAAATACCCCTGAGGTTGCCCAGCTGGCTAGCACTAGACTGCCTTGCTAGAAACAATAACTTCTTAAGTAAGTAGTGCTCTGTAGTGTTAATTAAAAGGGTATTCATCTAATCCATACACAGTGGCAGCTCACCCTGTGAGCCAGATCTTTGAATGACAAAATCTTGTGTACTCTGGTTAAACCAAGCACTTTGTTGATTTAAACCAGAATCTAAACCTTTAAGTGGAAGTAGTAGTCATTTAAGAAATTGCTGGGTGATCTCATGAACTAAATTAATCATGTCTCTTATTCTGCAGTTTTCTGCAGGTTACGATACTAACTCATTCTTACTTTGAGCTTGCCCTACAAATCCATGCTGCTGTCACAAAATGCCTCTTTCAGAGGTTTGGTATGTTGCAGGATTTTTTGGAAAAAAACATTAATGGATTTAGTTCTGATTTTGAAGCCAAGTGGCATCCACATCCAGAAGAAGCTGGCTTATTTTGCAGGTTATTCAAGAGGAGCTTTTACAGCTCAGATCTTAGTTTAAAAATATGTATGGTTTCCAGCAGTGCCATGTGTTTAGCAAAGTGCCTTGCTCTATAATGCCAAATATGAGCTTTAAAAAGTAAGAAAAGAAAATTTGTTTCTTCCGCTTTTGCCCAAACTTGTTATGCTTGTTGCTAACAACACAATATTTGCTAGGTTTACATATCTATTCTCTGAGTCATGTGATTATTATTTTTACATTCCTTACCTTTCATTTAAAACAGAAAACAAATTTTGTTCTCACAGTTACTGAGAAGACACCAGAATGATGTTTTCCAAACAATCCAAACTAAATAGAAACCAAGAGACGGTAAAATCTGAATGAACCCAAAAGCTCAGAAGCCTAAGGTCTAACAAGAAATCCAGATGGGCTTATTCTTGAAGTAATTTTTCTTAAAAGTTTAAGTTTTTAAGATTTTGACTTCAGGGGCGCACCAGCTCTTGAGTTTAGATTGCAATAGTCCAAATATAATGCCTTATTATAGTCAGGTTATTAAAATGGAGAAAATAACCAACCAGTAGTTCATACCTTGTGGGCAACCTTCCAGAAACAGTCAAAGTCAATGCTTGTGTTTGCTAAGACAATGGCAATGGCGAAATGGACATATCAGATCATCAGTGGAGATTATTATAGTCAGCTGCGGCTACTCAAGTCTGTTAAGTGTTAACCAGAAAGGTAAGTGCACTATATGGGATTGTTAAATTGAGCCCCGGAGCCTGGCGGAAACCCAGACCTTTCAACTTCTTGAAAATGACATCCATCTAGTGGACACAACTCGATATTACAGCAGCAAAAACCAACGGCTTCGTAAAAGCTACATTAGCATTGTCTGTAT
Organism: Galbula dea; assembly: GCA_013399015.1. Taxonomy (NCBI): domain Eukaryota; kingdom Metazoa; phylum Chordata; class Aves; order Piciformes; family Galbulidae; genus Galbula; species Galbula dea. Next base: position 231,289 of record VWZX01003753.1, on the reverse strand, counting down.
GAATAAACGTGATTTATTTATTTTTTTAAAGGAAATAGGTTTATTTGCAAATTCTTGAAGCCTGCAAGGGAGTTTCTCTGATGGACTGCTTTCCTTAGTAAGCCTATCCTTCTTGACAGAGATAAATTCTCACTTTTCCCCAGATTCTTACCTACATCCTGATGTGGCTGCTGACGTTTTCTTCAAGTTCAAAAATCTGGACTTTGTCTAGCTCCCTGCTGATGAATTTACCCCTAGAGAACAAGTGGAAATTTTGAAGAAGAACGTTTGATCAGTGACTGAGAGATCTAAACCGTAATAATGAGTTAAAGGCACAGTTCTGCAATCCCTCTACAGTTGCTTCAGCAGACATTACACCAGGAAGACTCCTGAGAGACTTGAATGACTCCTCTTACTTGTACGTACTAAATCTTGCCATCTAGGAGACGTACAACTGGCATATATAATAGTTCAGGTATACTGTGCTATGTTTAAAAATAGGAACCCTGTGAAACAGAAATGTAAAATAATGATTAACAAACAGGTTTTCATATAAATTTTATTTATAAATAATAATTGAAAGTATCCCAAGTCCCTTGTGATCTTGACTACCATAACCCATGGAAGTAATCATAGATCAGAGAACAAGAAAGCAAATCACAAAACCCTTTTGAAAATGTCATGTCACTTTGGGACCATCTAATCAAAATTCTTCAAAAGTGAAGAGTTGTGATACTAAATGGAAGTGCTGGACTGCCAGAAATGGGAGTCTTGCTGTGTTTCACATCCTACTCAACATGGAAGTTTAGCACTGTTGCAGCCTACACTCCTTGAAGCTTCTCTTTACTGGTGATGCTTTACTGAAATAATTGATAGATCCAAGTCTCTGAATCCCAGACAACACAGTGATCAGTTACTTCAGTTGTTTAACAGAAGGGCTGTAACCACAGTGTAACTGAAATATGGTTGGAAGTCTTGTTTTGATGGCCCCTGAGCATTAAGTGTTCTGCTATGCTCCCTTTCTCCTTCAAGTACCCATATCAGGCTAATTAATTACCTGATGTAGCTGTCTTGTCCCTCAGTGCTTTGCAGAATGAGTAGCACAACAGTACCAACCATTAGCTTCCCTTAAAAATGTATGTTTGCAATTTGACAAGACATTTTACTCATGTGATGTGTTCTGTAAGCTTGCTACATCAAAGAAGTTTCACTGAAATGGACTATCTCTGGCAAGAAGCCTCAGGGTTACCGACTCAGCAACTCTCTATGAAAAGCACTTTTTTTCAACAAGTTTTAATTCTAGCAACCCTTAAACACTGCTATACACAGAGAAAGTCAACAAAACCCTACTCAAGCTATCATTTGCATAATTTAAATGGAAAATAAATAGTGAGACCATTGGTAAGTGACATGTTGGTGTGTGTTGGTGCTTTACTGTCTGCAGTGGCTTCAACTTTCTGATTTGACTAACTTAAAACTCCATATGTGTGCTCAGCTTCCTTTTTTTGAAAGGTAAAGCCATGAATGAGTGTAACAACTTAATTCTCTTTAGCAGATCAAAAAGGTTAGTTATTACTGTTAATGCTAGTATTCATAGAGCACTAACTCCCTTCCTTGCAAATAGCAATAGAAAAAGTTACTATAATATCTGAGCACCTTCCAGCTGTGTATGCTAATGTTTACATTCTCTTCAGAGAGGTGCAGTTGTGAAGGGAAAGAGTTGGTTCAGTTACTAAAATAGCTATACATGTTACTGTATAGGTTTTAGAGAAAGCAATTCCTTATGTCTGATGGAAGCAATATTGAAATTTGCAAGGACTCTGGGAGAGGCTGTCCCCTTTTTATATGCAGAAAGTTCTGTCTTCTGTAGAGATTTGTGTCATCTTTGCTCTAGAGCTTTGGGAGCACCCTCCACTCTCAGAAACCTCATGCCAAACCAGCTTTGTTTCCAACTAGTTTTCAGTATGGAGCGTTAGGCAGTCTTGCCAATGTCCTGGAATGATCTCTAGGCACTGGCCGTACAGCAAGTCCATGACCGTGACTAGATTAAGGCTACTGGACCTTAAGAGCTATTTTGATATTGTTTTGACATATAGATGCTATTCAGAAGAAGTGGAATGGCTCTGCCAAGGTTAAATATTCTGCAAAAAGAGCAATTACTTTTATAAATGCTGTAATATGCCTAAGGGACATGTTTTTTACACAGCATTAATTTTAAAAATAATCAGCTTTCCCAGGAGTTCAATGTCACACGAAGAGATTTAAAGTGTCAGAAATGAACAGAAAAGTTAACATTACCATTTTATCTTTGCCATTTTCTCCACTATGCCCCAATGTCACAAAATGCAATAATGCAAGTAAAAGATCTGGCAGTCTGATGTCTGGCCTTCCTGGGGCAGAATGGAAGGAATCAAGAATAGAGCAGCTGCCTGATTTCTGAACCATCTTGTTTTTGTAGGCTCTTACATAAGCCTTTTCTCTTCTGACTCTGTATTTACCAAGTCAAGGGTTTATCTCATTGTTCCACTAGTGCACTACCTGAATCCACAGCAAACTAATGAAATAGGGCAATAAATCTTATTAGATGTTGAATGTGGAACATAGTTCAGTCCCAAATACTCTCCTGAGAGAGTCCCATCCCTCTCAAGCAGATATCAATGAGAGTGAGATTATATGCAGCAAAAGAGAACAACAAAGTTTAGATGATATCTAAGTTGCATGGCACAAATACCATTCTTTGGGAAAGTGAGATTTTTTTCAAATGATCTATATATAAAACCACTTATGGGATGTGTGAGTAGAGTGGACTAAGTGCTCCTGCCCTCATTGTTCCTGGCAGGAGACTAAGTGGGGCAAAGCTATAGGGGCTGCCTCCCTGCTTTCAGATGCTACAGTTGATGAACTTCAAATGTTAGTCTGATCTGGGTCCAATTCATTTAAAGGATTAATTTCTGCACTTTGGTTTGAAGTGAGAAGGTGGAGAGTTTTGAAAAGCATGTTTCTCGCCTTGCTATGGGTAAGGTACCTGGCTTATTTATCCTTCATAATTTGCAGCTGAGTGTTTCTGAGAGCATTAGGACTACCTCCCTGCTGTATTCCTTCCTGTTGTATGTCTGCTGGATCTGTGACATGTTTTGGAGCAGGCCTCTTTGCTTGCCACATTATAAATTATAATTAGGCTGACTTTACTTATAACCCATTCAAGACATACAGGTAGGCTTTCAGATGCTTCTGTCCACCAGGCAAACATTCACCACAGCTGAAACCTCTGAGGTTTCTCTTGGCTCTTAAGAGGCTCAACACTAGGCCAGCATGAGCTTCCTCTGCACTGCCAGGAGTTAAGTGTTTCTTGGCACCTGCAGAAGCTGAATGTTAGGCACCTAGAGAACTTTAAAATTGAAATAGGTACCTACTCTGGTTTAAGAGCCTTCAGAGTTAGGCAGCACCTGAGTAGAGGGTTTTAGTGTCACTGTTTGTAATTGCAGCTAAATTCTGCCCAGCTGCCTGCTTAGATACCTAAATGCCTATTTGGGATCTGGCCCTAAGGATTTTTTAAACTTTCTTATGCATTAAATAATAAATAGTAGGCAATTAAGAAGTCTTGCTTAACTGGGTTAGCCTGTTGAAGAGAGCTACAAATTAGCCTCATTTCCTCCTCCTGAGAATCGTTAGATCATTTGTTACAAGGGTGAAAGGAGCCTCTGCAGCATTTCATGGTAGAAGCTTGTAGGGCTGCTCTGTTCAGGTGTTTACAAATCATGTGTGATAGATTGAGCATCCCAGTTGGATGTTTAGTCTGAAAAGCGATATGTCAGCTGCTGTTTCATTAGGACTCTACAGCCCACCTTTCTCAGATGCTGCTGCTTATTAAAGCATTCCCTGATTGGGAATATGCAGATGTTGTTGGTAGAAGGAATAGTTGCCTTTAGCCAGAGTGAAAGGACTTTGCCACCTCTAACTAGGAGTTATGGCAGCAGACTTGGACCCCAGGGCTTAGGTGTAAGGACAGAGCAGACAAACAGGCTTCTATTCTCCTTCCAAGGAAAATGCTGTCAGCGAGGGGTATTGCTGTGTTCCCTGGCCCAGGAGAGGAAATGTTTCTCCATTGCTGCCTGTGTATCCTGCTCATGTTGCTTCTTGGGGTTTCTCTGCAAGAATTTCAGGAGCAGGTGAGCAACTTCTCTTTGCTGCTTTCTTGTTTGGGCTGGGATGTGAAGGGAACAACAATCAAAACTGTTGATGTTCAGTACCTTTGACAGAGGCCTGCAAAGAATAAGCCACTTCAAGAACATAGCTCATTCTCTGGTGGTGCAGACTTCTCTTATTTGAAAGGCAATTAATGTTAGCTTCCTTAAAATTAAGTACTGAAACAAATCACCAAGTACTGTTGTGTTGGACACACTTTGTCCAAAACAAATGAAATGAATTATATGTTTTATGTAATTTTGAGAGAGAAGCACAATAGTTCTATTGATGCTAAGTATAACGCATGTGTGCATAAGGGTAAGGACTGTTTAACAGGTAAAAAAATTCTGTTATGGGAGAAAAAGTTTGAGCTTGATCTTCAACTTTCTTATCCATGTCTTTGGGAATATTATCTCTATTTGATAGTTTTATTTAGCTTTGGTGCAACCAAAAACCATTCTACTGTATTTTTCCCATCCTCTGGCTTTCTGGGAAAAGAAAGAGTGGTGGTAGCTCAAATGTTCATTGTGGAAATTAATACATTTATATATAAATATTTTACACATTTTACTGTACAACATATTAATTCACTAAGAATTAAGTACTTGCTTTCCCACTCACACAGAGTATTCTGGGTTTGTGATGAGAAGAGAATGATGCCACAGATGACTGAGAAAAGCTTATGATAGCTGCATTTTATTTACCAAGAGACTGATAAAGTATTTTTCTAGCCATTTCCTTTGCCAAACACACACATTTTTTTTGATGAGCAAAGAAAAGCTAATGAAAAACCTAGGATAATGAGATCACAAATGCAACATGAAAAGAAACTGGGAAGTTCTGACAGTCTTGATTATTACAATAATCCATTAGAGAAGCAACTTTCATTATTACTCTAGTATACACTCTTGGCAAAATGGGGGAGGGGGATCAAAACAAAACCCAAGTGATTCTTAAATTGTTAGAGGCATTTATGAAACTGTGTGTTGCAGCAGCAAAAAAAACCTCTTCACTTCTATTTAACATATATATTTGAAGTTAGGAAATGGTGTGTGTTGTTCAAAACATGACCATGTTTCTTGTGGTAAATGCTTTCTGTAATTGAAGCCAAAGAAAGGATTTTCATTTCCCAATTTCTGAAAACAAGAAAAGTGTTCATCAAATGTTCCTACAGTCACTAATCACACCAAATAAAACATAAGGAGTGTTACTAGCTGAATTATTTTAAAAATCACTTATGTCAAGCAGAGGGAAAGGAAGAGGAAACAGAATGAGTGCAGCTGAACTGGATGCAGTACTGCAATTACTTTGTTTCAGGAGAAGTTACCTGAAGTAACCTTCCTGGGAAAGATGGATGTGTCATGTTTGATGACAAAACTGTACGATTGTGATAGAGAGTGAAGCAGGAACATAAAATCATTCCTGTTCTCTTGCAGATTGTAATATGCGAATGCAAGACTGAGGAGGGAGGAAAGAAGGGACTATTAGCTGTGCCAGCGGGGACAGTTGTAGAAAATAGAGGCATCTTTTAGGTGTGGGGAAGTCAGATTGTAAGACTGTAAGATTGTTATTTTTCAAACTAAGAATCTAAGATAAAACTGATCATTGTCTTACTGAGTTAGTCCTGTCTTGCACTTCTGTTTCTGTCCTGTTAACCTTATGGATACACATCTGTGCTGACATGAGAGGAAGCAAAGGTGAGCAAGGCAAAGGGGTTTTTTTTAATTTATTTTTAAATTTATTTTTAAAATAGCAGTCATGGCTTAAGCATCATCAAAAGCCTTGGTTCCACCTTAGAGCTTGTTGGACTGGATCAAACCATTTGCAGTTAGCTGATGCAAACATTGCTGCATCTTTTAAATGTGCTGCTGTGCTAGTGTTTTGTTATGGGCTTCATGCCAGACCAGGCATTGTCAGCTTGCCCCCAGCTGTGTAAAACTGGCAGACTCTATATCGTGTGCTGGCTAATTCATCAAGAAAGTGTTTGTATTCATGCACTTCAGCAGTTACAGGTGGTGTATCAAAGACTGGAACACCATTGAAATATTCTGTGAGCAGCTATGCTGATGACAACAGGACTGATTTCAGAGCAAAGCGTCAAGTCAGTGCTCATGAGCTGGTCACTGGGCTCCAGTCTGCAGAACAGTAAAGCCATATTCTCTCAGGCTTTTCAGTTGTCAGGAGCTGCTGGGCTTCATCATCAATCACTATACATTCACTTCTTTTGCTGCAGCCCCAGAGTTTTGCAAGGGGAACAGGGAGTGAGTCTAGGCTCAATCTGTGGCCAGTTAGGAACAAAAGAAACCTTCAAGGTAACTGGGAACAGCATTGAAGCTACCCTGTGATGGACTAGCTGCTGCTACTGTACCAGCTGGAAGTTTGAAGGAGCACACTCCCATCCCCAACATGTAATTTTCCTACGAGGCAGAGGATGGAAGAGAAAGGTATCATACAGTATCTGAAGATTTTGATCATTCTTCTGCTTCTTCTTTACAGTTACTTGCCAGCTGCATTGCACTTCCCTCACAGATGCAATAGGGCCCCAAAATTCAACTGCTGAGATGGAAACATGTTTAATAATATATTGTAAAGAAGAGATGGTGAAAAATTCCAATATAGATGGAGGATTTTACTGCCAGATTGTGCCCTGGCATTCCAATGCATATCTTCCATTAAAGCCATTAAAAATGTTTGCATTTCAAGGAAGAATTTGGACTCTTGACACAATTGCCTCTTTTTCTTTGGAAGCCAAACATTTTCTGTGGTAACAGAAAATATTATAACAAGAATAAATATAATGCATTTAGGCATTAAAATGAACAACAGTCCTTGATCTGTTTGCTGGAGATTACAGGCATGAGATGTGAAAGCTGTTAGTGGCTTGAAGAAAGATATTTGCTGTAATTGGCACTGCAACTTTGCTTATATTACATAATATGAAGATGACTAGAGAGGTGTCCAGATTCTCACGTTATATGGAGAGGATGCTATGTGTCTCATGATCATAACTTTGGCCAGAGGTTTGCTGTATTTCACTGCCTTTTGAATCAAGAGATCTTAAAATCTCAGGGTAATGTACTTGCCACACACAAACTGCTGCCTTCCATTCCTGAGGGGTCAAACCTTGGTGGTGAAAGTGTAATTGCTATATGTATAAGAGAGATGTTAGGCATGTTTCCTGTGCTCCCAAGATGCTATATGAATCACAATGGCATTGTATGAATGGAACAATTATTTTTTTCCCCAGAGACCCAACCCTCCAATTTCCATATCGTTTCAAATTGGAATAGTACACATACATACAGAGAGAAACTTTGTCCTCTGGAAAGGAAGCATCTCTCATCCTTCTCTCTCTCAAATGTTTGAGGCAGTCTAAATATGTTTCCATTCCTTTTCTTCAAGAATTAAATGCAATGCCTAGCTGCCTCTATCTTATGCATCTTCCCTGTAAAACAGGGAGAGCCTGAGTTCAACCCAGGAGTTTTTGATCTCTGTTTCCTTCTGTGCTTCCAGGACTTTCACTGTTAATCAGCTGAGAGTATAGATCATGGTGGTAATGGCACTGCAGCTTTACAGGAAAATGCCTAGCAGCCCTTAAGTCCCTAGGTTGAGCAAAAATGTGCAACTGGGCAAATCATCATGTAAATTGTTGTGAAACCTTTAGAAACGTGTGGCAAATTCCACCAGAAACCAAAATTATTTTAGCAGGTGTTTGTCAAAATTGAGTCATCTCCACAAAAATGCTGTTTCATCAAAGTTGACTTTAAGGATTTTTTTTGTTTCTTTGGGGTTTGGGGTTTTTTTGGCCATCTCATCAGAGAATTCCCAGCCAGTTTTGAACAAATGTTATTTTTACCCTTCCTATTGCTTTATGTTTAAGTCATAGATAATGCCTGGTATTTATTTCCTTGGGAAGCTGTGCACATCTTCAGATTTGGTCTTTAGGGAAAACTAATGTGTTACATTTTTGGCTGTTGAGCAGTTGTAACAGCAAAGCCAAGGGGCTTTGCCTGTAAATATTAGCCACAGCTAGCTAGGGTGTGGTTTTCAATGATTTAAATACTTATACAATGCCAGAAGCGGTTGAAACAAGGCTGGGGATAGATGGGGGGGTGGGGATAAAGGATATGTCTTTTGTTGTTTGTTTTAATCTTTGTAGAACTGCTAAAGGTACAAAGTTGTACTCTTTAACAAATATTTGGAAAAAAACAGCATAGTGGTGAGAAGGGAAGGGGATGACCCTTACCTTTTGTTGTTGTTGTTCAAAAGTTTTAAAAGGCTCACAACTGTTTTCCAGCATTTATTCAGACTTCTACATGAAGTTTCTGATCTATGGAAGTGGTGGGCACCCCCAGCTCCAAAAGGAAAAGCTCATCTCAGACAGGTGAATTTTTGAAGAGTCTGTGCAGACTGCTTCCATGTTGTTAACACTCTTCCTCTCTTCTCCAGAATTACAGTGTACCAGGTAAGTCACATTCCCTTGGTGTTATAACACCTATAGCTTCTGTACCAAGTTATGTTTGACTGTAGTGCTTACCAAGTGCTCTGTAAGGTTTTTCTGGTCTATGGTTGCCCTTAGCATTGCTGAAGTTCAGCTACTCTAACAATCAGTGTAGCATGATGGATTTAAGAAGCTAGAACACACATCAAAGATGAATGAACCTTACCTAAAATACAGCCAGTTGGTGCTTTTCCTCATTAAAGAAATAGACTGTGGCATAAAGCTGAGGCATTTTTCTTCTGCAAAGATGATCTCACACCAGTGATATTTTAGCCTGTTCCCTTCTTCTCCTTTTGTCTGTGTGATGATTCTGCACTAGGAAAGTTGCGCTTTTCATTCCAGAATGATAAAAGGGGACAATAAATTACAATTCCATCTAAGAAATCTCCAAATCTTATTGGAACCCACATTTTATCCTGGCTACTCTTTCATGCCATTCTTTTACTATTACCCTAATTGCCTCTGAAAATGTACAGTTTGCCACTGTTCTTTGCCACCTAGTGCTTTAAGCTACAATTGTGAAATGGTGTGGAGGCAGAAAATAAAGTGGAGATCCTATCTTCCTTTTTTTTGTAAATTCCCTTTCCTTGTGAAACTCCAAAACTCCAAATTCACAAATTCCCATGCTTCTGAACAGAGTGGCCTTCCACATACTCCAAGGTATTGTTATGCTGGTAAAAATGGAAAATTGATCCTGCTGCTTGTGGGGTGGAGGGGAAAGAGTTGAGAAAGGTGGTGTTTTTACCCCAACTCTCTCGAGATGCTTGAACGCTGGGAGCAGAAAGCAATACAGCAAATGTATGAAAATGCAGCCGCTTGCCACTCTTTATATAAATTCCAGATTACAGGCCAAACTCATTGTTGACACAAGCAGATGCAAATCTAATGAAGTCACCGCAGCTACTCCTACTTGTGCCAGAGGTGGATTTGTCCCTATTTTTGGAACATGCTAGTTTTATGCTACAGCATTGGCACACTGTCTCATGTCAAAATCCTTTACAGCAATGGCTGTGTGCCACTGGCTGACTGACATGATGCGACATGTAAGACATCTGACAGAATTATCTGCTTGATAATGGTCCTTTTCTGCTTTTTGACATGATGTATCATACCACTATATCATGCCCAAAGGCATCTGATAAGAATTTTGGCTGGATCTGATAATAAGGAATATGTTCTAACTCAATATCAGAGCATTTTGGCATCCTGTGGAAAACAGTGATACCTATGTTAGTGTTATCTATACATCTCTTGCAAGTACCTCATGAGAAATGATCACTAATGTACTTCCACCTCCATGTATAGCATTAGCATAGAAGATTATAATAATTTTGTATTTTGGTCTTGTTCTGCTTTAAGGACTGATGGTGGATTTTCCCCCTAAGACTGATCAATTGTTATTGAAAGAACTTGTTCCTACTAGTGATTTTACAGCCTTGTTTTGTTACTGTTATAAGTGTAGGAGGGTGTTTGGGTTTTTTTGATGTTTTGATAAACTAGCATTGAGCATTATTACTATTGTGTCTGAAAGCATTTTACCTCAGATGGAACGGTGCTAAACAACATCTAACCTAAAACAAAACATGTTTCACAATCCTCTGTGGCAAGCAGCACAGCTTCCCTGAGAAGATAAGCAAGGATGGATAGCAGCCGGTTGTCCAAACATGAGGAGGCTAGGTGCCAGGAGACAAGGTAGCTGGAGGAATGCCTGAAGATGCTCACACTAAAAACCTCCAGGTTGGGTTCTCACATGTGTCCAGCAACAGCGAACTCCAGAAGGTTACTTGTTATTGCTGATCGACAGCCCCTGGCTGCAGCAAACCTCACTGTCAGCTCCATGTTCTGCCTTAGGCTTGTTGTTGCAGTTGGAAACAAGGGGAAAAGGGATTTCTGAAATTAATAGGGCCCAGATCGACCAGAAATTTGTCAATAGCAATCAGAAGCTGGATTTTCTGTTTGCCCAAAGAAACTGTTCAGAAGCTTGTGTACTTGGTATAGCAAAGTGTGTGCTGTACACGTATTGTGTACACCCTTGTGGAAACTTCTGAATGGCTGCAAAGGTTAATGCTTAAGATTGAATCCATTTAGGTACTCAAATGCAAACAAAACAACAAAATGCAACAGGAACAAATTACCAGAGTGCTATTAAAGTTGTAGATATCTACCTTAAAATCTGTGTGCCTAAAACTTAAAAAATAATATTATTAATAAAATAAAAATACAATGCCTGCAGGAGCCTGAATCTTTTTTTTTTTTTTTTTTTAAAGTATTGCAGTTGAATGTTTCTAGTAATGCTTTCTATAAACAGGGAATCCTACTAGGGTCAGACTGAACTATTTTAACCTTGTGTTTTCATCTGACTGTTCTGGCCAAATGTACATGTTTGTGTGTGTATATACACATAGAGAGCAGAGAGTATGAATTTAGAATTTTTGATTCAAGGCTTCCATTTTTGGCCACTATTAAATGTAGGTAAATTTCAAAACAAATTTTGTGAAAAAGAAACTTAAAATAATTCATCTTAGGCCATATGAGAAGAAAACAAGGAAAAACAAGTGTAGTCATTCCCAGGCTCATAGGATGGGATAAAGCTAACAAGCTGAATGCATAGTCTTTACCATGTGAGGAATGGTATTGAAAGCCTTCAAGCGCAGAACTGCAGTAGGGCTGCTTGCTGGCAAAAATGTGTGTACAAAGGTAGGCTGTGAATGTATTTGAGTAGCACTGGAGCCATTGCAATCGAATCCTGGTTTTCCACATATTTTTCAACTAGAGTAGTGCACTTAATTGGGTTTGTTTGTTTTGTTTGTTGTTGGGTCTTTTTTGTTGTTTGGGGGTCTGTTGGTTGGGGGATTTTTGTGGACCAAATGTGGGGAGGGAAGACAGACTCCCAGGGCTAGCCGAAAATACATCCAAGCTGCCAGCTCCTATGAGACAAGTGGGTTCCTCTTTCCTCCTAGACGAATTTCCAGAATCCTTCGGTATGTGAAACGTGGCTGATGCAGGTGACGCCTGAATAGGGACAGTCCTCGCTGCTAGAGCTTGGCCGAACTCGTCGCCTACCGCTATCCAGCACCGAGGCGCTTCCCTCTCCCAGCCAGAAGCGACGAGGACTCGCACCGCAACGGAACAAATAAATATTGATGGGGCCAAACCTGCCCCAAAGCTAATGGCAGCCGCGGGACCGGCGGCACGGACCCTCCGCGAGATGGGATGGAGACAGGTGCTGCGCGCCCGAGGAGCCGCTGCGAGGGAGGGGGTTGAGGGGCGGGCGGGGCGCGGTCTCCGCCCCCGCGGCCGCCCCGCCGCTGCTGCCGGTTGCCGCCGGGGTGCCCCGTGCTGCCGCCGCTGCACTATAAGTGCGGACGCGGGGGGCGGCGGCTGCTGAAGATGCCCTGGCAGCCGGGGCTGCGCGGCGCCTCGCCGCGGCCGCACTGCGCGGAGGAGGAGGAGAGGGAGAAGGAGGAAGAAGGAGGAGGCGGCGGCGGTGGAGGCGCGGAGCAGCCGCGGCCATGAGCTGCTCGGACGTGGCCATGCAGCAGCCCGTCCCGGCGGCGTGCGGGGCACCTCGTTATCTGACCGGCGGCCCGGCCGTACCCGAGGTGGGCTGCCCGCAGGTGAGCCGCAGGGTCGAGGAGAGAGAAGTGTTGCGCGATGTACCGCGCAGTTCCTGGCCGTGGGGTGAGCTGGGAGGTGAGGATTTTTTTGGGGGAGGCTTCCTCTTGGCGAGTTGCATAGCGCATCGCTGGCTGGTCGGGTGGACACCTCCGCCCCGGCAAGCCAGCGATGCGCTATGCAGCCGCCTGGCCTGATTTGGAGTTGCGGGGAGCTGGTGAAGGTGCCCCAGAGCAATAGAAGTCCGGTAAGACCCTTTTTTAAAAGGAAAAGTAATTTTCCCTAAAATTCATATATTTGCTGGTTGGATGTTGGCTTGCTAGGCTGGAATGGGGAAGGGGGAGAAAGTTATTTCTCATCTTCTTCTCCTCCCTCCCTTTTCTTCTCCGCCGTCGCTCCTTGCTTTGACAAGCCTCTCCGCTCGCCCACTTTGCCGCGCAGAGCTGCGCCTTTGCAGTCCGCGGGCGCACACACGGGCGGAACCTCCGCCCGCGGCGGGAGTGGACCCGCGCTGCTCTCCGCAGACGGGACGGGGCGCACCGCGGCGCTCAGCCCGGCTCTTGTGGAAGATCGTCTCCGGCGATTTTCCAGCTGTATTTGGTGATCAGTTGTATTTTATTTTTTATTTTGGGTTTGTTTTTTCGGGGGGAAAAAAAAAAGTGAATCAGGAAATTCTTATCAGGCTGACAGCATTTTTAGACTATGCAGTGCGTGGGTGAAGTGGGACTAATATTGACTTGGCCCTAATGTAGTCATCTGAGAATACATTTTTTTAGTTGTTGCTGCATTCCATAAGGTTTTATCATTATTATCCATGAAGATTGTTTTCTCCGTACATGGGAAGTGACCCTTAATATCAGCTTGCCTGGGAGACACGAATATGGGCTAAGACATTAAAATTCCTGTTGCATGTTATTGGGTTTTTTGCTTTCTTGTTGGGAGAGAGAGTGCATTAGCAGAAAGGATACCCCAGCAAACTTTTCCAGCTTGCTCATGTTGTTCACTGTAGACATGGGCTCTGGAAAACTTGTCCGATTTGTCTGTTGCAGCATGCCTTCACTATTATTTCTTCTGCAATTTAGGTTACAGCTTACAGAACCTTCCATCTATTCAGTAATTTTATTTACAAACTTTGTATTTGAATGTCTGGAGCTCCAGTTGTTAGCCTGCATGATTTGATGGGGAAATAAATAAATAATCCCAAATAACTTGAGTCTTTGACTAAGATACCTAGAAGGAGAAAACCGCAATTGAAACCTCAGGGAACTTACTAGCTTTTAACTCTGTAGGTGATTGACTGAATTCCTCTTCCAGATCTGGACCATAAAATACGTAGTACATGAAAAATGTATTAGATGATTATTAGCATCTCTGTCACGCTGAAGTGTTGTTGCCCTTTTATTTTTAAACAGAATCATGAAGTTTGTCTGTCAGCTGAGACAAGCACCATATGTGAAATGTCCCAGGGACACCTTAAGGAATGTCAAAGTATCTTGAAATTTCATTTTAAATAAAATGAGTTCTTGTGAGTTATGCTCATTAAGAAAAGTGGAGTTAGATATGCAAAGCAAGAAACATAGCTCTATTGAGCTCATGAGTCATGATGAGCACAATACTAAAAAACATTCTAAACTTTGCTATCCTATGTTACTGACAATTTGTTAATCCTGCGTGTGCCAGTTTTCCTGAAATATTTGCAGCTGGAGGGTGTTCACAAACTAGTCAAAAGTCAGACTGGAAAATTAAACTGTTGTTCCTGAACTAAAAATGTTGCACCCCCAATTCTAGCAGCTGTGAAGTGTAGATCATTTAATATATTTTCTCTGAATCCAATGCTTTTTAAATAATAATAATACTATAAAAGCAAGCATAGAGAAAACTCCTTGTGCATCTGTAGTTGTAGTGGAAAGACTTATTGTTTGGCTAATGCATGACATTTTGCAAAAGGGATGCTTAATCAACTGGTAAAGAGTGTTAGAATGAAAGATGCAGAATCTGTTGCCAGGTTTTGATTTCTTCTTACACGTGTTCAACATGTAAAGTGCTCTTGTGCTCTTCGTGAGGATGATGACCATTTTAAAGAATGTTCTTATTTGCCAGAATTAAAACTGGTTTAAAAATAACAGTGAGGGAAGATGAATTAGTGGAATATATTAAAAATAAAGCTGTGCATGTAGCTAATGAAATAGAGCTCACACTTAAAATATCCACGGACTTCATTGAAGTGGTTTTTTGAGTGTCGTACTACTCTGTTGTCTTTTGATACCCAGTAAAATGGTTTGTTTCCTGAGAGAGAAAGCTTCTCTGTGCTGTGCTTGTCTTGGCTTTCCTTTCATTTTCAGTATGAGGAGTTGTGCTAAAGGCTGCCCACCTTCATGGGTATTTGTAAGAAATCTGTCACAAACATGAAAATGGTTATGCTAGCTTTTGGTATCACTTTTGTACCCTTTAAAGGCCAAAACAGGCTCCTTAGCTGTGAAGCTGCTGTTGCATGTGTATAGGCTCAATTTCTGGGCCACGGCTTCTCCCTGGAGAGGTAGCCTCATTGTGTTTCTATAGGTCATGTGCTGCATACCTGGGTCAGGAGAAGTGTCTCCGGCAAGCAGCTGGCATTGTGTCACTGCTCTGCAGTGAAAAGGGATTGAGTAGACATCTGTTTGGTGGTGGGTAATTTTTTTGTTGTTTTTTTTGTTTTGTTTTAAATAACTGTTCTTAGATTGCTTTTAAACGATGGACTAGCATGCACCTAGGTTGTGCAGAAGTGGCATTTATTTTTTTAAGAAGATTGTCTGTCATGGCATTTAAAGGTTACTCTATTCCCAATTTATGTATCTGTGGTTTTCACTCCCTTAAAATCAGCACAGAACTGATTTTTGCCTTGCACAGCAACGTAGAATTTCTGGAAGCTTAGCTTTCAGCTATCGATAGCCAAGAAAGGACTTGCTGGCAAATTAATTTAGATAGGGGGTTTTTTAAAAAGCACTAAATGGATTGAAGCCTGAATTCCTACTGAATGTTAATAGCATTAGAGGCTTAGCACCTTAGATCTTTGAGATTTCTGAAGTCCAGGGCGTTTGCTGGAGAGAAGTAAATAGATTGTAGATTTAAACATGCTCACATGATGCCAGAAGGAACTGATAAAAATGAGGCATGGCTCTAATTCTGCAGATCAATTGGGGTTTCCATATTTCTTTCCCAAAAGACAGAGCGAATGTGTTATGGTAGGGATGCGTTCCTGTGAGGTGTAAGGAGGCATGCCTGCACAAGTGTAAAGCCCTGCAGAAAGGCAAAATTAAAACTCTCTTCATTGTATGTTTTCCTGAAGGGCTATGCAGCTGTAGTAGTAACTTTTGGCTTTCCAATGGGTTGGGTGAGGAATGGGTGTAATAGAACTGCTTGTTTGAAGAGGTTCTGGAAACACATAATCGGTGAAGAATCCATTTGTATTCTTGGTGCAAAAGAAACGTTATGACAGCTTGCCGTGCCTTGTCAACCTCCTTATAGCAAGCTGTGGAGGCTAAGGTAGGATTCAGCCTGTCTCACTAACAGCTGAGCTTAAGACCTTTGAAATGGGAAGTTACAGTAAATGGTAGTTTTGGAATTTCTCTGTGGTATGTAAATGTAGCAAGCTAAGCCAACGCTGTCCTTGCTAAATCAAGTCTTGCATAAAGAGTTGTGATATGCTCAAGTCTGACTTACTGCTGGCAGTGCTGTAGACAGACTTTTTCCAGTTAAGGGCTTGTCTCCATTAGCAAATTAGGTCACAAACTTGACTCTTCCTTCCAAACTAACAATATTGCAGACAAGGAGGAGTCACATTTAACGCTGTGTCAGCTGGCTGTAGCTAAACCCTAATTCCCGTACTGTAACTAAGTTTTTCAGTAAAGTTCTGTACATCACGTGGTGACAGCTTTGAGGATGGGCTTATTATACTGCTTATATTACACTCTTTGTTAGTCTGTATTATCTGCACAGTAGATAACAGAGGAAAATAGCTTCATATTTAGTTTTCGTAGTTCACATGCTTTCTCAGGGCTTGTCCTGAAGCCTGGTGGTTGTCCTGCTACTGACTTCACTGAAAACTGGATCAGACCTATATAACTCACCTTTAAAGGCTTCTCTCAGAATCACAGGATATAAAACCTGGATTAAATTTTGCCCTGTGTGGGAGCGTTTGGTTTGTTTCATTTAGTTTTTTCCCATGAGACATTGCAGATGAAAAAAACTTGGATTTACTTTGTCATTCTGATAGGGACCAAATTCTTTTTGATCTTCCCCTATCTACATAGAAATAAACATTTAGACTTCAATGGTATACCTCTGTTTAGATGTACAACAAAAGATGTTTAAGTTAACTCTTTTTCAACCACTACCATCTATCAGAGCACAGCAGGAGCTGCAGGCTCCACTGCTGCAAATTCAGTGGCTCACCTAAAAGCAAGCATGGGGCTTTGCTGTTGGCTTGTTTGTTTGCAAGGGTAGATGCTAGAATTTCATGTTTTCAGGGCATGCCATAAATACTGATTTTAGGCCTAGCATTCCATGCTCTGATTGCTTGAAATTGTCTTCTTCCCTGAATACTTTCTGTGTTATCAATAGGAGCCTGCTTGGCAGACAGCTCCACAAATGGAGGACTGTCCGTGTTTTGCCTTGAGTTTGTTGCTGAAATTCCTTCTCAGAAGCTTATGTCAAATGACAGCCTTTTTCTCTGGATAGGGTCATATACTGTTTCCTCAGTGAAGTTATTTTTTTATTTTTTGTTCCTGTTCTTTCTCTCATAATGGAAAATCTGTAACAGGTGGCCACAGGCACACCAGACTTTCATGCTTGGGAGCATAAAGGACCATATGGTGTATGATGGCATGTGTGGAGATAATAAGTTGTAGGAATAGGCTGGACTGAATTTTTCATTCAAACTTGGCTAAACTGGAACTTTCTCCTTTCTCAGCTGTGCTTCATTGTTTTTCTGGTTAGCTGCCTACTAGCTGGTTTCAGCTGGAAGTGAATTTTTTTCAATTTGCAGAGAGGAATGTTCTGACAGTTTTACCAGACACTCTGGGTGAGAGCCGGGAACCTTGAAGTCAGTTGGACTTTTGCCACTGGCTTTAATGTGGCCAGAATTTGACTGTATGAGATCTGTTTTGCTTGGTTCTGGATAGGGTATGTCAGAAAATAAGAAGCATCTTCAAGATGGCGTTGCTTAATGAGATTTTTGGACCATGTGCTTTCTGGTCTAGAAGTGGTCATTCTTCCTCCAGAAGGAAGGATGGGCCTTGTCCAGCATAAACCTTCTCTTTAATATTGCCGTCTTAGCAGTGATTTGCTGTTGACCTTCAGTTTCCTTTTGTTAGACAACTTGTAGTAATAGTTTAAATTCTCTTTGGAGGAGCCTGTTTGTGAATGTATGAAATAATAAAAATAATGTTGGCTTAAGCTGAATTCAGCCCGTGCTGTACAGCATTGTTTACCCAGAGGTTTTACGATTCATCATTCAGCCACAAACGTGGGTCTGTTATCTAAGCTGGCATTAGGTGCTATAGATGTTGGATTTCCCTGTTTTCCCAGTATGCCAAGCTGACTTCTAATTATATATTCTGGGTCTTGGCCAATACAAGATTTCGTCTGTTTTGTTTTTCAGAGGCTGCTTAATCTCAGCCTCTAGTTTTAAAGGAAGAGAGAGGTAGAATAATTGAAGTATTGGGGATCTGAGCATAGGGAAGAAATAAGATTGTTTGGTCAGAAAATACTCTTTGTAGAGATCTTACAGATACAGTTGGCTGCTTAAATACATGCCAGAACTGTTTTTATGAGAAAAGTACAAGTGAAAGTGGGCTAACCTGTTTGTTTTGTGGGTTTTTTGTTGTTTTGGTTTTCTGCTTGATTCATTTCCACACCTTCAATGCACAATGGTAGGACAAATTCATTTAGCAGTTGATGATCTTGCATAGTTTTGGACTCACACAAGAGAAGTCAGAAATGCTATGAGAAGATTACAGTTAAGGTCAGAACAAGTAAGACAGAATTTGTGTGCAGGCAGGGCAGGGTACTTTGGGGGAGTTGTGTGTGTGGGAAACATTAAAGGAAGTTTATAGTGGAAAAGACAAATATATATATATATATGTTGTATACAAGGAAAAGTTCTTTAGTCACTTTACTTAAAAGAGTCTGGTACTATCTTTTTTTTTTTTTTTTTTTTCAGAAATAATATTAAGAAAAGAGATTTGAAGTTTTCAGAAAAACAAGTGCTTAGAATATCTTGTAATGACTGCCCATGGACTGGAGGGGAGGGAAGAGAGTTGAAATGGAAAATGAGTAAGATTCTTAGGCTGTAGAAGAGGGAACATTCCTGCAAAGAGAAGTGACTCTGGAGATAAGTTTTAATTTCCTGAGCTCCAGTCTCTGTATAGGAATACTGAAATACTTCCTTCCTGATAACCAAGTCAAGCCAGGGGCTGTATTAAGCTATGTGTTTCTGTGTATAATTGTGTGCTTACGTAAGTATTTGCATACTCACAGTATAAATGGAAGTAATGTACCTATAATGATAGAAGTCAATTTTTAAATAAGTTGCATGTATTCACGGTCTGGCATATACCAGGCATGTACCTGAGATGATGTAATATATCAATATCTATTTAGATTTCTGTATAGGATTCCTCTCATACTTTGTCTTTACGTAAAAAAACAAAACCCAACCAAAAATAAAAATGAAAATAACACCCTCCCCAACCACTTCTCTTGCATTTTTAAGAGGATCTGGTTATGGTGCACCTTTACAAAAGAATCAAGTCACTGAGGTAGATGTATAAGAAGTTTCTAATGTATATGTCTTCTGTATATTCAATGTTGTTATAGCCATTTCCTTCTTACCAAGGTCTCATTGTTCGATAGCCAAACCATGTTCTTAGGCAAAACCGTGAAGCTCACTATAAGCAATAATAAGCATTTTGGGGACAAATATTAGGAGACTTCTTGTTTGTTGACAGAAGGCATGAAGTATTTACGAAAAAAGTATGGATCACCCCAAATTCTGTATTTGTAAAAATTAGCTTCACAACCTCAGACTATATTTCCTTGTTAGTTACTAGTAAAATTGTTTTTATTTGCTGTTTCCATCTTTGGTTCTTTCTTTTTTTAAAGTAAATTCCACAGTTTGTTTTGGTTGTTTTTTTAAAAATTTATTGTAGGTTTTGAGGATAACACCATATGTCTAAATAATTAATATTGTGTTAAGGAGAGCTGTGGTATAACTTGCTTTGTGTAGCACAGATTTATTTGAATTCCAGACCATTGTCTAGATATCCCAAACTGTAAAATAAAATTACTTATATCCTTCATTGCAGTTTGTGTAACAGCATTAGAATAAATCCTCTAATTTGTTAGAATAAATATTACTCAGCTGTTCTGTTTATCAGTTAACCTGTTGTGTCAGATACATTGCTGAATTTCTGAGCTTTTGGTATTATAAGTTTTAGTTCCGCTTGCCAGTAGCTCTTTCTTACAATTAATTTTTTTCATAACCATTCATAATTAGAAATTAGATGCAGATTAACTAATTTGTATTACAAAGGTTGAATTTGTATTGGCTTGTATGATTTTAGAAAGTACTGAATGTAAATATATTGATGGTATACAAGATCAAAAAATTACTTCCAATTATGTCTAAATCAGACAAGGCTATTTATTGTATAAATAATATAAATGAAACTTTATAGACTGTGTAGCTGTTTAACTTTTTCTTTAGAACAACTTTGGAAAAAGGAGAAAAAGCCATAAACTAAAAGAAATTCTCATGATGCTAAACTGTTGCCACGCAAAGCCTAAAAGATAAGTCAAGCTGTAATTCTATAGAAAAGCTATGAAATACTTCTACAGATGTGCTCTAGTTGTTTTTGGGTTCCGGAAGCTACTTGTGTCTAACGTCAGCTGTGGAAATGGCTAGCTAGCTAAAATCTACGGTTCTTGCAGCTTGACTGTTGTGAGGAGATTTTTTTTCTGTGAAAACTGTTGTAAAGTGGAACATCTGAAAAATATCTTCCATACAAAATGGATCTTCACACACATTTATTTTGACATTTAGGTTTGATTTGAGAATGAGAGAGAGAAAGAGGATTCTGAAATAGCCATTCACAGATGGCTTGTGCGGGTTTTAGTTTTTGTATGCTTCTCTGTGTTTTTGGTTTGTGGTGGATTTTTTTGCATGTGTTTGCAGACTTGTCAATCCCTCTCTTCCCCCAGATCACATGTTTAATTTTTTATGACTTGAATTTTTTTCATTTTTTCCAGAACCTGATGTTTATAAAAGAAAAAAAAACAAAAACAAAATAACACCCCAAATCAATGTAACAAGCACCCCAGCCCCTAAATCCTACTTGCCACCCTAAGTTATAGCTTCCTATGATAAAAATTTTCTTGGCAGTGAGTGAGAATTTATATATTTTGTGGACTTCTATATTACAGTGGAAAAAATTTCAGGAAGCACCACATTCTCCCATCTTTACCCCTTCAGCAACGAGTAGACGTAGGCAGTCCAGGGGACCATGTGCTCTCAACTCGGGGAACATGGCCAGCAAAACACAGTGTGTTCATCTAGATGGGTGAGATGCAGACATCGTGTATCTGACCACCTTTTGCAGGACCCCAACCTCTGTAGCCTTTGCTGATGGGAATATCCTTTGCAGGTGGGATTCAGGAGCAAATTGTTAGAATCTGTTTTCTTTTGAAGGTGTTGAATGAAAGCCATTGCTGATAAATTGTGGTTGTGAAACATGCCTGAGAAGCAGGTCCATCTATGTGTGAGGAGTAAAAACTCTAAATGGTGCTGGTAATCTCATATCCTTATGTTCCAACTGTAATTATGAAATTAATATCCAATATATTGTTATTTTTATTTAAGGAAACCAGATGTTGAGCTTGCAATGAATGCCATCAGTGATACCTCTCTCATTTGTTTTGTTTTTAATCCCAGAAGAAGTTAGCTGTATACAACAAGATGCAGGAATCTCTGGATGTGACCCTTCCCAGCAAACAAGAGGAGGATGAGAAAGACCAGCCTGCTGAGATGGAGTACCTTAACTCTCGCTGCGTCCTTTTTACTTACTTCCAGGGAGACATTGGTTCAGTAGTGGATGAACATTTCTCAAGAGCTTTGAGCCAAGCCAGTAGCTTCAATCCAGAAACTGCCCTTACCAAGAGCAAGGCAGGGCTAAGTCCTCTGTGGAGAGGTAAGAGGAGCAGTAACTTGCTCTCTGTAGTGTGGCTGCCTTGGTCTGTGTTGTGGTAACACATATTGCATTGCGTCTGAAATTTTGCTGCTCTGTGGAGATGAAAAAATTTAACCAAATTTGAAAGAACCAAGTTGTTTCTTGGGATTGAGTGGTCTGAAGTGTTAGAGGGGGAAAGAGGTGTCAAAGGTATGGAAGAAGCAGGCATCTTGCTTTCTTGCCATACCCCATGGCTCTGCCAAGGCCTGGAATTTTTAAGCTCCAAGTGTGAAACTTGGCTTGTGAGACAAGAACAAAGCTGTTTGGGATGCTGGCCTTGGATATGAGGAGACACATGCAGCCTTCTCAGATGCCTATACCAGGCAATTAAGATTTTGCTTTCCAGGTCGAGAGGAGCCAGCACAGGCTGGAACAGGCTCAGGTGCAAGCCCTAGCCCATGTGGCTGCAGCCACGTGCTGTGGTGCATTGCAGCCTGCCCACAGGCAGAGCTCATGGCTGCCGTTACTGGCTGCCTGTATGTAAAATGAGGATGACATTGCTCTGCTTTCAAGCAGGGAGTAGAAACATGGTAGTCATGCAAGGTATGCTGCCTTAACATTTATGTCTTGTTATGCATATAAGCATGGTCATCATAATGAAGAGCAGACCTTGCCAGATTTACTAGGTAGACCTTACAGATAAGATTTCAAAATTAGTGACTGGAGGAAGTGTGCTAGTAAGACGCTATTTCTGCTTTGGTGAATGTGGCAGTCTGGGTAGTTTTTCAGATCCACAGCTGCTTTATTTCTGATCATGTCCTTATGTGGCCTAGCAAAGAGACACAAACTAAGAATCATGAGCAATGGCCTTGCATCACTTTGAGTGAGAGAGATACCATGAGAATCTTTGTAGCAGTGGTGTTAATAATCAGCGATGTTTAGGTGAGAATGTATTGAGGAAAGTCAAAGATAATAAGAGACAGGATTTTTGGAAACCACTGTGAGGAGAAAAATAACACAGAAGGACTTGCTTTCCAGAAGGATGATGACAAATTTAAGGAAGTTTAAGCAAAGGTCAGTACAAATGGCTAGGGAGCTAGAGGAATTTATGGCTTGAGCTGGGACCATTAATGTTAATGGGAAATTTTCCATTGACTCGGCTGAGAGCAGGATTGAATCTATGCCTACTGAAAAGGAGACTGGAGCATTTATAAATGGCCCAGACAGGCTATAAATGTTTTAGAGGTGGGATCAAGGCAATCCTCAGAAACCCAGTGCCTACAGCAAGCCCTCTTCACTGAGCTTGGAGACGTACCATGGATGGGGTTGTGAGTCTTCTCTTTGGCCTTAGACATACTCTGCTGTTTTTCCTTGGTATCCCCTGTGGTTGCTCAACCTTCCCTAGAGGGGTCTACGGGGACAGGGTGGCCTGGCATCAGGGTTCTTCAGCCATGCTGCCTCCTGACCCCACGTACCCATTGCCATTGGCAAAGAATGGAGGTCTTCGTGTCCTAGAAGTCTTCTGGAAATAAAGTAAGAGGATATGATCTCTGCTATCACTGCACCTGCTGAAGTGGTATTAAAATCCCTTGGGAGGCTGCTGGGCAGAGCTGCTTGGTTCTGGGCTGTAGACACTGAGAAAGATAAGTACCGCTTTTCCAGGGAAGAGAAGCTGACAATTTATCAGGCCTGGATGAGTTTCTGAAACATACCTGCTTGAAAAAGCAGGGAAGGAGCTATGCTAACACCTCAGTCTTTTGATTGATGCACTGTTGTCAAAGATACTCAGTTACAGCAAATGGATGTGAATTTGTATCCCATTACCTAAAGAAGGTAAAATATCATTAACTGAAGATGTTTTATAAATAAACTTCATGGGTAGTCAGATTTTTTGTCAATAGAATACTTAAAGATAAATTAAAAACCAAACAAACCCCCCCCAAAACAATGCTTTTGTTTTTTTGAAGGTGCAGTTTTAAATGGAAAGTGAGGGCATGAACTGACTACTCAGCTCACTGTATTGTTTCTCCTTTTCCTGAAAGGAGGGATTAGTAATGTTTTCTGCTTTTTTCCATCTTGCTGTGGAGTTTTGTTAGTGTCAGGATGGAAGAGCAAGTTTAGGTGGTAATGTGAGGTTTTTTTGTTTCAAGGAGGGCTTTTGCTGATGTGTAGAAAATAGAACCTATTTCCTGAAAAGAGCAAGTTTTCATCTATTGTACGTTGAAAATACTGTTTAGTTTAGGCTGAAATTAACTTCAAAATTGACTTCTTATAAAACGTAGTTCCTTACAACAAGGTCTAATAACATGGGCTTTGAATATTCTATTGTAGGTATAGCTACCTGAAATCTTTTGCAGGGACTACTGAAACATAATGATACCTTGAAACAAATGTTACCTTAATGGTAACTTATCATCATATTCTGCCTGGCTGAAAGAGTTGGGATTTTTTCCTTCCTTGGGTTTTGGTTTTGGGTTTTGTTTCCTCCTACTAACTGAGAAGTTATGCTGTACTACAGAAAATTCCATACATTGTCTTCTTCACAGCATCTGTGCTTTGGCATGTGTTCAGTGCAAGTTGGCCAGCCACCATGAACATTGGAATTAGTCACCACTTCGTGGTATCTGAGATGTTGCCACCTCCTTACCTCCCTGTACTTAGAATAGGAAACTGTGGTAACTGTAGATGCCTCCTTCCCCCCTCCTGAAAGCCCATGGAAACTAGTCAGATTATATTTTTTTCTTTTCTCAAAGCCAGTGCTGAAACAACTATTTCTCCATTGCCATGTCCATACAGGGCATATATCTGACACCATGGTATCTGTAAAGATAATTGGTTATGCTCTCTGTTTTGAAGGTAGGAAGGGAGGGAGGCCCTTCAAACACTGCAGAAATGTGTGGTAGTTGGGGTTTGTGATTCAGCACAGACATGATTCTTGTTGGTAGAGTTGCTGTATACTGAATGCTTAGTAGCACCTTCTGTGAGAACTCGGGGGGATGAAGTTTTCTTGCATGTTCATATAACCTGCATAGACCCTGTACATCCAGTGACATGGCTTGACCTCGATCAATGAGGTTGGGCACTCAGCGGTGTCTTGATGGGGTCTGGCCCATTACAGTTTGTGACAGTGGTAATGGCTTTGTGAAATGTGCACTGGTTTGAAAAACAGAGATGACCAAATATATTTTTTGAGGCCTGTAGCTTCTGCATGGTTAGTAAGCCAAGGTGACATACAATCTGGGATGAATTCACATTGGCAAATCCAATGTTTTAAAGTGCTCTCTCCTGGTATTAAAGTTGTCCTGCAGATACTTTGTGGTTTTCTGTCCTTTTTTGGAGCAAGATAGTTTGTATTTAGACCTTTTCCATGCCAGATAGTTTCCAAAGCCTCTTGATTATAGAGGTTAATTTTCCAGAATACTGGCAAGGTATTGTCAAGCTGTGCTCCTCTGTTAAGCAGTGAGGAAAACAACAGACTGGATGTGAAGAAGCTTGTCTTTGCTTTTTTTATTTCTGTCAGCCCTGCTGCCAATGCTGTAAGCCATGTGCATGCTCCACCTCAGCCTAATGCCTCATAACAAGGAACTGTTTACAAACAGGGAACAATACCAATTTCAGAGGGTTGCTGGGGCTTCTGTAATATGCTTTAAGCTCTCTCCAGTTTTATAGCATGAAATAGACTAGAAATACTTTGCTAAAAAAAATTCCAACCTTTTGAAGCAAGCCATGTTTGGAGTACAGTTTGCAAGATAAGCTTGATGCCTCTGAAGCAGTTTGACATGAAGAAAAGCTCTCTACATTTGTGCAAAGTGTATTTGCAGAGTTTATTTCCAATACTGGAAATTAATTAGACTCAATAAACTGCCTAAATCAAAGGAAATTAATGTGTGTAAAAAAATTATGTGATTTTAATGGATTTTAAAACAGATACATAAGTGTTCTAGTGATGCAGTCAGAAAGCACTTTTACAGTTTTTTGGTTTGGAAATATTTTTGTGTAAGGAAAGTTCAGAAGCAGGAGAGTTTGAAGAATCTGTTCATTCTAAACAGTGTCTTCACCCAAGTCTCATTCCAGTTGCTTATTAAGAAAAAAGAAAAAGAGTGTCATTTTAAAAAAGTATAAACATTTTTGTAAATGTTACATGGGGAACTGAAGATTCCTTGCCTCATCAAATATTAAACTTCCTTGGCTTTATTTCACCATAGGCTATTTTTATGACTGTTCTTTCATCAGAGGTGAACTCCTGTATTTTTATATTTCCATCTTTGACCAAAAAAGCCCTATTTGAGCTGAGACACACTGCATGAAGCAGTGCTTCCTAAAATGAGCTGTCAAGAGGATAGTGAGAACGGAGATGCCAATGCTTTCCTCCACATCAAACCCACTAACCGCTCCTTCAAAAGAGGAATTTTTAGGATGTGATTTCATAATGTAGAGGTATTGGAATCCATTGAAATATAAGTTGAGCTGTAGTTGTAAGAAGCAGTGAGTCTTCTGTTGAAAACTGCTTTTGGTTACATAGATGTTTCTGTTTGTCTGATCTTACTGGGGACAGAGCAACATAATACATTCTATAAGGGACTAACATAAGATGTGTTAACTATGATCTTGATCCAGTCAAAGCATGCAATTAGTTTGAGAAGATCTGGTATTCATCCTTTAGCCAAATGTCTCGTATTCTGCAGTATGACCTGGTTCTCTGTCCTCAGATGCATTTACAGCCACAACAGCTGCTCTTCTAAATGATGTGTTCTTGTCCAGTCAGGAGTTAGCCTCTCCTCATAATTCCTGTACCAAAATCCTGAGAGAGCTGCAACTCCTCAGCCTGAAGGAGAAAAGTCACCTTGGGGAGGATCATATCGATATGTATAAATACATGATGGGAGGGAATGAAGATGCGGGGGCTGTCCTCAGGCTTTCCTCAGCAATGCTTGCTGACAGGACAGGAGGTAATAGGCATGAACTGGAAAACAGGAAATTCCATCTGAACACATGAAAACACTTCCCCCTCCCCCCCTTTTTTTTGGTTTTGTTTTGTCCTGGACAGCCTGCTTCAGGGGATGCCGCTTGAGCAGGGGGGTTGGACTAGATGATCTCAAGAGATCCCCTCCTACCTCACCTGTCCTATGATTCTGCAATTGCTGAGAAAGCTTGAGTTCAATGTTAAAATTTCAAAGAGTAGAAAATCATTGTCGTTAATTTTGTTGTTCATATACTTAATTTCTCTCCTCTCTACCAGAAAGCTCAACAATTTCAAGCCAAAGGAGCAGTTTCCCAACTTCATTTTGGACCAGTTCTTATCAGCCTCCCCCTCCACCATGCTTAAGTGGAATACACCCTGATTTCCCTGTTACTGCACCAGGCACCTTCCCAACATCAGATCCCAGCAGCTGGCCAGCACACAGCCTTCATCAGACTGCCCCACCTCCTCCCCCTGCAGCGTCTGAATCCTGGCATTATCCTTTAGCATCTCAGGTGAGCCCTTCATATGCACACATGCATGACATGTACATGCATCGCCATCACCCTCATCCACACATGCACCATCACCATCCCAGCTCGCACCGTGACCCCCGGTACGGGTCTCTGCTGATGCCTTCAGTCCGTGCAGCCAGGATTCCTGCTCCCCAGTGTGACGTGACAAAGACAGATCCCACTGCTGTCACCAGCGCTACCTCAGCATGGGCTGGAGCCTTTCATGGAACCGTGGACATTGTGCCAAGTTTTGGATTTGACACAGGTAAGGTGGTTCGTTTGTGTCTGTGACTTTTTTTTTTCAGGAAGAACTCGAGCTAAGAAGTGGACTCCTTGCTGCTGAGGCAGGTTTTTTTCTCAGAGCCTTCTCCAAATATATTTCCAGGTGGGAATCCCTCCTAAAGTTGCTGTCAGGGCAGATGAGCTGTGAAGCACCCAATTCTCTGTCTGTTGCAGAGACCTTTGTCTGCCCTGTTCCCATTCAAGCCAAATTAGTTGTGACATGACATGCAGTTTTTTGGTGTAAATCTTGTGGGAAACGGTTAACTAAACTTCCATGTGGAAGCTTCCAGCTTGTTCAGCTAGTCCATATGTGCATTCACCAAAATATAGCTCCAATGAGGACTGAACTAATAACTTGTCAGTACATGAAGATCGCATCTTACTCATCTAAATTGGAACAGATCAGCATTTCCTTCCTGTATTGTATCCAGGTCTCACATAGGGAGTAGAGATGCTGACTGAGCTATGCTTACCATCAAACAAACTTTTTTCTGTAGGGTCTAGGCAGAGGTCTGTGAATTGGATTCACTTTAATGTATAATCTGTAGCCATAGGACACCCTCTGTAAAATACATCTGCATCTGTGAACTTTGCCTGGCAGGCTCAAATCTCAGTATTAGGAGCAATCTAGCAGCCTTTACTCTTTATAGTTGTTTGTGATTAGGTGATGGGTGGCTAGCAGTTTCCAGTGCATCCATCCCGGAGCTCATGTGCGCTATTGAAGTCTCCTTTTTCTGCTTGGTATTTATCACACCAGCAGTAATCTGTGCAGATTAGTACTTCTTAAACACGTTATGTTATATACTGAGGAAATACTAGGTTTGGATCTTTGTTCCATTTTCCATAAAGTATCTGTTTGTCTCTCTTCTTGGTAGCTCTATGTAACTGTTTCAACGTGTCAGAAGTGCTTCCTTGCTTTGATTAGCATGCAGTGGAACAAAGAATTGGTGGAGGAAACAAATACTGTTTCTTAAATACGAAATACTCTGAACCCAAACCTCAATTATAACTGAGCTAACCTAATATAAATCTCTCTCTCTTCCCTTAATAGCAACTGGGAACCAGTAATCTTGTCTAAATACCATGCCACATGCTGTCTCAAGAAATTTAAGTAAAAGCATGATAGGATTCTTAACACTGAAAATTTTTGTCTCTATTAATAACATTTCCAGCCATGCCAATGATACAAGAGGAATTACATTTTATGCTTTTGCATATAAAATGATCTGACCAGATTGGGATCTCAAGTTTTGCCTTTCTGAAAAATTCCATAATAGGAGTGAGCTGACTTCTCTGAAGGATGGGCAAATTGTCACTGAGACTGGTAGAAGGGATGAGCCCTCTAGTCTGACAGTAGCCCCAGCAGCCCAACTCCAGAACTCTGGTATTTGACTTAATTTTGGGGATGCAGCTGAGAACTACATGAGGAGTTGTTAGTCAGGAGAAACCACTACCTGCCTTAGGTATAAGTCCAGTCTAGACTGTGAGTTGTTTCCATGCTGGGCAAATTAATTAGCTTACTTCTGCTTCATTATTAGTTGTACATCTAATAAAACAGATGCTTTTTCTCTTTTCTGTTAGAGTACAGTACCTCAAAAAAGACTGTGGGTCTTAACACTGCCTTACAGGACTAATATAAAGTTTGCTTGGTGCTGTTGGCTTCTTGTGAAAATCCCAGTGGAGGGGCATGGAGAGATGCTAGGTTTGTCAGTGTGCAACAGTTGCTTGCATGTTTTGTAGTTGCCTGCTCATTGTGAGAAGCAGTGGAAAAGGCCTGAAAAGTTAGTTTCTGGCCCTTGCTTGATGTGTAGATTTTAGTCCATGAGTTCCTGGGGCGGAGGAGGGGAAGAAGGAAGAGTGGTGGTGTGTGGCTGTGTGACTGGTTTACAGGAACAGATGATCTTGGCATACCAGTGTCTCACTTGTTTGTGACTATTCCAAATGGCCATGCACAGAAACACAACAAAACCTTTTCAGACAGCCCCATTTGGCACATAAGGCTTTGGAAACAAGGGAGAAAGCAACAAAACACAGCAAGTAGTGGTAGCCTGTGATATTACGATTATTTACTCTTTTACCCTGCACACTCATCTCTCCTGTGCTCTCCAAGCAGAGGCTTGCTGGGAAGGGCAGGAAGGCTTTGAACCTCCTTTTTAACCTTGCCTGCAGCTTGTATATTTGAGACAAATGCTTTGGTGACAGGCATCAGAGGAGTGATTATGGTGAAAAGAGGGAGTTGCCCCAGTGGTTTGTGTTCATATCAAATGCTGTTGTCCCAGAGAAGGTATGTTGTGCTGCTGGGGAGGGAGCTGCAGAAACACCACACTGAATGGCATCCAACACTCACCAGCACAGGTGAAACATTTCTTATTCTGTGTCCTCTCAGGGGAGGATTATACTGGATAAGTATCCACATCACACAGAATTTTGTTAAATTTAACTGTAACTGAGACAGCAATCTCAACAGAGAGGCTAAAAGCTGAAAGGCCTGGAATAGTTTACTGGCTTTCTGCAGCATAGAAGTGGTTTCTCCAGAGAAGGGGAAGGCCACGGTGGCAAGAAAAGTCTTTGCCCGTGTGCCCATGTAGCATAAAAGACATCCACCTGTGGAGCTGTCAATATATCAGATTCCATGAGCTTCAGATGATTTATATTAAAAAGCTCATTTGGTAGATGCCTAGACATTGCTTTACAGAGCCCTTATTCCTCCTTCTTAGGGTGGTTCACATTTCTTGTGCTACTGTCACATGCGATTATAGAAACATTTGCAAAATTCCTCACGCTGAATTATATGGAATGATAATGTTGGGATCAGGGCAGGTTGGCTGTAATCTTACCCTTTTCCGGCTACACTGTTGCATCTCTGCCATATTAAGCCAAATATTTGATCTCATGAATGGATGATACTGAATCACTTCAAAGGTTAAAGGGGCTTCCCCTTGCATGCATGGTATAGTTTGGGAATTTACGTTTCAGAATTGATTGTGTGGGACATCAGCGTATCACCATTCATAGAGCTAACAAAGTATTAATATGACTTGCACATCTGTTTGAACTTACATGGTCCCGTTTTAAAGGATGAAGAGGGATTTAGCTACCTGATTCACATTAAATGTAGCTTAATCCTCACACTGTGTGCTGCAAATTAACCCTTTTAGAAGTTTCTTTATCAGTACAAGTGGGATTAAAGACAATGCTATTCTGAATCAAAATCTGTTAAAACCTGTTACGGTTGTGGCTGCTGGTATGCAGTGTATTTCCAAAGCTGAAGTGCCCAAGCTATAATGCTCAATATAAAAATATGTTTTATATTGAACATTGATATAAACACATTGGTACAAGCACAGCATGTTTGTGCTTTAGACCACAATTCCCTACCCTGCCAATGTCAGCCAAAGCAGGGTCAGCCTCTTCAGCACTGACTGCAGTTTGTGGCATACGTACAGAGAGCATTGCTGCAGCTGTAATCCAGCAGTGTCAGGGCTAATTCCTTGTGTTTACATTAAGGGTGCACAAGCTGAGTTGGGCCTTTAAGACCAGGAGGATGAGGAGGGGAATTGCTGTCATGTAGTAGAGCTGATGGTTATGACCATCAGTGTTTCCTCTGGAGTAGGGTGGGAGGCTGTCCTGCACACCTGCACTTCTGGTGGTCAGTCCGATCCGGCTGTGTTGGCAGCTGCCGGGTCTCCAGGCAGATCAACTTGCCCTACTACTGCAGAGCCTAGGAGGATATCCTGTCCTGCTGTTGGACAGATGTGCTGAAGGAGGCTTTCTGTAGCCTTAGCACACTAAGAGCAGAGCAGGATTTTGGCATATCTGAAGATTGTAAGTTTATCTTAAAATTGAGGTATATATCCTTTATCAGGCAAAATTATGCATATTGAGGTCCTTAACTTTAAATTTAGGTGAATTAACCAACATCTTCTTGTCCTGGCTAACTATAGAAAGTGCACTTTTGGAAATGCCCGTACATTAGTGTGTCAAGTTGAATACAGAATTAGAGTGGTCAGTCTGCTGCCTTCTGTAGAGTTATCTCTGTTCCCACATACCCCATGAGTTTGTCACAACTCATTAAGTTTAGATGTTCCCACAGAACCTGTATTCTGTGTGGCAACTAGCCTTAATGTTGGTATTGGGAATTGCAGGAGTTGCATTCATGTGACAATACTGACTTGTGCAACACAAGTGAGGATGTCCTTGCTAAGAGGAAAATGTTCATGCTGCAGGATGCAAGTAAAAGCTCTTGGTTGTAGCAGAGATGATGTATTAGGGCTGCAGATAGCTTTGACATGAAGGAGATCACAGAATCACAGAATGTTAGGAGCTGGAAGGGACCTCGAAAGATCATTTAGTCCAACCCCCCTGCCACAGCAGGATTCCCTAGACCAGGTCACACAGAAGGATGGGAATATAATGATGATGGAAAGTGTTCTACATTCAGTTCTGTAACTAAGGCAACTTTATGTTTTTGCATTGTTTTCTCTGGCTGTTTAGGCTTAATAGCTGTACTTGAAACCTCTTTGTTACTCTTATTTCTATTTGTTGCAAAACCACCTAACTAGGAAGATACCTGTTCAGCTGATTATTCCCCTTCTACCAGTTGCTACTGCCAGGTGGACATCCTCTGAAATCACAGAATCACAGAATGTTAGGAGCTGGAAGGGACCTCGAAAGATCATCTAGTCCAACCCCCCTGCCACAGCAGGATTCCCTAGACCAGGTCACACAGAAGCGCATCCAGACGGGTTTTGAATACCTTCATAGAAGGAGACTCCACAACCTCTCTGGGCAGTCTGTTCCAGTGCTCTGGCACCTGAACTGGGTAAAAATTTCTATGTGAAAAAAATACGGATAAGTGTCCACTTTTTTTTTTAAGCTGCTCAGAGCCATATAGCCTGCGTCTCTTTTCATAGCCTTCCATTGCCTCTGGTGAACTTTCATGTTCCACTGGTGAACTTAAATGAATCTTTACACTCTGAAAGGTTTCTGCAATCTGACTCCCTCTTTTTCTTCATCTTTGTTTTAAAAAAAAATGATAAACAGCTGGGGAAAAATAACACAAAATTGTCATCACTACCTTTGAGGGAGCTTTGAGGGTAACTAGCAGCAGTTTATGATGACTTTGCCTGTAAGTGATGCTGCCAGAAAAACAAGTAACAAGGAGACATCTTCATTGAGTAAGGAGCCCCTGAACATGATTTTATAGGCATGCTTTAGTTGAAGGATATCCCAGTTTTTCCAGTCTAAGGAAATAGGTGCAATTGCATGTGAAATGGAGCAGAAAGCCACTGAACAGGGTTTGGCTTGCTATATAGCTGTGTGCTCTGCTTTGCCTGTCTGTTCACTGCTGGACACACAAGTGTCTGGACACTGCTTAGGAATCCTCACATGGATAGTTAAAGCTGTCATCTTTTATGTGAACATTAACTGATTGATTGCTTTGTAGCTCAACTCTGAAATTATGTTGATCATCATTAAATATTTAACTGTTTGTACTCTTTCTAAAAACATACGGGTCTTCTTTTGTGTTTCACTATGTGGTCAGATACGGAAATGAGAGATCCATGCTTAACACATGGATCTGTCAATTTTCACAGGTTAAAGTTCAAATGAACATGGAGCTTCAAAGGTTACAACATCGCTGAAATCTGGAGATGCACCTACTTACATTAGAGTTGAAACTGGTCCTAAATTCTTAGCAGATCTGTTAGTTGATGCATTGGTCTTGGTACACAGTACATAATATGACACAGAGTAGAGCATTGCTGTCTATATAGCAACAGTGATTTATAGTGGGAAGTGCACCTTCATTTTGCAGATGTGATTTACCTGGCTCAAAACATCAAGGGGCAGGTTTTAAATTGATGAGTCCTAAGTGCCCTACTACCTGTGAAAATACGGGCCTGCACCTCTGTGTCTTTTACTTTCCCTATAAATGAGCAAGAATATAACTTCTTTGGGATATTTTATCTGATCCTCCCCCTCTATTGTCTGGACTTTTAGGTATACGCCCTGTTGGGTGTAAATCTAGCAAGGATTGGATCTCTCTGGAGCAGAGAAATCCCAGATTATAGCATGGGTTCCAAGTCTATAATGCCAAAGCCACAACATAGCACTACATTTATTAGATAGTCCTTGCTTTTTATAAAGGAAAATGTTAGAAGAACTCATAACAAATGCCAGCTGAAAATCATTAAATTTTCCCATGTGGAAGCACTAGCCGTTCTTGGCTAAAAATCTGACACTCTGTAGGTGAAATTATTTGGATTTTTTACATCTTGCGGGAACATTTTCCCTCTCTGTAGGGTGAAATGCCACAGAAACTGTGAAATCCTGGTGTCACAGGACTTTTGGAAAAGCAGTAGGGTCTGTGGCTGGCCCCTATGAGGAAAAATTATTCTGTTGCGCACTCAATTTATGCAGGCATTGCTGGAGGATTTTATGACACTGTGCCATGCTCCAAAGGAGGTCAAAACAAGAAAGCGCATGCAGGATTTTATCAGCATTCCTGAAGCACTTGAGCCAGTCTAAAACTTAAGTGTGGTTTAAGCTTATCCCACTAAAAATTGGGAGCAATAGCAATGTTACTAACAAGTCCACCAGGCTGGTAAGTTGTGGGGTTTTTCTACTTTATTTTTTTTTAAAAATCAAAACCTGTTTATCCTTAATTCAGTTGCTGGAGGAGGGGGAGGAAAAAGCTGTATCACATTTTAATTACTGTTTGTTTTTTTTCTTTTCTGCAATATAGGTCTACAGCATCAGGACAAGGGCAAGGAAACTTCATGGTTCTGAAGTTCAGATAAATTAAGACCAGATAGAGCTGGAGTCAGAGCATTTGGGCGGTATAAGAGTCGTTGACTCCTTCTGCACGGGGCAAAAGACACATATGAAGATGAAGAGCCAACCATTCTGGTTTTGCTATTGAGCCTTTTGTTTGCAAGGCATTTTGGGTCCCCAAGCGTTGGAAAAAAACAAAAACCTAGCTTTTCTTTCTTTCCTCATCTGAGCCTGCTACAACTGGGCAACCTAACTCCTCCTGCTCCTTTAAAAGTGTTTTGTTTCGTTCAGCTTGATATTTTTATGAACAGTCTCAATTGTCAAGAAAAAGACTCTTCCTTGACTACAGTGCGCCTCCTTTCAGGAATACAGTATTTTGTAGCTTTTTGTGCATCTATTTTTGTAGAAATACAGAAAGTTTGGGTAAGGATTGATGGGCTATTTTAGGATGACATATTTTTTTAAAAAAAAATTGTAAAATTGTTAAGTTCTGTTTAAAGAACTTGCTCTCAGAGAAGCACTGGCAAAAAATGTATAAAATGCTATTTTTAGATGTCTGTGATGTGTTTGTGCATTTTGGGTTTTTTGTTTGTTACCTCAGATGTCTGTCTTTCTTTCTAAAACCTAAACCTTCCTTGTTTCCACATTACTAGATTTTGATGTTTTTGTCCTTTCGTTCTAGCTTAAGCAAGTCTAATTCACACCTAAAATTTCAGCTAAATATTTTTCCTGGTGTTAGATTGTAGTAAGGGTGTTTTTATTTTCTTCCCTCTAAAGGTGGTTTTGTGCCGTACTGGTTGTCAGAAACTTGCAAACGCTTATAGCATAGAGCAAAGCCTGGGGTTGCAACAACTGCATTTCCAACCCATCCATTCTTTCAAAATGGACCAATAATCTTATGGATTTAAATCAGACATGAGTTTGGGCCTCATCTATGATCCACTGAAGCTCTTGAACACAGTCCCCTATGAGTTATGTTTCAGGCCCTTACAGTGTTCATTAATATCTGCATACTCTTTTAACTCATGAGACAGGACTTTCAGCTAAGCCATTTTAAGGGTGGTAACTTAGAACATCAATATTCAGGAAAGAAATCTCAGTTTTATAGAAGTGTGTGAATTGTGGAATATGCGTGAAGTGTTTTCAACTGGCCTGATTTGTCTCCTGAGCACCTCAAGGAAAGTGCTGAGTTTCTCCTGTCCTGAATAAGGGCTGCAAGATTACCCCCAGCAGCCCCAGTCCTGTGATGGGCTAGATCTGGGTCAGCCTTCACACACAGCCTTTGGCAACTCTAGTTAGTGTCAGCATGTTCTTAGGTGGGACTGAGCATGGGATCAGGGCCTGAGTTGCCAGATCCTAGCTATTGCTTGGGGATTAGATGTTGCCTTTCTGCTCCATACACTCACTGTCCCTCTGGAATATTTTCAAAGCCTCTTCTAACATACTATATTTGTCACCACTGTTTTCAGACATGCCTGTCTGAAAGACAAACCAGCTAAATGGAAACAAAGACATAAACACATAGCTGAGATAAGAAACAATTCAATTTTAAGGCAACAAGCATTGTAAATGTAGGTTTGTCAGGTGGAGACCACATGAATCTACATGTGAAAGAGGAGAGGCAGTGCTGGGATGTGCATGCCACTCCAAGGTTCAGGCTTCCCTCCGTGCACTGCTGCTTCTCTCCAGGCCTTTTGAACTTGATCCTATGAGGTGTTGAGTTTTTTCCCCTTGCCATGTGAGAGGGCTTGATGTGCTGGGTCTGGACGTATTAGGATTATGTCACGATTTGGCAAGGCCCTTGCTAATTTCAAGTATGAGGCAGCATAAAAACACTGAATGGATTATGCTTAAATATTACTTCACAACAGTAGGGTTGTAGTTTGTGTTGGGTTGCTGAATTAAATGTGGGGGTTTCTTATCTTTATAGTCCACTAGCATTTCTTTCTTTTAATAAAATTCACTCTCATGACAGCTCTATGTGTTATTGCTGCTCTGGTGGAGCTAGCTCCTCAATTTGTTAATGAATTTAGAATGCAATGAGAAAACTGAGTAGGAGGGAACATGGTCATAGGTTCCATGGTCCACTTTATATTCAGGACAGTATAGTTCAGGAAATATATCAAGAATAAGTGTTCTGACTTGTGAATACTGACAGTATTAGAAATGCCAGGAGGAAAAAAAATTCCAAGGTTTTTTTTTGGTTGGTTGGTTTGTTTTTTCTGGACTTGGCAAGGCTGGAAGGCATAGAGGCCTTTGAACATAAGGGCTGGAGAATTTGAGTGGTGGGGGAAAAAAAGAAAAGGCAACATTTCATTTTGAGGTGTAGTGTGTTTGACTTCCTGAAACAGTTTAAAGTCTAGCAAGAGTTGTTCATTGCCCTCCTCTTCATAAATTCAGATTATGAGGACCTCCTGTTCCCTATAGATGTAAAACCAGAATGGAATGGGAAAAAAGAAGGCCCACAGTTTGCACTGGAATCCCTTTCTTAATTGTTTTATTGAGTTGATATGTAGTGGGGATGAGTATGTGATGAAGCTATTGCCTCTTCCACCTCAAGGACTACTATTGTGTGCTCAGTTTCCACTGCTGAACCTATAAGTGTACTGAAGGAACTTCTGTTGCTCTGCCGGCGCTGGGAGACAAGTGCCAATAAAAACCAGCTATCCTCTCTAGCCACTCATGCACCAGTTACTTGACTTTGAAAATCAAATAAATTATTTTTTTTTCCTCAGTCACTAACCCTCCCCTGTACTAACAAATGAGTTGAAAGTAAAAGCGTAAGTGCATAGCTGTAGCCCTACTTCTGTGTGCTACAGTTTGAAGGATGGGAAACAAAAAATCTTTCCCTGTGACACACTTTTACATTAAATTCAGCAGATTTACTTTTCTCTCTCTCGCTCTCATACACGCATACTTAACACACATGCACGAAAGTGCTTATGAGAAGCAGATGCTGTGATGGTTTTGTTCTTGAAAGAGGAGGGGAGTGCTTGCTTGCAGCGCTGCAGTTACAGGGGATTGATGGCAATGAGAAAGAAATGTTAGGACCGCTCATGTTTCTGCAGATAGGAATAAAGGCCCTTAAAATCGGGTCACAGACAAGTTATGTGTCTTAACACATTACAAAAGGAATTTTTTCATTCTTTTTGTGTGGGGAGTTCTGATGCTGTCCCAAGAACATAGATGATTCATTTTGCAAGGAGTAGTAAAACATGATGTACTCTTTCACAATTTCTGGGAGAACAAAGGGAAACTAATGTTTTATTTCAAGAAAATCTACGTACTAAACTTCTTAAAGTTGTCCAGGATTTTATTTTATTTCTGTTGAGAAATCTGCTGTCAATTTTTATGTCTTCGTTTGAAGACTGGGAAGGGTCGAACTGTCCACCAGTTTTTGAAAACCAGATACTAGTTTGTTTCAACTGGACATTTCCATCCCAGCAAGATGATGGAATAGTGCAGCTACTGACTGCTCAGCAGATTTGATTTCTGGAGAGCTGGATAAGCTAAGCTTGGCAATGGTAAAATGCACTTTATTCTGATTCCTCTCCTCACTCGACACACAAATTCAGTTATCAGTTTATCTGATGTCTCTTTCATAGTGTGAAGATCTTCAGTGAATGGCAGTTTTCTCTCATTTGTCAAGTTTTGCCTCAAAACATGCTTTTGAGGGTGAGTCTCTCGTCACAGCTTTCAGAGAGAGCAGAGGTTTCGGGAGTACTGTCATGTTTATCTCCCACCTTCACTTAGGATTGACTTGCCTGTACCCAGCCTTTCTGCTTCCAGGCTATTGTGTATGTCTTGCTCTCTTCTTCCCACAATTCCTCGTGTATATATATATTTATATACATATATGTGCACATATACATGTAGCTATTCCTGGTTCCCTCCATTTCACCCTCATGCCTCAAATGCATGCCTTTTGGAAATGAAATGAATGATATCACTAATCTCATCTGAGACTGAGAAAATGTAGGCATTTTATTGCATTCTCTGTTAACTCAGGAGTGAATGAATTTTTTTCATACCTGTAAAATACAAGAATAAACAACAGCAACAAAAAACAAATGAAAAAATCAATACCTCTGATTGGTTGTATCTTTAAAGATGACCATGGAGTCAGCAGAATTATGTAGCGAGGTGCAATATATTGCCTTTAAGCAGACAAGCATATCTTTTTGAATATGATTCTTCTAATTAATTTCAGGTACAAGTTTTTTCTCCTTATTAATGGACCAGCAACATATATTTCTTACAAAAAATTTAGAAATATATATATTTTTTAAACTGACTTTCTGACTTTAGTATGTCAGCCTTTGAGCTTTTAAAGGGTATTTGGATGATATTGTTTGTGTGTGTATTTCAAAAAAAGTTGATGCATGTTCTTTGGAACTGAAATCTCATGTAAAACAGGAAGGTATTTAAAAATAAATACTGTTTTTACCTATTAACCCTATGGGCACAATCTGATGGTTTTGATGCAGGAAGATGCCTCTTTAAAGACTAAGGGACTCAAGCAAGGTCAGAATCTAGTCCCTGTGACAGGAGAGGCAGGAGCAGTCTTCTTGCAAAGGCTGAGCTGGTAGAGTTGTTAGCAGAGACGACCCTCTCCAGCATTGTGTGTAGGTAATTGGGTGGCCACTGCTCAACACATTAAAATTGGACTGTGTTGGTAAGTTTATACTGGCCCCATCTTACAGGGTAAACTGTTGCCAAAAGTAATTAGAAATGTCCCTGGAAACCTGTGGTTTAGGTGCCCTTGGTTGGCACAGTGCCCACAACCCTCTCCTTTGCTCTGCAGTTTCCATCAGACCACATATAACCTGTGAAAGCTGGGATGGAGTTTCTGTGAAATGCAGGATGTTTTTAGTTCCAAATAAAGATAGGTTAGGATGGGGGTAATTAGAACATCACATTTACCTCGTGCACGTGCTCAAAGGCTCAAGCCTTCAAGATGGATCAGCTGTGCATTGTTGATGATGGCCATTTGTGTACGGAGCCCAACTACTGCTTCCTGCCCGCAGTGTCTTTGGAAATCTTTGATGGAATTCAGATAATTTGGACCAGTCTCAAATGCCTAAATTGCGGTCCAGTGTTGGCTGGGGCTGCATGGTGGCCTGTGGTCTGGTCCAACATTGGTGGACATCAATTTGAATCAGCATTGAATCCAGTGAGCTTGGGCTCACTTAACTAGTACTTACAGACAACTGGTATTTGTAGCAGTTGAGGTTCACAGTAATCTTGTCAAGTATCTGCAGAGCTATGCTGCACTTTTCCTGCTAGCTGTTCATAGCTGTTGTTCAAAACCATCAGTTAGATCAGGGTCCCTCTGTTAGCCCCCTACCTGTTTTCCAACCCTGCTTCTCTCAAAACTCATTAAACATTTTTGCCCTCTCATCGAAACTGGTGGAGGGGCTTTGTAGAAAGAAGAGTGTCACTGTTTTAATTACTAAATAAATAATTTAATGTGAATTTGTTGTTATATTTTTATGTAGCATTTTTTGTTTGATCCGTATTTCTCAATAATTAGCTGATGCTTTCTTTTTATTCTTACGCAACTGAGGGACTCATAAATTTCTGTAAATTACAACATCCTGAGTTTCTATTTTTGTTCATGAGATCATTTTTAGAGGCAAGGATTTGTCTTCTGTTGAATACATAAAATAAGTGTTCTAAACCCATTCTCTGCTAAAATTGGATGAAATTAAAGCCTAGCATCAAGGGGATTTCAAATGGGGCTCTCATGAAGACACTGGCTTGCCATTTCAGTTGCATTAACACTAGAGGCTATTTTACAGTCAGACCTAGGAGAACACAACGTGATGCTTCTTACTGTAAGATCCTTTTTAATTTTATCATTTCCTGATAGTTTTGGCAGTCATCAAATAGAGGTTTTCTGTGCAAGTTATTTTCTCAATTTGACTTTTTATTTTCAAAATCCAGTGACTCCCATTAAGGAGGTAACCTTATCTTTGCTAAAATTATTTTACAACTACTTAACTCAGAAATGTTTCCATGTCTGTGTTCTGGCTCAAGGGCTGAAGGTTTGGTGATTTGGTGATAGATACATCATTTACTGTTCCAATGGGGGGGGGAATCCCATCCAAACTTTGGCCAAGTACTCATATTTTGAAAAATTGCCACTTGCATGGAGTCAGCAGGGAGCTGTTAAGAGTGTAGTTGCAAAATCCTCTGAAGATCCTGACCATATGGGATATACTCTGTTTCAGAACATCAGGAGATAAGCAGGATTTTCCCCATGCACCCTGCTTCAGGCCCCGCTTCCAGGACCAGACAGCAAGCAGAGAGTGCTTTTCCTCTGTGCAAAATCCCCATATTCTTATTTCTTAGGCCATGTGGGAGAGGTGGAGAGAGCTACCAGGCAGAAACTTCAGGAAAGGAAGGCCAGGACAGGAAGAGGCTGGATTCAAAAGCTTCCTGTAGGAGAGAATGGAGTTGGCGGCTACTGAGAAAGAAACAGTCTCCATGGACAGTGGGGATGAAGATGGGATGTGGAACACTGAAAAATAAGCAAATAATGCCTAATGATTGTTTGGCTGATACATGAAAGAGAGTGGGATGTAATAGCCATTAAAAAATACCAGAATAATGTAAGGACTTAGAAATTTAGTATAAACTAAGTGTCAAGGAAAACTTAGGATAAACATTGCAGGAAATTTCTTTTCCTTTGAAGTGAGCTGTGTATGCTGCCCTTCAGTCTCTGAGAAAAGACA
This sequence comes from Galbula dea, assembly GCA_013399015.1. Lineage (NCBI taxonomy): Eukaryota > Metazoa > Chordata > Aves > Piciformes > Galbulidae > Galbula > Galbula dea. The sequence continues at coordinate 190,535 of VWZX01003753.1, read as the reverse complement.
TGGGAGCCCTGTTGCTTTAAGACAAACGGAATTGTCCTCAGCAAAGCAAATGTACTTTTGGAAGCAAGAGAGTGTTAAGCTAGCTGAGATGCTTTTTCTTCTCCCTATAACTTCTAATGCCCTCACCAGAGTAGGGCTCCAGCTGTGTTGCCCCACTCCTGAGTTTCCAAGTGCTCATGGGGATTATTTCTACATGCTCTCATTGAGTCAACAAATAAGAACATAGGAAGTGATGCCCAAGAGTAAGCATTATTTTGTGACTGGTTTTATTTGTGATGATCCACATCTTCTGTTAATGTAAATCAGTGTCACTCAGTTGGCTTTAGTGAACCTTAACACCCATGGAAAGTCTCATCATTTACATCTAGATAAATCTCATTTTGGGTGTTATCAACTCAAAACTGGATCCCAGCCTGGTGCATGAGGGAGGTGTTTTCCTCAGAATCAGGACCCAGCTAAGTGACCTCAGTGGTGCTTAGCCTGCCCGATGTGGGGGAGATGTCACAGAAAATGTGAAAAGTGGGGCTTGCATTGTTTCTACTGGTAAGGGAGGTGAGCATGGCTGAGGGCCAGTTGCTTTGGCTGGGGGTGACTGGCTCTGGTGAAATAGGGATGCCATCAGCCCTTCATGGAGACTTCAGGTGCGGTGGGGCCAGTTGTCCCAGCAGGAACTCGGACTCCAAGGGGTTATGCTGTCTGTATGACGTGGGAGGCGGGGTGGGGACCAAGACATCTGGTGAGAATTCCTCACGGCTGAGCTGTGCATTGGGCTGGGATGCCGATTAATTTAGTTGATTTCTTTTTTGGGGTTGCTTGGAGGAGTTGGGGGGGCTGGATACCACAACCTTCCAGTAATTGTCTGCTTTCACTTGAATGTCACTTTTGCTTTCTTTGAAGACAAGTGAGAAATAATATTTAAAAAACCCCAAAAACAACAAACCAGCAGCAGGAACTATACCAATGTGTTTGCCATGACAGTAAATATTTGTCTGCTGTGGTTTGTCAGTATGGAAACATGAGTGGATGATAAAGTTTTTATGTTGGCCATTGCATGTGCAGAGGTATCACAGGCTTTGAAAATGATTTGTTATGTGAATGCCCATAGTAGCACCAGGGTTCAAAGGGAGATGGTTTGTTTTTCATGCCCATTTAGTTATTAATAACACCAGCTCTAATTTCTTCCTCCCACCAACATGCAGAGTCCTACACTGGAACCCAAATATGGCAACAAAGATTTCTATATGTGGACAAACACAAAAAATCTGTTCCCTTTTAAGAATAACATTCTTTTCTTTTCTGACTGAGATGGATAAAGAGAAAATTCAGCTTCAAGGAAGGCAGTTTCTCAGTGGGAAGGTCACTAGTCTGTCTTGAATGTCCAATGTAAAAGGTATGAATTTTTTTTTGGCATCTGTGTAGAAGCCAATGGAGAGACTTCTTTAGAGCCTCATCAGTAAAACACTTTTGGGGTGGCAGTCTGGATAAATCTTTCCCACTCACTGGTGTACTTTTTCTGCCCTGCTTTGACTAGCTGTCTTCTGAGCAACAGAGACAATGCTGAATAGGAACTGCATGAGTTGCACAACTACCCCTACTTTTTCTTCACCTTTTCGAAAATATCGCTTCATTCATTTTAAGACTGTTTGGCTGAAAGCCTTTGTTGAAAGGTGAATACTTCAAGACTATGGAATTAGCTTTTCCTCCTTTGGAAACCTGAGAATTTTTGTTGTCTTCAGTAGAAGTAACCTTGGACCTTTGATGAATTTTAAAACTAATGCAGGGAAGTGTCATCCAGTGAATATATTTGCACTGGATCTGTTCTGCCAGACATGTTACCGGTGGAGTTTTAAATAAACATAGGGATGTTTGAAAATATTTTGTGTATGTAAATATGTCAAATATGAAAACAAAGCTAACAGCTGTGGGATGTACTCATTGCTCACGTGAGGAGGCTTTGTGTAATGTTTTTTTTCCATCATCCTTTATTTTTTATAAGCATTTGTGACTGTTCCAAAATAATCACTTCTCTGTGATTCCCACTGGACAAAGAGGGAGGAGGCTGGATGGGCCTCTGTGATGCCCTGAAGTCTGCCTGAACTTCTGTGAAGAATATTCTACTGTGTGGTGAAACCTGCTTTTCACAGAGCACAGAAGCACATGCTCAGAGGGCAGCACACAGTGATTGCTTTTCATTCATGGTGGGATGGTGCCTGGGTCCCATTGAATTTGGCCTATCAAGAAGCGGTGCAAGACACAACACACAACACATAGCATTCACAGCCATCCTCAGGTGCTGTCATAACTAGTCTGACAAAAGCATTAGTCACTGGTGTATGAATCTTAATTTCCTGAATTTAATTTTTTACTTAGGACAGGGTGACAGTTTTGCAGCCTCAAGTTTGTTATTTAGCCAAGGGGAGCTGAAGGCTACATATGACTATCCTACTGAAGACTTTGGGAGAACTGCAGTAAGGAGAAAAGAAAGTCACCTAGAACAAGTTCAGGCCATAGCACTACCAGACTCTTCACCACTTCTGAATACTACAGGGTATTTTGACTTGGCCACCTGTTGTTTTTAGTGATTTTTCTCAGCCTTAGCCTTGTTCTTGTTTTCCAGTTCCACTGCTTTGTAGGCAGTCTTCCAAACTCTTAGCTGTCTGGCAATGTGGATATCCAGGGCCATGGCACAGCGACTCTGTGTCATACAGTTAGCGTCTGTGTGCATAGCAAGTTTGAACTGCCCGTAAGCCATGACACTGGGACTTGTGGATGTCAGGAGGTGCAATACAAATACAAGCTTTCTTTGTCTATTTAGTGGTTTCAGTGACACCAAATGGAAGTGTTTGGCAGCAACAAAAGCCCTGGGTAAAGGGCAAAAGGTAAGTGGGACATTGTTCAGCAGGATCTCAGGAGACATTGTGGCTCCCTCAGAAAAAGTCTTATGATCTCTAGCAAGGGAAATAGCTTAAGTGCATCCTACAGAGACCTGCTGCTGCTTATTCTTCTTGCTCCTGGTTAGACTAGCTGGCCTTTTCACCATGCTGTCAGTGACATTTCTGTGTGAATTAGTTTGATGGGATCTTTACGAGATCTAGTACTGTTAGGAACCTCATTCCCACCCTACCTATGTCCTAACGCAAAAAAACAACACCATGGGTACAGTATAGTGTTTTGCTACACCTTAATGCTATATTCTCCTAGTTTAGAAAGTGAGAGGTTCCTTAGCTCTTGTTTCCTCAGCTTTTGTCTGACATGACACCTTCCAGTAATGGTGTATATTGTAGCACCAGTTTCCCCTTGCAGTGACTGGAAATTGCTACAAGTCTGGATGATTCAGTAAAGTCTTTGAGACCACTGTTAAAGCCCATGTCTGGAAAAATAGTTACTATTTTGTGGCTCATAGGTAGCCTGGTTAGTTTTCAGTTGTTTTCTTTAAATTGTTGCTTTTTGTACAAAGGTAGATACCAAAAGCCCAGACATCCTACTTGTGTAGAGACTCCCAGATACGGGTGAGACAAATAGAGTCTCAGAGGCAGAAACAACTCAAGAACAGGGCACTGAATGCCTCACTTTCCCCCTCACTGTCTTAACGCTGTCCTGGAGAGACCAGCACAACAAGAGCTGCCATTTCATTCTTCACTCCCATATCCCTAGGCAGAAAATGATTTATTTTTGTTACTTTGTATTTATGATACTTCGCAGAATGTGCTGGTCTCATCAAAGATGTGGAGAGCAAGCACAAACAAGTTAGCTAGTGATTTACCTGCAATCACTGATTTTCTCCATGAACAAATTCATACTTCAAAATGTACGCTTGCAAAGCAGCATTTGCAGTGCAGGAGTTTAGTTACACACAGGCAACAATGTCTATTTCTTTATTTGAATTTGAAACAGAAAGGCTTAGAGGAATACTGAAACTAACTATGATCCTTACACTTTGAATCTGCCCATTCAGAGGTGATTCCCTTCTAATATTTTGGACTATTTCAGTGATTCTTAAGATCGGTTCTAGGACTTCTGCAAATCTCAAATCTGTTATTTTCCTTATATGAAATCAGCAATCGTTATAATTTCATCTCAGCTGGAATATTATTTTTCCTTTTATTTTTTTCTTTCCCTTCTCCTTTTGATGGGTCAGATTTAAACCATCTGCAAGCAGATGGAAAGGAAAAGTGGAATTATTGTTTTTACCAAAAAATTTTTGCAGCTGTCAGGGTGTGTTTGACACAAGCCTGATGGCTGAAAACAAAGACAGGACACATTGTCCCGGCTGGATATCAGAAAGCATAAGAACTCTTCATGGCCAGCTCTTACTTAGAGAACTTGGGACTACATGAGGTAAACAAAACCATTATTTAGCCATACTCAAGGGCTTTTCAGAAAGAATTCTTTACTGAATTACGTGCTGCTTTTCCTGGGCTTCAGTGAGACCCTGTTGGTTTCGGCACTCTCTTAAGTGGCAGTCACTATGTGTCATACAGACCACTTCTTTGTGACTGACCTGCCACATGGCAGAGGCCACAGAAATTGCTCCAGTACCTGTCATGATGTTTTTTATAATTCGGCTTAATTTTTGGCCCCATCATTCACAACTGCAACCAATGTAAAAAAGCTTAAGGCAGAGCTTCCAAGGAGGGACACCAGGAGCTATGAGACAAATCCTCCCAGTGTGAACTAGAAAATTACTTCACTGCTTTGTGTCTGAACACTAGTGGCTGCTTGGTGATACCAGCATTGCTTCTTTTCAAAGCAGGCCTTTCTTCAGGAGCTTAGTCTGTGTGAAAGCCAGATCTGACACTTGGAGCTCAGGCATTTTGCTGCTGGTGTTCTTGTTAGGGTTTGTGAGAATAACTGTTCCTGCTGCTTGCACCACAGTAGGCATCTTCAAGAAACATAAATGAGTTTTCAAGATGGACTAAAACTCAAATCTTCTTATGCATTTGTAGGTGGGTTTGCCTGTAGAAGTCTGATTTTTTCATTGTCAATGTGAAGTTTACAACTGCAAGTCCCTCCTGGTTTTTTTCCCCCCATTTAATAGCAGACTTCTGCTGTGGTTTTCTCTGTTTTGAGTTGTTGATTTGCTTTTGTTTTGTTCGTTTTTCTTTAACTTCTTCAGTATTAACAGCAGCAACATGTGCTAAGGCAGTTTACAATAAAATTTGTGTCCTTTTCATAATCACTTTTGAGAGTGATAATCCTATGAAGTCATTGGGAAATGCATTTTTTGTACTCTAAAGTGACAGCTATGTATTATTTTCATCTCCCCCGGCTGACATTGTCATGTTGGTATTTATTCATATTTGGTTTTCCCCCAAATAACTTCTCCATGTACATCTGTAGATTTAATGTGCTTGAGCGAATCTAAAAATAAAAGAATAAGACATTAATGAACTGTTAAGCTATTATCAATCATTAAGTCATCTGAACCCTTGCAGTGCATTAGTTTTAAGTTGTGCTCTTCTTATTCTGTGGTTACTGAATGTGTTGTACAGCAGCCCAAATTGAAAGCAATTTTAGAAATAGTTCATCATAGCTGGTCTTCTGAAATAGCTCAGAAAAGCTAGCTTCACACCAGTCATGGATCAAAGTAAGATGGGACCATGGTGCTGCAATTGTTATAATTTGGCTACTCTGAGGAAAGGAAAGACTTGAAGACATTTCAGTTCTTTTATTTCACAAAAAAAAAGTAAGAAATGAGAGATCTTTCAGCAATACCATCACAGGGAGCCCAGAAAAAGTAGGTCACATATTCTAGAGGCCAAATCTAATGAGATTTGATTAATGAATCACAGAATCATTACGGTTGGAAAGGACCCTCAAGATCATCTAGTCCAACTGATATGAGATTTAGCAACAAGTGTATCAAAATAGGTACAAATAACAAAAGAACCTGAAATGAACTAAGAAATAAAGTAGTGTAAGAGATGCCAATTTATTATGCTCTGAACTGTCTCTGTCTGTGGTACATTTTAAGGAGAGAAAAATGTGAGGCCACCCAAAAGCAATTAATAGAGAAGGTACTGAGGGATAGAAATGCAACTTGTAGCTGCTACAGACAGTGCTCAGCCTCTGCCTCTCAGGAAAAAGACACAGATTTACACAGCCCCTGCAAACAGGCAGATGTAGAGGTGCCCAGTTCACGCAGTGATGCAGCTCTGATTCTTAGCCATAGATGTTTCCCTCCATGCTGCTACCCTAGCCATGGTCTCTAAAAGTTCAAATGAGAACAAGAAGATAGTTTTCAGCTTATATTTTCCCCCTCTGCTTACAAGCGGGGTTACTAGGGTGAAACAGTCTATGTTAATTTCTTAAAAGTTCAGCAAAGCAACTTGTCCACTTTATCCTTTCTGTCTTATAATGGAAAGGCTCAATACCAAGACGTTATCCAAAGCTGTAGCACCTTTGATTCCGGTGGTTTGGGCACATCTGAATCCTATAACAGGTGTTGCTTTTCTCATTACACAGCTGAATGTGGTCTGACTTAACAGCAGTGATACAGTATCTGAAAGGAGGAAGCACTGATTAGGAGACACAGTATAATGGTGCTGTTCTGTTTTCATAGGTGTTAGTTCACTGAATGAGCATCATTAAAGAAGACCTCACTTCCAGGAGGGTGCTGAACATTATACTTTGTGATTTGTGTTTTCCAATATAAAGCAAAGTAACTTGATTATCTGGTTAAAGGTCAGAGTAATAGCATAGAGATTCACAGCTGAGCTGAGTACATTGCTGAGCTGAATACATTGCTGAGCTGAGTACATTGCTGAGCTGCTTACCAAACTGAAGGAAGAGACAAGTGGTTTTGTTGTACTTCATTGGACCATTGCTGACAAAGATGAAAACTCAGGTAGGCTATAATCTATTTTTCACCAGTAAAAATACCTTCTCTGTTTTTTTTTTTGTCTGCAGTGGTTAGGAGCACTGAAATCAGCTAAGCAAATTATACTGATCTGTGTGGATCTTACATTTTCTGTGATAGTATTCCTGAAGTCTAAGAAGTCACTTGGTTTCTCAATAGCCATCTTGCAAGTGTTCACTTAGTAAAACTTACAAAATCTGTCTGAGATTCTTAATTAGGAAGAAGCTTAGAGGCACAGCATAATACTGTTTCCTTTGTTTTAAGGTATGGTTTTTACTTATGTATTTGGTTTATTTACTGAAGCAATCATGCAGTCTTCTAATTTGAAGTCTTCATCCCATCCCTTTTCTATTATTATTATTTTTTTTCCTCTGGGGAATTTATAGAGAAGCTTGCATTTGAATTGAACTCTTTAAGGGATGCAGTCCTTTATTGTGCTGGATGCACAATAGCAGATGTGCTTCAGGGAATGGGTGTGACAGCACAAAATCCCCTGTTGTCAGAGTCCTTGAGAAAAATTGTAGCCCAGCTGAAGGTAGATTGTGTTTTACTGATTTTGATAAGGCTTGGGGTTTGTTTTTTTTTCTGCTTTCCCAAACTGTTCATATCTCATTATAAGAAGCATGAACATTCTGTCCAAACCTCAGAAAAAAACACACATTAACACAACACACTTTAACCTTGTTATGAGGATAAATATTTTCTGAGGACAGAACATATCAGTCGCTTGGTTGTGTATTCAGACTCTTCATATAGAGATTGTGCAGGCAAAGGAGTTTAAATATGTCAATGGACAATATTAATGTAAGTTCTCACATTGCAGTTTTACACTAAGGTCTCCAATACAGCCAGAGGTTCATTCTGTGTTAACTGTTGCATGTAAATACAGTTCTTGCTTTGGAAACATTGCCTTCTGCCTGTAAGTGTAGTTAAGAGGAGCTCGGAGAACAGGGAGGTCCCCCTGCTGTCAGGAGGCAGGTGAATGCAAGCAGGGATGGTGTTGTTGAATAGCATATTAGAGTACCCTGTGAAACATCTGTCTTGTTGACAGACAACGATGGCCAACTTTAATTACAAAGGTGGGAGTTTTTAAAAAACAAGCAGCTTGAAATCCTAAGAAAGGATTATTCAGAACTTAGCACTGTCAATTTTTATGTGGGTAGTTATAATTGTAACCACTAGGCATGGCCTGTGCAACAGCTTGGCTGTTACCATTTAGAAGCAATTATTAATAACACTGTTTAATTGTAAGCTAATTTCCTCTAAGGCAGTTTATGCTTGAAGCTTCTGTGATTTAAATATGAAATGACCCCATTATTCCTTAATTAGCCTCAGTTAATATCAATTAAATAAACATACAAAAGTTAAATCAGCTTTAATTAGAAAACCATTATTGGCACCTCTCTAATTAGTCATTGGAGGCTGTACCATTTTCAGTGACACCGAACAGTTCACATTAAAGTAGCTGTGTGAACTACATTGAAAACAAATGGCTTTGGGCCAAAAATACCTATAGAGGTTTTGTATTCAATTTTTTAAGATATAGAGATTGAGACTGTAAATCTTCCCTTAAAGACTATGTACAAGTTCTCACATTTATAAACTACTTTGAAGACACCTGCGTATGTATATGTGTATGTATAGCTTTCATAGTTCACTATTACAGCAGGCTGCTTTTCTGTCCTTAACAGAGAAGTTAAGGTTGAGATAATTTTCCCCAGTTATACAAACAAAGTCTCATTCACAGCAGGGTAAATATCTCCAGCTGTTCATGGGACTGGATACGAACAGCTGATGTTATCTAAAGAAGTCAAACTAGGAAACAAGTTGGGCAAAAAGCTATTGAGCAGGGAGTGACACGGGTAATGATTCAACTTATTATGAAACGGGTCATTCAGGAAAGCAGGATGCTTTACCTGTAGCTGCTTTTACAGTACTTTCTGGGTTGCTTTTTGGGTTTTTTGTGTTTTAACATGATCATTTTACTATTGTATAATAAATATGTGCTATTATAACCACTGTGATATGCCAATAGAGGCAACACAGCATGGTTTCAGATCTGCCTGAAAAAGGGAAGCTTTTACATTGGTTAAAAATTGCGCGTGTGTGCAGGAAGGAGAATGTAACAGGAGAATGTATGGAAGCAGCACAGCTCTTGAAGCAAGAGAAGAGCTTACTCTGTGGGAGAGCTTCTCTAAGCTAGACCTGTAGCACCAGGAAGGCTTATGTTTGTAAGTAGCCTGTACACAGCTGTCACTGAAAACCTCCCAGCTCTGCTGTTGGAGGAAGGCTCCCAGCAAAGGCAGGGCTGAGGACAAAGGATAAAGCTGATGTTGCCCCTGGTACTGCAATTCTGGAGCTGTGGATGACAGACATCATCTGCTCCTTTTAGCGTTCACCGAGATGAACCTTTTCTGGTGATGATTTTTCACTGAATACATGCAAACCTTCCCAAAAGTGTTATTTCTGCAAACAGCATTGCTCATCATTGTTGGGCTTTTCTGTATAAACTTTTTTAGTGCTAGAAAGGTCGTATTTGAGCCTATTTTGAATGGCTGTGATACTATTAGAAAAAGCAAGCCTGTATACCTTTAAAAGGACATTACTTTCAACTTTCATTATAAGTCATTCAAAGATGTGTGGTTGCTATCATTTCTAGACAAAATAGAGATGGAAATCCTGTGGAAGGTGAGAACACTGAACAACCAGTGGGCAGAAAGCATTAACAGAAAAATCTTATTGAAAGATCAATTCAGTTACTCCTATAAGCCTTATTTTTGAGAAGTATTTGAGTATAAACTATAAGTGTATTCTTATTTTTCAAGCTGACATCTTCTGAGCCCATCATCTAAACTCGGGGGGAAGTGTAGACCTAATTTAAGTGGTTGTATTTAGGTATAAATCCATGGCTGAATCAGGATCTTTGCTCTCAACTAAAGCTACTGAACAACCAAATAAAACCAAGGAATTTCCCTTATAGACACTCATGTTTGTAAATGCTAAGTTTAAAAACATCCCTTAACATGGAGCCAAAACGACTTGTATGCTATGTGTGACCATAGTAAACAGCTCATGCTTGAACTATCTCACTTTGAAATGACAGAGTTGTGATACCAAGCACAAGCCTTCCTCCAGCTGAGGCTCCTATTGTACTGCTATTATTGAGCAGAACTTCTGGGTACAAACAATCTCAATGCAGCAATTTAAAAATAAAGAATGCCTTGGCAAACTTGACTTTCCTTGACGTTGAACTGAACTATCTAGGCAAGCCTTGTCTGCGGAAAAACATTCTGTGCAATTTCAAGCCAGAAAATTGAACAGCCAAGTACTGTGGAATAGTCTCAGACAAGCATCAAAACAAAATGGAGATCTGAAAATATTTGAAAAGCTTTATTTACCCTCACCTAAATGAGACTTGAATTCACATCCTGCTATGTCTTATTCAGTGGGCATGTAGTTCTAGTTTAAAACGTGATCAAGAGAATGGTGAAAAAGACAAGTTATGGATGCTATAGTGCAGTGGTAAAAGAAATGTAGCAGAGACAAAGAGGTTATTTCTTTTCATGACAGAGAAAATAGGTTAGGCCAAATCAAATTGGACTGGAGTGAGGGAAAAGATCCCCATTAACCTCTGTGCAGCTGGATTAAGCCTTCATCTAGTATAACTGACTTCCTTAGTGGATCATATTTTACATCCCATCCTGTATGTTGTTAAGCTTTTTCAGCTGCATGCTGCTTTAAATAACATTGCTGGTGCTCAGCATTTTGTCTAATTTCTTTTCTTAAGCGTGAGATATGTCACTGAGTCTGAGAAAGAAGAAATCTGTCACCAGTGGATAGAACTTGCATCAGTGAATTCACCACCTATTCTCTGAATGCTGTGGAATTAGATCCTTTTTGTGATCCTTCCTTATGAACTTCTGGAAATCAGAATATCTTCATTCATCATCAGGAATTCACGTTAAGATTCATGACAGGTTTTGCATGCTTATAGAAACCCAGGGATATAACTGATAAAACAGAAGAGAAGTGCTGACTGACAAAAAGGTCTTTAATTTTGTTTATAAATCATGATGTGACCTAAAGGAAGTTGCTTTAGCTAAAAGAGGCTATATTTCTGTTAGGGGGGGAAAAAAAAGTAGTAATTTTATGACAAAAATAGGTCTATATCCCATTGCTGAATAGTCATTAGTTTTTACAAATTCCTTCCGTTTTCCAGGTTCTAATTTGTGGCCTTGTGGGAGCACTGAGCACAGAGCTGTCAAAGCAACCCCCTTTTTTACTTTTTTGTCACATTCCAGTGTAATTAGACAGATGATTATAGTAACAAACACAATACCAGCTGTTTGAAGCTTAATACTATTTAAGTATTACCATGCCTTTATTTTGAAGGTACCGAAACATATGGGAATCATAAGCCATTTCTCTCTCTCTCTCTCTCTCTCCTGTCTCTGCTAAGCTAGACTTTTGCATTCAGATGATAAGCCTGTGTTTGAAGAAAGGGGGAAAAGAAATAATATTTCTGAAATACCCTGTAATAACTCCAACTCATCTGTCTTATTTGTACAACTCCAATTCCCTTTTCTACTCCATCTCTTTACTGACGCTATTTCTCTGGGCATAGAAGAGTGACAACAATACAGAAACAGATTAGTGTAGCTTTAGCAGTCTAAGACTCAATTAATGACAATAAAAAGAGTAATAACAGTAATAAAGATATTTTAGAATGCTGTTTTCCTTGAAAAACTCCTTGACACAGCAGATGTGCCCTTTCTAAACAGGGCTATGTCACTGCTCATCACGGCTACTGAAACTGATTTCTCTTCCAGGATTCAAATTTTCTACAGTGGAAGCTGCTGTTTGTTTTCAGATAGATACTTTTTTTTTTCCACTTCCCCTTACTTTTCAAAATGAAATCTTATATAAAAGACCAACAGGACAAGAAAGAACAATACAGCAGTAAGTAATTTAAAGATATAAAAAAATTTCAGCCAAACTCACCCTGTGCAATATTACTCAGAAATCTGCAGAGCTATTCCGGGGATTAAACTAACCACAGAGCTTGCATTCTTGGTTATACAGAACTAGCTTTCTGCTAAAGTACTTTAAGACTTTGGCATCTTCTGCTGTCATGTAACTGGGAATCAGGTCCTAGAGCTCTTATCCCCCTCTACTCAGAGCTCTGTTGGGTGAAATCCCTGGGCTTTGCTTTTTGTGGTTATGATGGGTGGGAGGAATGTGCAATGGGAGCCTTGAAAGAAGAGTGAAGCCATGAATAGTAGTGGTCTCAGTACTGTCGTATATAATCAAGTTCCTATGCAGTGCCTGTTACTGGTGCCTCTCAGTGTCTCATGGAAGTACAATAAAGGTGTGTACTTAGTGCCCGTTGGGTACAAGTCCTACAATTCTCATCATTCATGTTCATATACATGCACTCAAAGGACAACAAACTGTCTCTACACTTGAAACCAAATGTCCAGGTTGTCAGTGGAGGTTTTGTGGTGCAGGTTTGTCTGAGTCCTCAGGAAAGCTGCACACTTCCCTGCCTTGGGTGGCAGTATGTAGTTGCTGGTGGCTCAGCTTGCCAGGGCTGTCTGTGTCGAGAACCCGCAGCAGCTGCACTCACTTTGTGTCACCCAGGTGTCCTGTGGGCTCTCCGAGACAGGTCATGGTTTTGCTTTAACTGGAGATATTTCATATTCGTATTGAATTAGCTTTGTGGCTTGGTTTATTTTAAAGGATTGTGAGGCTATGGCTGACCTTTTAAATATGGGATGAAAATAGGCATAAATTTCTGCTACTCTAGCCAACAGCAGAAAGTAGTGTCCACTTGTTCTCAGAGGTACAAGAATTCAGATTGTATGATGGGAATTACTTTCTGTAAATTCTAATTAAAGATGATTGCACCAACAAATGCTTCACAAATATTAGTAACAAAGCTGAAAGCTAAGAGAAATTTAAGATAGCAGAAAAATATTATGGTGAATTTGGTGTGTGGGGAGAAGTTTATCATGGGCATTAATGTTTTCTATAGAGCATTAAGAATGGATCCTCAGCTGCATAAAAGACCAAGTGATTTTTTTTTTCTTCCTTTTTCCCCTCCTCTCACCTTTTTACTACTTCATGTTTTGAAAATGAGTCCTTTAAAACAGGCTGATTTTTTTTTTTTTTTTTTTTTTTTTTTTTGATGTTGAGTAAATGGACAACTGAGCTATTTCACACTCAGGGAGCCAAATTTTGTCTCCTATTGCACACGTTCAAGCCTAAATTTGGGCCTCAGATGTTTCAGCAGAGACACAATTACTACAGGCACAGGGTGTAGAAATTCACACTGAAGCTCATGTAGGTATGCTAGGGAGATAATACTTTCCAGAAAGGGAAATCATTTCACCTTCAGTGAACAGTGTTGGAGAAATAAATCAACTTAAAAACCCCAACAGATTTGGAGAGCAGAAGATGTGGTTTAATTGCTCGAGGGAAAGCTAAAGAGAATTTTAAAGTCACCCTCTCTGCAAGGTCAAACAAGCCTCTGTCATAAATCATAGGAGCTTAAAGAATGCTCATATTAGTGTTGTAGGTCACCATTGCCCCAACAGCACACCCTTGATCTGTCTCTCCTTCACCCCCAGAAAAGGGTGACTCAGCAATCAGTACAATTTTAAGATGAAAAATCTGACTTTTGCTCCACTGAGACAGAAGTGAGGGAAGATGGGAGGTTGACTGTGGCCCCATCCATGGCAACACACACTCTCCCAGTGGACACATGAGCCTTGGGAGATATTATTCTGAAAATGTTCATTTAGAGATGTGTGTGTGTGTGTGTGTGTATATATATATATATATGTGTGTGTGTGTGTGTGTGTGCATATACTGTTGGATTGTAGCTGTAAACTGAACACCTTTACCCTGTAGTTTGGCCTGCAGTGAGACCATATAGACAAACACAGCTGTCACTTTATGCTTAGCAGCTGCTCATGCACAGCCTTATGCAAGCAAAAGCATTCTCTTAAGATGTTGGAAGGGATGTTGAGGTGACCCTTGTTCTCTGCATAAACTCCTACTCCCATAAGACATTGTTCAGCAATGGATCAATAGATGGACATCAGTGTAAAACTTTATCTGACTAATGGTGCCTTTGCCAGCTCAGTGTTTCTCTCTTCTTTTTTTTTTTTTTTTCCCCTGAAATTTCTCTGCTAGAAATAAGATGGTCTCCTACTGTGATGATTAAAACCAATTGGCTGTTGGCTGATTCTGAAGAGAGGACACTGTACAGTATAGCACAAGACATGAGATGCTCTGAGAAAACTTTTTTTCTCATTTATCTGCTGTACTATAGCACCAATTGTTTGCTTGCAAGCAAGCAAATAAATGTAACTTCCCCTCTGTTACCATGCTTGTCTTGAGAAAGCCATGTGGACCATTAAAGCACTTGAATTATTTTTACACCAGTATTAAATCTGAGCTGTGGTCATTTTAGTTTGGCATCTTTTAACTGCACTAAAGGACACACTGTGCATGGAGTTCTGGTATTAAGGATTAAAAATCTAAACCAAAACATGTACATTGCTGAGAGAGGGTGGGTTTTTCTCCAAGTGGACTGGAAGGATGACAGCATCAGAAAGTACAAGATTTGATATTCAAGATTTTTTTTACTTTCTTAAAAAAAATAAAAAATAGAATCCTTATGGAAATCCAATACAAGACAAGTCCATGAAGGACAGTATTTGGAGTGTTCATATCTGCTTGTTAAAAGTAAGCAGACTGTATGTTCTCCCTGTGCTTCCTTCTGGAGTTGCATTCTGGCACCTTTTAGTGTAAAGTAGAGTGAAAATTATGACCAGTTATTCAACACTGATTTCAACACTATTCAACAATGAATGCAAGGAGGTGAGATGCCAAGACAGAGGCAAAAGTCCATAGGATTTGTGCAACTACTTTTAATTAAGCTGCCCAATGGCTCCTTGTAAGGAAGCTTACAAAACAGTACTGGTACATACGAGTATGATAAAGCAAGTGGCTTATGGCATACCCAGCCCTCAGGGGAAACAAATTCTTTCCAGCTTGGTTGATACAAGATGTATTCATACTTTCTGAGCACTTGGCTGCATTTAGATGGCACAGATTATACTTTGAAGGATACCTGGAAACTTAATAGAATCCATGCCATTTTCATAACAGAAGTTGCTATTTACCAGTATGAATTGCTAAACATTTCTCTTACTGGAAGATAGCTGCTTTTACATCTGGATGACAAACCCTTGAGCTTAGGACATGAAGATGCACCTAAGCAATAAAACACCTGTCTGGAGGCTAAGCACAATGTAGCCAGGGTACTGGAGGATTTGACACACAAGAGAGCGTTACTGGGGGCAGATGGAAACTACAAGCAAGTTTTGGCCTGCATTGAGCTCTGTGCTGTTTAAATATTTGCACCTAAAATAATCTGACTAGGTTCAGTACCAATGCAACCTGCAGCTGCATCTGTTTATGGGTGGGTAAAAGTTAATTTGAGAGCAAAACTTGAACTTTTTATTTTGCCTGGAAGGAGATTCAGTCAAAATTCACATGTGTTGTTTTCTTGTCTCCCTGCCTTTGAATGCTGTCAAAATGCTGTTATGATGATGATAAAATCTAGCATGAGGCCATTATCAGAAGTCTAAAGAGAAGCAGCAATGTAACTCTTCCATTTCAAAGGTATTTGGACTTTTCTCTAGATTAACTTTGGTCCCACAACTGTCTATTTAAAAGACCAGTAGGGTTTCTTGTCTGTGCCTCTTAGCATGAGACTGGCTCATAACACAATGCATTTTACCCATGAGAGGAAACAAAAAGACCACTTCTGCTAAGCCACAAATATTTTGTATAGAGATATGTTTCAATCTACCTTCCTTCATCCACCTCATACTGTAATTTGTTTTGCTGCAAGCTCTGTAGGATTGTGCACAACCTGTATGTTTTTGGCTAGTTATTTCAAAACAGTCTATAAAGCTTAAAGAAGGCAACTTTGAATTTCAGTGGGGGAAAGAGAAGGAGAAAATGACTTTACTTGGAGATGATCAGTTGATGTTTTTGTTCAAAATAACTTCATTTTTGCATGGAATGGTTGACGTTGTAAGGGACCTCTGGGGTCGTCTGGTCCAACCCTCTTGCTCAAACAGTCTTACCTAGATATGGTTGCCCAGGATTACATCCAGACAGCTTTTGAATATCTCCAAGGTGGGAGACTCCACCATCTCTGTGGATAACCTGTACCCCACTGCTCAGCCACCCTCACAGTAAAAAAGCGTTTCCTGTTTCACATTCTTTTTGTAATTATTACATAAGTCATCAGTAAAAATTTTGATTGACTTTAGTGGCACCTATTGTCTGGACAGTAGGAGGAAGGCAGTCAAACTCTTGTAATGCAAGGCTACTGAGAGGGAGTGCTCAACACCTTGAATTGCTTGCTCTTTAGGCTGCTGCATAGACTGAGAGACAGCAGCGGCTGCCTTGGTGAGCAAGTCTGTCTTGACTATCCTGGCTCCCTGATCTTTCCCACCTGTTTTCCTCTTGTTACCAGGAAACAATGCTGACACTTCTGCACATGGATATGATTATCTACCTCGCCTAGTCATTGTGTATATCTAGTGGTTATTACCCATTGCCAAAACTTCCCTCGGTTTGACTGCCTTGGCAGACATAGAGCAGAGGTAATGAGTCTCCTTGTACTCAGTGCATTCATTTCTCTCTGTGCAGAATGTGTGTGTGTGGGGTAGTGATTTATAGTGTAGTATCACAGGCATAAGTAGTGAGATGGTCGGCTTAAACCTTATTAAAATATGTGCACTGTTGCAAAGCAAGGTGAATACCTGTGAGAGTGGGTAGCTTTTCGTTTATACCTGCTTCAAGTCTCTGCAACTGAAAAAGAGCATGATGTTCTTAGTGTCAGAGTGGGGCTGGAGGCAATAAGCAGCTGGAAATCAAGATTTGATCAGAAGTCAGCTGGCCAAGGTGGTTTTGTTTTGTTGTTGTTGTTTATGTTTGTTAAAATGCATCCTTCTGTTATGCACTCAAATACTTCCTTACTTTTACGGAATGTCTGAGATGCTCATTCCAAAGCATGCATTGCATACCCAGAAGCAGCATCAGCAGTTCAAGTCTGTGAAATATTCTGGGTAGTTGTAATTTTTTTTTTCTCATGTCTTTAATAGCTTTCTTAATGTCTTGGCTTTATGGATTAGCAGAGAGACCTAGCAAATGGAAGCCAAAGACCTCTGTGTGCATGCTTCTGAGTGATAGGCACAAATTAGAAGGGCTGTGGGAAAGAAGTCCCCTGACGAACAGCTGTTGTGCCATGTGCATGACTGTTGGGGAGGGGGAAGGCAGGTGGTTTTCTGATCAATAATGTTATGCTGGCCAGAGCCATCTTGCGGATGCACTTATGGATTATGTCCCTTTCACATAATATAAATTTATGCTTCTATCCCCATAGGAGATTTGGACTGCAGTGAATTATACTTGCATAGCTACAGTGTGGTTCAAATTATGTGAGTAGACAAGACTTATTTCCAGTTTCTAATGAAACAATAGGGACAAATCCAAAGACTGTCAAAACTAAAGGCAGGATTCCTGTGGACTGCTTTCCATTTATTTAAGAGCCACCTAAGAGGGCACTCTACCCTCTAGAAAGAATTTTCTTTTGCTGTGGGCTTATTTTCCCTCCCAGGCTAGTGGAGAGGACCTCTATTATTGCTTTTGGGAGGCAGCTCAGACACTGGTATTGGATGTGAATTCTTTGAGAATGTAATTAGGAAATACATCATTTCAGCATTTTTTATTGTAAACATACATCACTCTAATACACCATCGTTATGAAATAAATATTAGATATTCTGGAGCCCTGTAACAATCCTATTTGTTTTAAAAACAGAAAGAGGGCAACTTGTATTCAAGATCACAAAAATATGCCTCTTGCTGCTGAAAGCATGCTTTTTATTAAATTCTAGAGTCAGTGGGTCTAAGGCCAACACATATATGGCAAGAGTGTGTCTGACCATTGGATGTATAGTGTAGGGAGGTGGCTGCAATTCTGTGAGACTGATTAATGAAGATAGGCACAACTTCTGTCTCTCCTTGAGAAGTGAAACCATCCTTTTCCCTGCCAGTCTTGTAGATTTTAGAAAGGCATCTGTGGAGCTTCCCTATATGCAGTGTTTTGTGTTGTCTGTGTGTGCCTTTAGAAATATCCTTCCTTCTTATGTCACAGTGCAAACAAGTATCTGACACAGTTGTTGTAGTATTATTCCTTCCAGAAGCATTCTTTCTGTTTCAGACCCTTCCAGTATAAAAGAAACCATTGCCCCAGTTAGAAATCAATGGCACTTTGCATAGGCATAAAGGCTTACTTGTGTGAATCTCTCTGTATTTTTGTGAGCTGGAAGTTTAAACTATTTGCCTGATCCAAGGCACAGACCACTTGAACTTGTGTGTTTGTAGCAGTTTTTCTTGACCTAGTGTTTCCTCTTTAGTTATTTTAACTCATTTGATTTCCTGCTTTTTGCTCATTTCAGTGTTATTATTTTTGAGAATTGGGTCCTATGAACATGGTTCTGGCTTATGCTGAACTTCCCCTACAAAATGGTAATTTGTCAAAATAAAAGCATTTAGCAGAGATGGATTTGAAGCATTTTTGGGTTTTATAGCATTTTTGACTAAAACATACAGCATTGTTTAAGTAAAATACTCTATTTGGTCAAAATATATTTTCATGGTTTCTTCTTTCCTTCTACTTTTTATATAAATCTGTCTCTACTTGAAAAAATATTTACAGGAAAAAATAGTCACAATTCAGACAAAAGTGGACCTTATTTTGTCCAACCAGATACTTAAATTGAGGACAGAGGAATTATTTTCAGAACTTCCTTTTATAAGAAATTAGATTTGTTTCAGTTTAAATCCAACAAATGGCCAATGCCAATACAGTTGAATTAACGTGCATGAGAACTTCTAGATGCTTTTCTCTGAAAATTATCTGTCTGGTGCCATGGTGATCCAAAGGAAAAATCTAGCTGAAATTATGCAAAGCCTAGTGTTTGAGGTAAATGGTATCCTCCACATGTAAGTGTTACCATGACAATAGTTGGCTCCTGCAGGTTTGACAAGGAGCACTCAAAAGATGCACTTCTGTCCCACCTGGAGCAGAGGTGAACGTAAGAATGACCATGGAACAGGAAAAGTGATCTTTCAGGTCATCCTACAACTACTGCTATACTGCTTTCTGTTCTCCTACATCTTTCTTGTTGGGAAGGTTGTGCTGCAAAACTCCATGACAGTGAAGTGAAAGAGCCAGGTACCAATTCCATGTGATGCCTGTGGTAAAGCTATGACCAGGACACAGTTCCTGCTAAGAAATAACAGATTACAGAACAATAACAACAAAAATATGGAGCTGTCTTATCCTGGGTTGTACCCTGGCCCTGTTTCCTGCATGATGTCCAAGAATCAGGGTTTCCGTTTTGGCCATTTGTCTGCCTCCACTAGTCCCTCTGTATTTTATGTTGCACAGCATTAGTTGAAGGGTAGGACGAGGATCAAAAATAAGGAAAAAGGCAAATTTAACCCTGCTTTAAACTGACTGCAGACATAGCACCCTGGGGAAGGGCATATATGGTGGCAGTAGCCTTTGGCCAAGAATAATATTTAAATATAAACACGCCCTTTCTCTTGCACTTTAAAATCACATTTGAAGTGAGAGTTATCACTAGCAGTGCAAACAACTCAGAGAATCTTATGCTGCCCTGTGAATTAGAAACAAGCTCTGCAGCCCATCTCCCCCTCCTGCCCTCTTACCATGCAAATACAGGAGGCTTGCAGGGAACAGAAGCAAGAACTAAATGTCTAAAATGCTGCTTCCTCTGAGGAGTCATGTTTTGAGGAAAGGTATCATGCTGAGATTTTTTTTTTTTTGAAACAGGAGTTCATCTGCACCCTACGAGGAAGCCACTGTACTACTTGCTCTATGGTAGATTCCACATTTGCCAAGAAACTTCACAAACAGAAAGGCCCTTCTGGTGTCCTGCTGCTTTCAGAGACCAATATGAAAAAAAAAAAATAAGAAAACGTTCCCTCTGAAGTGACAGCTCAGAAATTAGTTTTGCTATAATACAACAAAACAGGCATATCAAGATTACATTTAGTTTTAGTGGGAATAGTTTGTTTTTAGACCAAGTGAATGCCTGGCTGCTCTGTCTACATGCCTTCTCATTAGCTAAGATTTTACAGGAAAAAATTTTAATATTTTCATACAGATTTTATCAGTTCATGTTTAAATTTCTTGATGCATAGGCGTGGACCTTGTTGCTTTTTGTTATTTCCTTAGCAATCATATTTATTAAAGCAGCCTATTGGAAATAAGATACTGTTCTTTCAAATTTACGAACAAAAACTCTTAACATCAGAAGGAAACTCCTTCCTGGAAGCATCCAGAATATGTGGTTAATATGTATTCTTATCTTCCTGATGCCTGTGCTTTGGGATAGGAGAAAAGCCTGTTAAAACTAAATATTATTTTCTTATTTCACACACATTATAGAAGTATATTTGTACCTTTACTGCATACAACATTCATCACTTTGGCAACTCTGGCTTTCCTTAGAGTTTGCTTTGTGCTCTTAAAACTCAGAAAGTAAGTATGCATCAGGTTTAAGCAACGAAATCCTAGGCTCCTTCCTCAACTTGTTATGGAACCATTTGCTGTTTAACAGAAAACTTAATTCAACCTGATAGCCAAGCACCTGAAGTTGTTAAAAATTTTGTTTTGTGAACTGTCCTGGCTTTATTGTGGTAGCATCTTAGTGCTCTCCACAGCTAGAAATGAACCAGAAGACTTCTGTTCATCCATATAAACTTTATATAGTCAATAAAGTTTTGTTGCCATCTTTTTCCAGAGAAAAGTTATGGAGATAGTTAGTTACTTGATGACTTGTTGTTTTGGGTTTTTTTTAAATAGTGTGCATCTGTACAGAACAGTGAAAGTTTGAGTGCCTTATGGCTATTGTCAGTCTAGGTTCAGATGATAGTGAATTGCATGGGTTTTGGCCTGAACCTGAGAAGCATGGAGCACCTATTTTCAAAAGGTATCTGCTGAATAGACCTGGTGATATCAAATGAGAACAGAACACAAAACTTAAATGCAAAGGTAAATAGGCTTGGAGACTGTAAACAAGGTGCAGACTTAAACCTCAGGATTCCTGGAGGAGCAACTTGAGAGAATTTCAGATTTTGTATTTTTTATTGAGATTCACTACTTCTAATTCAGATTAATTCCAGATCTGTAATCTTGTATGGAAAGGACAAGAACTGGTCTAATTGGATTCAGATAATTGGCAGCACAAAGATGATGGAGTCTCTGACTTGACATGGTCTATTACAGGCAGTGCTGCCTGCAAGTCAGTGAGGAATTCAGGTCTTGAACTTGTGGCTTCTCCTTGAGGATTTCTTGGTGCACACCCTTAACCATTGGAGACAACTCTGTGGCAACTGCCTTCCAGAAATTGATTTTTTTTTTGTTTTCCTTGCAAATGTATCTCTTCTTGTGTGGGTTTAATTCAGTCTAGCAGTTTCTGTGCCATGTGATGAGGTCAACCTGGCACCCACGGGTAATGGTGATTAAACTCTGACCCAAGTTACTGAAGAATTCCAGTAATATCCTTGAATCACAATTCAACCTTTTCTCCCATTGCCCCCGAGACAGCAGTAAAGTAGCTGAGGAAACCAAGAAGGGCTTAAGGTTTCATTCCACCACTCTCCTGTGAAGCTGAACAAGAGTAAGGTGGGCATATAACAAACTATTTCCTCTTCCTGCTGAGGGAGAAATGTTGTCTATACAATACTTAGCCATCTTCAGTGGTGCAGTGTAGGAATATCAGAGTAACTCAAAATTGCCTCTTGGTTTAAAAATTTGGGTGACAGTTACTATCATCACCCTTGGCAGTTTGTTCCAGTGATTAATTACTCTCTTGTCTGCCTGAATTCTGGTCTAAGTTTAGATGGTAACCCCGCTGCTGCAGAGATTAAGCCAGCCCTAGGAGCCAGTCTCTGCCACCTTTGCTCATGTTGGCTCATACTTTGTAATACATAGGAACTACTCAGGATGAGGAAATTCACAAAACCACACCTGGCTGTATATTCACAGTAATCTACATAAGAGATTTGGCTTCTGACATTCTCTGTATGCTAAAGAAAATGCTTTCTTTCATTAAAACCAAAAGCATATTTATCAATTACTGCAGTTTAAAGTGAGTCATTAACTTTCCCTGGAATCACAGAAAACTAGCAGCTTTCCCTGGACTTGTTTGATGGGAATTATGGAAATTGTATTCAAAGAACAGTAAGCAAAAGGCAGGAGATGGTTCTGTCTTTACACCCAGCTTAGCTGCTGGATGCTGATTTTTATACTGATATTCTTGGATAATGTTTTTTATTCAGGGACACGTAAAATATTCTTATTTAAATGATAATGAAGCCATTGTAAATTTTGAGTTTTCTAGACTGAGGCATCTGGTACAACTCACAAATCCTGCCTAACTGGGTGTACTTTAGTAAGTAAGTAGACCTTTATGCAAGCCAGTCTGCTTGTTTTGACTGAAGTCTCCAACTTTCCCCTCTTCTTGTTAGAGAACAGAGGGTGATCATGCTTCAGTAGTGCCAAGCAAGGTCACCAATATCCATTCAGAAGGACTTCGCTATTTAGAGTATTTTGGAATATGGGTTAAGCCAATGTTTATTTTCTACTTTAAAAGTGCCTGTCCTCAAACACCAGGCACACAGATTATTATAAATACAGGAAAAATATAAATAACGACAAAACCTTTCAGATTAAGCCAAAATCCAAAACATAAGTAACCAAGAAGAAGAAAAATTGTCTTCCAGCAGTTGTACAGTTTGCCTTTTTTCCACAGAGTGTTCTCATTACTGAGAATTTCAGAAGGTAAAATTGTTTTACAAAGTTCCTTGAAATCAACAGATTTTGGTGTGGCCCCGAGATGGCTGGGGAGGAGATGAGTAGTGAGTGATACTGAATCAAAACATCACCCCAGTGGTTCCCCCTCTGCAAATGGGAACCTGATAGCAGTAGTAGTTCTACCAGTTTGAACTGTAGCAGTAATTCAAAGATAATTTCACAGGCTACTAACTTTCAGACCACACAGGTCACAGAAAGCAGAACTGGAAAATTGTATGTTCAGAAAATGCTTTTGTTCTCTAGAATTTTTGCCTGTGTTAACCCTACCTCTCTATACGTTTAGGAGAGATGAAAGTCCTCCAAATGGGACTTGGAGCACCTATACTGGGAGGTTACTTCTTGATATTGTCACAGGAGAGAGCTAATACGCAGGTAACAAATTTAGAAGGTGCAACAACAGCCTTCAGCATGAATCACTAACCCCAGTGTGAACTACTTAATGCAAGCCATATGAAATCTATCCTTCAACACCAACATTTTTTCCCAGTTTCCATGGAGATGGATGATCTGGCTTGTCATTTTTTAACTACAAATCTTCTGGAGAGTGAGGAACACAAATGAAAATACACAATAACTTTGATCAATGTATTTTTCATTTAATAAAATAAATGTGCCTTGTTCTTGAGACAAAGCCAAGAGATCACGTTAATGATAAGCTAATTCTGACAATGTTTGTCTTCCATAATTCTGACGTTGCAGCAAAGGGCTAACTTGGTGTATATTTCTTTTCATGAAATAAAGCTGTAAATGTGTTTGGCTCTGCCAAAGTCAATGACATTGCCCTCATTGGCAAATTCCACTGGCATCAAAGCAGTGAGGTTTTGCCCAAAGTATGACTGAGGGGATTTCTTAGAATGGACCAGAGAATGAAATAAATATTGACCTAGTGTGTCTTAGACCTCAAGCAGATAATAATAATAAGAGCCATTTAAATAGCTGGATAAGCTTTGACTGGATTGTGAGAGCCCTCTTGGGTGTAGAAGCACTGAAATCATAGTCTCTCTCTCATTTGCTCATCAGTTTACTTGCTACGTATTAGTGCACACATTGTTGCTATTCAGTAAAAATGCATAGCAAAAATATCTTTTATTATTGTCAGCTGAATGAAATTAAGTTGTGCATTATAGTTAGTCTTTTGTTTCTGGATTTCTTGTTCTTTCTTAGTAAGTATCTTTTATCTTTCTGAATCAGGTAAGTCATGAATTGTTTTTATAACTGTATTTGGAGTGGGCATAATTTTGGACAAACAATGAAAGCAAATTTAAGTCATCTCATACCATTGCCAGTAAGAGTCTTTTGTGTCACTTGGGTTTATTATCTCAGAGGTTTAATTTTTTTGATTGTTTTTCTGTTTCTTTAAAATCTGGTACTCTGTTGCTATAGGTCTATAGGAGCTTGTAAAAGTGAAAGCATACATGCTCCTGCCTTTCCTCGGTCCCCTGACAAAGTTGAGAAGCTTTGTTAAAAATGGTGGTTTTCTGATGCATGTTCCTGGTCTTTGAACACAGGAATAAGATAAGCACAAAAGAGATTAAGCTGAATTCAGGTAAAAAAACTAACATAAAGTGAAATTTCTTTTTTTTATAAACTAAAGTACAACTAAAGCAAACTTGTGACAAAATGTGCCCTTAGATTTTTGCAAAATTTCTCCAAATGACAAACCAGCCTGTTTGGCTTGTGAAGTCTGGAGGAAAGCCAAGGATCTGCAACCTTATTACATGCTACTACAACTTTTTCACCCTGCCATCATCTATAGCATGGCATGCTCATATCTGCAAAGTTGGCAGGGAAAGTTATCTATTTTTATAGTTATGTAACATTAACCTAGACAAAAGCATCTTTGATTAACTTTTGGGGGGGGGGGGTTGGTACATTTTGTGCATGATTGTGGGACTGTTTCTTGAGGTGGAAGGAGGAGATCAAAACAGGGGAAAGGCAAAGGTGTTTTTAACTACATCAGGAAGGTGAGTTCAAGGAGGGGGGGGAAAAAAACCCCTCACTCTCCTAGGACAGGGATAAAAAAATTTTCTTTGCCAGCTAGTGAGATAATTTCTCATATTGTGAGCCGGTATTTACTTGGAGTCATGCACCTCCGTACTCTGCTTCCACGAGATCCAGGAAAAAAAAGTAACAGAAAACCCCACCTCAAAATTCATTGTAAACTTAATTTTCACTATTCCTAACACACTATTCCTGTATTCTGTGAAACCAAAATTTTTCAACTGGAGCAAAGCATGAGTTCAGCATTCTGCCAAACCTGAAGCCTTAAAAAAGAGTGAGAAGGAGAGCTGATTCATTCCAACTCAATAAAGAATTTGACTGTATGTAACAGCTGGACAACCTATTATTTTTTACATGTAGACAGCCTCAGAAGTGTCGAGAAATAATAACGCAGCATGGGCATTCGACAAATATGAGAAACAGTTACCCACAACAGTAAAGATGGAAGGAAAGCTACAAGTCTTTTAAAATAAGGTTTCACATGAAAATACTGTTACAAATAGCTACTGGATGGCAGTAGTGATAAACTAATGCTAGAGGTCAGCAACTGTGAATATCACAGTAACCTCTGACAGGTGCCAAATGAAATCTCTAAATCAACGTCTACCTTCAGAGGCTGCATATTCCCAATAATAATATTCCCTCTTCTGTGCTTATCTCCTGCCCCATCCTCTTCTACCTACCAACAACTGTGAAGGCTGGTGACCTCCCTGGAATGCTCTGCGTAGTCTAAATTAAAGAGGCAGGTTAATTTGGGAAGACTTCTTCAAACCTCTAGTAGGTCATGGATATACCATAATTCTGCCTTATTCATGCTCTTCTTGTGAAGCAATTATTTTTCAACATGCATATACTGAGGCACATCTGGTGGGCTAAGGTTGATTTTTCTGTTCCCCAGGTTAACTTTATTCTCTGATCAGATGGTGGCAATATGGTACTCAGAATTGTACCCATGCGCTGATTATTTTGTTTGGGGTTTTTAAAGATTTTTTTTTTTCCTAGCATGTGATTCTGTTTAGAGTATTGATATGAAGTAGTTTTACAAGGGCACAGATAGATGCTCTCATTTTGGAGAATGTGTCTGGAATGAGAGAAGGTGCAGTCAGGATGGTAATGGCAGTCCTCAGTGAACAAGAAGTCCTCTGGGCACTATTTAGAGAAGCCTTGATGCTATTCTAACCTGTAGTATGCAAATGTAGAATGTCTTCCAGCTGCCTGCTGGATCTGGAAGCAAGAAACATCAGCAGCCTTCCCCTATGAGGCCCTGCAGAAACTATGTGCAGTAGCAGAGAATGCTGCTTAAATTTAAAGGAACAAAATCTGGGAATTTTTAGGAAAGTTTCAGAAATTAATTGTTTTGTGTTTTGAGGTTCAGAAGAAAGGGAGAAATGGAAACCCTTTTAAAAAAGGAAAAGGGGTTGTGTGAACCTCAGTTTACTTTTCCAAAATTTCAGTCTGCCAGGGAGGTCCATACAGAATTCTAGACCCAAGGGAACAACAAACATACTTGTCTTAAACTGGCTTTCCTGCCAGCTCACTAAGACAAGTGGGAAGTTTGAGGTTTGTAATCTCCTTTTAAGTGTTCTCTGGACTTAAGTTGCTTAGAGTTTGTTTGCTTGTTCCCTTCCCCCCACCTCCCTGCAATTTAATTGGAAAACCAAGGATAAAATGTTAAGTCTCTCCTCTCTTATTAAAATACCCCAAAACAAGTACAGAACAGAGTGGAGAGAAATAACCCCAGTGACCACTAGCCAAAACTCACAAGTAGTATGTGCATATCTGAAATAGTTGGTGCACTCACATAGGAAATCGCTGGATATTTTACACCTCTTGCAGCGGTTTAGTAACTGGCTGTGGAAGCTCATTCCCCACTTGAGAAAGTCATGAATTATACAGTTTTTACATCTGTTGAGCATGTTGTGCTTCTCAATCATCCAACTATACTGAGCCCTAAGTTTTCAGCCTTCACAATGAGATCACTGTTTTCAAGCACGTTCTAGTGGCATTTTGTCAAGCCATGTGTGTTTTCAGGATGGGGGCAGGGAGAGGAACAAAAGTATGCTGCCATTTCACAGGATTGCAATCTACTTTTCAGCCTACATAAAACTGCAACTCACCCATCAAGAAGAAATATTCTTTGTTTACTACTTCTTGAAATGGCCTGGC
The DNA here is from genome assembly GCA_013399015.1 of Galbula dea. Taxonomy (NCBI): domain Eukaryota; kingdom Metazoa; phylum Chordata; class Aves; order Piciformes; family Galbulidae; genus Galbula; species Galbula dea. The sequence continues at coordinate 163,509 of VWZX01003753.1, read as the reverse complement.
TGCTGTTGGGAAAACGGACGTAAAAGGGAGGAATAGATGTTTTTCACTTTGGGTTTCAACACTTGATAATCTAAAAAAATACCAAAACCCCAAATCAAACCAAACCAAAACCAGCTAAAAACCACAAAACAAAGCCAAAAGCTTCAGTCATCCTTAATTCTTCTCTTAATATATTTATTTCACTGTTCGAAGACTCATTTGTACTTCAGCTGCATGGAGTTTTGAATGAAACTCTGCTATTAAACAAGGGCTCACCATGTGAACTCTTTTCACATAGATTAAGGTAGATATAGTGTTTTAATTTTGCATAGGCATAAGGAAATTGCATACACTGATTAGCAGGTTTTAAATCAGGTTCATAATAGCAGGAGGCAGATTACACAGAACTAAGAACAAACAAGTTGGGAAGGGGCAAAGAGGGAAAACCTTTGTAGAAATTATCCATGAATAATCTATTGCAGTGGAGACAAACAGAGAAATTAATACGTTTATCTTGAGTCACCCAGGACTCATTAAGATCCCTTCAGGCTGAACAATTCACACGCAAATAGTAATTCCTTGCACTGAATGAGTGTGAATGTTGCCATATAAAGATTTCATGTTTTTCTGGAGAGGGTTACTCGTCATTTAAACTATGGTCAGCCGTGGTAACACTTCCACTGGCTAAGATTCAGATGGAAAGAGAACAAAAGCAATATATGTGACAAATGTTGACCACTCAATGCATAGGGACAGATTAAGGTTTTATGTATTCTTTGTACTAGCTTTTTGCTTTTGGACTAAAACCCACTTGCTTGTATAGTTTACCTCATTTGAAAATGAGGAATGGGCATTCCCATCTAAACAGATAATGAGCATGACACTGATGGAAGGACACTCAAATTATAGCCTCTTGTAAAATAAGCAGGACAAGCAGAACTAGCAGTTGGATCAAAAATGTTTCTGTATTTTTACTGAGAAGTAAAGCACACAGAGAAAGAACCTCCAAAGGCAAAGCCCTTCTAAAGCACTTTGACCCTACATGCTGAATTCAGGTAGTCTAAGTGACTGTAATTCATATTTTCCCAGTTCTGTGAATGTGTAGGGCCAGCTGGGTGCAGCTGGACTGCGAGTGTGTGAGGAGGGAAAACCTTATGTCGTGGGACAGATGTCAGATCTGGCTGCAGCAGATGCTTTCCTCTCTGACCAAGACCATGTAGATGAATGGGTAAGGGAGAAAATGCATCAAACAGGAGGTTTGTAGCACAGGAGGACTGTCTTGGCTAACAGACTAATTTTAACAGGGAGATATAGCTTAAGTTAGACTGAGTGGAGTTCACACCCACCAGCTAAACTTGACCAATTTCAGCAATTTTCACCATTAAGTTCAGGATAAGCCATGCTATGTGTGGACTGGAGAAACCGAACTGCCATCTCTTAGCCTATGTATACAATACACTTCTTTTTTTTAATTTTGTTTTGCTTTTTTTTCTCTAATTGTCTTTTGTTCTTATTTGTTTCCTTTCCCTGCTCTTTTCTCTCTTTTTTTCCTTTTTTTTTTTTTTTGTTTTCATTTTAGCGGGGGGAGCTGCGGGGCTTGATGGATGAGGGAAGAGCAATTAATGGTTTGTACCTGGACTTGTGCAAAGTATTTGACACTGTCCCACATGACATTCTCATCTCTAAATTAAAAGATATGGATTTGATGGATGGACCATGTGGTGGATATGGAATTGATTGGATGACTGCACTTGAAGCCTTGCAGTCAATGGCTTGGTGTCTGAGCCAGTGACAAGTGGTGTCCCTCAGGGGTTAGGATTGGGACCGGTGCTGTTTAACAGTTTTGTTGGTGACATGGACAGTGGGATTGAGTAAACCCTCAGCAAGTTTGCTGATGACAAGCCGTGTGGTGCAGTCAACACGCTGGAGGGAAGGGATGTCATCCAGAGAGATCTTGACAGGCTTGAGAGTTGGGCCTGTGCAAACATCATGAAGTTCAACAAGGCTAAGTGTAGGGCCCTGCACCTGCGTTGGGGCAATCCCAAGCACAGGTACAGGCTGGGCAACTAGTGGCTTGTGAGCAGCCCTGAAGAAAAAGACTTGGAGGTCTTGGCGATTGTAAAACTGGATATGTGCACTTGCAGCCCAGAAAGCTAATCACATTCTGGGCTGCATCAAAAGTATGATCAGCAGGCAGAGGGAGGTGATTCTCCCCCTCTACTTTGCACTGGTGAAACCCTACCTGGAGTACTGTGTCCAGCTTGGGGGCTCTCAGAATAAAATGTACATAAACCTTCTTGAGAGGATCCAAAGAAAGGCTATAAAATGATCAGAGGTCTGAAGCACTGCCCCTAGGAGGACAGGCTGAAAAAGCTAGGGTTGTTCAGCCTGGAGAAAAGAATGCTCTGGGGTGTCCTTATAGCAGCCTTCCAGTAATTAAAGTGGGCGCACAGAGAAGATAGGGAGAAACTCTTTATCAGGGAGTGTAGTGACAGGATGAGGGATAATGGTTTTAAACTGAAAGAGGCTCAGTTTATATTAGAAAGCAGGAAGAAATTCTTATAGTGAGGGTGGTGAGACGTAAATAGGTTGCACAGAGAAGTTGCAAATGTCCCATCCTTGGCAGTGTTCAAAACCATGTTGGATGAGCCCTTGAGCAGCCTGATCTAGTGGAAGGTGTCCTTGCCCATGGCAGGGAGGTCGGAACTAGATCACACCCTTGGCTGGATCAAAAACTGGCCGAGTCCAGAGGGTTGTGCTCAATGGAGTCAAGTCTGGTTGGCGGCAGGTCACGAGTGGTGTCCCTCAGGGGTCAGTGTTGGGGCCTCTCCTGTTCAACATCTTTATTGATGACTTGGATGAGGGGATAGAGTGCACCCTTAGTAAATTTGCAGATGACACTAAGCTGGGTGGGAGTGTAGGCAAGCTCTGCAGAGGGACCTAGATAGGCTGGATAGATGGGCAGAGACCAATGGGATGAGTTTTAATAAGGCTAAATGTAAAGTCCTGC
>VWZX01003753.1:1372-160364 GCA_013399015.1 Galbula dea | reverse complement strand
TAGGAAGAATTTCTTTACTGAAAGAGTGGTTAGATATTGGAATAGGCTGCCCAGGGAGGTGGTGGAGTCACCATCCCTGGAGGTTTTTAAGACGAGGATAGATGTGTTTCTTCAGGGGATGATTTAGGGGTAAGAGTAGTGTAGGGCTATCGGTTGGACTAGATGATCTTGAGGGTCCTTTCCAACTGTAATGATTCTGTGATTCTGTGTGATCTTTAAAGTTCCTTCCAACCTAAGCCATTCTATGATTTTGGTTTTATGGTTTTTACGTTGATCTCAGTCACAACAGATGTTAACGGATGAAGACTTTAAGTGAGAGGACAGCCTATGGACTAATATTAGCCGCACTATTTTGTTTCAGGACACTCACAAAAAAGATGAGAAGCTAAAGCATCTTTGGTATTACCACTTGCATGTTAAAAGGGATTCCCTTCTTGAAGATATTTTCTGCATTGTCAGAGGAAGGAAACAGCAGCTGTGAAGTTGGGCTCTTCTCGTGTTGACCGCAGATCTTGCCTCCTCCTCCCCCTCCCCAACTCCCTGGAAATCTATGCCAGATGCGAGAAAGAATGAGCAAGGTTTTTAGTGTGGACACAGTATATGGGAGGGAATATTTTAGCAACTTGAAAGGTTTGGATAATCTCAACAACTCCCAGTACTTGATGTGATTCTTTAACGAAATTCACTCTGAGGTTTTCAGTGGTGTAAAAGAAAGTGCTATGTTGTCTTCTTTCCATCTAGATGGAAAGAGAGTTTAAAATGGGCATGCTGAAAGCTTCTTTTTATGTGTTGTCTGCATGGTTGCTGTGAAGCAGAAGCAGCAAGTACTGGGTTTGGAGAAACAGTAAGCTCGGATAATGAGGTATCTATGAGAAAACAAAGGTCTTTCACCAGCCTCTTGAGACAATTAGGCCTTTTCTAGCTCTTTGCTTCTGGAAGGTACCTCAACTCCTTGGCCAAAAGCCATAGCTAGTATAACTGGGGTTGATTAGAAAATGTTAAATGTTTTCCATATAACAGAAAAACTCAAGAAATGTTTTGTTTAAAAATATTAACAGAAAGATTCAACTAAACCAGCTGAACACCCGGAAGTCCAGCTCTATTTTCCAATTTTTTGAAATGTTTTGATAAAATCTTGGCTTTTAGAAACACAGAATAAATATTTTGGGCTCACATAGCTATAGACAAAAGAGAAAAAGCTGAACAAAACACATCTACAAAAGTATCCATTTCAGGAGAGGACTTTTCCTTCTTTTAATATCTGAAAAAATATTTTAATTGAAAAAAAAAATACCATCTACATTCATTGCACTAAGTATAGAAAGTTAAATCAGAACAAGCTGGTTCTGCCATGAACACTCCTGGTGAATGGGCACAGTCTGTCCCTCACTTGGGAACAAAACCACCAAGTGAATGTAGCTTTTTTGGTGTGCTGCACAGCCAGCAGTAGATACAAGCTGAAGAAATGGAAATGAAATAGGTGTATAAGGAGAAGAATGGAAGTAGACACTAGGACAAGGTTAGATCTGCTGAGAAAGAAGATTGTTCTTCATCTAGGAAATTAGAGGTAGAAAAGAGAGCGATAAAAACAAGGTCACATGCTTAAAGGAAAATGCATGCTTGCTGATTCCTGAGTTTCAGTAATAGACTTGTGTTCTCTAGTCCTCTAGTACAGCAATCTTTTTAGTGCCCTAATTTCTTGACTCACTAACGATAAACAATTTTAATAACATGGTAGTAGGGAAGTTTTCTGAAGAGCTTTTAATATTTTCTATCTTCTAGTGTTGCAGCAAATTGCAGTTATTTAGGCACAGCTGCTGCCTGCTCCAAGCATGCTTATAGTGTCAAGGTAGACTGTATGTTCAAATCTGGAGGTCAGGTCACAGAGCTCTTGCCATTAGTTACAGTTGTTTATCTCTTGTATGATGTGCATCTTATTCTTCTTCATGAACAATAGATTGAAGCTATACCATTATTTCAATTTACGTCAGCATTGGATGTAAGTGGAAATATTATATCTTATTGTAATTGGGGACATTTATTCTTATATTTGATGTTGTCTGCCTATCATTGATATACTTAATTTCTGAGCTGTACACAATATAGAAAATCATATTAGGAATAACTCCTTTCTTGTGTTTCCCATCTGGAAGGAACAGATTTTTTCTATAAGCCGTGCCTAGGTATTTCTGGGCACTGAATCAGAAAGTGCTGCAGCCCTCTGGTAGCAGAATGGGTCTTGGTAAAAAAGTTCTACTTGGCCTTTCATATTCAGCAAACTGCCTTTCTGAAAACTACCCAGGTTAAACTGTAAGTTAGAAACTCTTGTTCAAATAGTTTATAGCAGAGTTCAAATACAGTGCTAAACAAACATTAGCTTTGGTTCTGTAGCCTGCTGGTTGAGAATTACGCTTCCAACAGTCATTTAAACACAAGCTTAAACAGAGATATTCTTTTTGTCCAATACAAAGACACTCAGATCATTACCATAATGATAGAAAATGATAGTCTGGGAAAAATTGTTATGATTTACCTTGATTTGAATACATATTTAAGTGCATTAGTGAGCATTAAGCATCCAGACTGGTCTGCTAAGTCATCTTTCTCTCTGTTTCTATAGGTCATCTCTAATTTAGGTTGTATTCAGCACAGAACTTTTCAGAACCTTGTGAGAGGTGGGTCATTCTTCATGTTCACTTAGAAAGGCTTAACTGTGATGTGAGTACAATAGTACTAGTGACTAATCTGTAAACTATATTCTTAAAGGCTGAACTTTTATCACATGCAGAATTCTACTTTTAGCTATGTCTGCTTCGAGTTGATCCTGTTCTTTTTTAAGTCTTGTTTTATGTCTTGTTTCTTCTATATCTTTTGAAATCCCTACTTTATTACCATGAAGTCATCAAAGTGATGGAATACTGATTTTTTATTTTTTTTTTTTCCTGTGGGATTTTCAGCCTGAAAGGTCTTGATGCTAGAAGTAAAACTAGCAAATCCCTTCTAGATAGTGGAAATAGTGCATTAGATGGTACAGTTTATCAGGTCTTAACATAGTATTTCAGTAGGTTTTTCTTACCTGAATCTCAGATTCAGAGCAGAAGCCACTTAATGGCATTAAAATTTAAGCTAGACAAGGTCTAGAAATAAAAAGTGTATTTTGACCAATGGTATCTAAATATAGATGATTCCATTTAAAAAAAAGAAAAAAAAGAAAAAAAATACAACCCAGAGAAAAGAGCTGTTTCTCCTGGAATTTTCTCTTTTTCCCCTGTAAGTAGTTTAAAGTTCAAAAACTTAATACCTTTTGCAGAGAAAACCTACAGTATTACGACAGCAAAAACACCATGTCCTTTATAATGGAACACCTATTCAGGATATCAATGGGTAGATGAGCCTTTCATAAAAGCATAACAAGAAAAAAAGAACAACTGTGCTTATTATTTATAGGAACACCTACTAGATAAATTACAAATAAAGGCAGCTCTGATACTGCACTCCATTTCAGTCACTTCTATCATATATATAGGAAAGGATGTTGAGCATGCTTATGATCTGGATTAAATCAGGAAGGTCATCTAAAGACAGATTTAGATCTAAAGAGAACTAGGTGTTAGTAAATTCACTTTAATCTGGCCTCTGATACAGTAACAGCTTTATAAAGAATGTCATTTAAGGGACTTCTGAATGCTGCTGCTTAGAAAATAAAGCCCTTTGGGGTTACTTTTTCCTGCTGAGAGGAATGTCCCCCTTCTTTTAATCAGACAGATTAAAAGAAAACTTGTGTTGCAAACCAAAGTATGCAGGAGTGGACTATTTCCATTAAAACCATTAGTGAAAAGACTACCATTTCCATAGTCATCTTCCATTCTCTTCTGCCTTCAAAAGAAAAAGAAAATCCCACTAACGCAACATGACTAAAGCCATTCTCCAGGATGAAAAAGTCTGTATGAAATGTGGTCTTGCATTTTTTTTTTAATATGAAATTGAGCGAAGTCATGGCAGGGATGAAGGAGAGACAGTGATTTCAGTAGTTTTTACCATTCTATTGGCCTGTATTGACATTTACCATAAAATGAAAAGGCTGGAAGCTCTTATGTGTGGTACTACAAAACTGAGAACAACATACTCAAGTAAAACCAAGTTAGAACAAAACCCCAAGTCCCAGAAACCGAAATGGTTCTTTTAGTCATTGTTGGGAAGAAAGCTGAGCACCATAATTTAGAGATTTTTACCCAATTTATGTGTAATTTCCCCTCTCTTCACACCTCCCCCCCCCCAAGTCTTTCTTCCCAGGATACTTGAAGAATATGAAGAATTAGGGCAGGTGGAAGGCAAACCACTTCTTCACACTCTGCATACAGTGTTACTCATTTGTGTAACTCCTTTGTATGTTACAAAACCTTCAGATGGTGAGCTGAGCTATCTCTGTAATACCTTCATGGCACTGACATTGTCCACATTGGAGCCAATATCTTGGTATCAGCTAGTTCTTCTTATTTAAAATACTTCCATCATTCCCATTTCTACATTTGTACTAATACCTTGGGTATAATTTCTGTGTGAAGTCTGGTGTTCAGTTCTCTTTTACTATGAGAACTCTTCAGTACATTGACATCAGTGTGACATGAGCAAGAACTAAAGAGTTGTTACGTATAGGGCCCTTTTCCAGAATAAAGGCCTTCCATTAACTTTCAGAACAGACATTCTAGCTGTCTTCTGTAATTATTCTCTAAGCACAAATGGATTGCCAGAATCTTGGAGTATCGTGAGTTTTTGTCACGTAGTATACTGTTAAATTGGCCATGCAAATAGAAATTAAGTTCTGTATGAAGTTTGGAGCAGAAACTGGATCAAACTTACTTGGATTTAGCATTTCTTTTTTTCCTATTTCTTTGGACTCACATATTCTCAAATATGCCATATGAGTACAGTAAAGCAGAGCCAGAAATTAAAGTGATAGTTGTTCTTACATTTTTTTTTACCAAATTTAAAACCGTTCAGTCATATAGATGCTTAGACAAGATGTTACTGGTTTTAGATTGTGCTCCCACTGTAGTAATACCTTATCTCTGATAGATAATTCATCCTTATGGGTGTTGAAACTAAGGAGTGCCTACAGAGATGGTCTCAGTCAATAGAAAGTTACAGAGTTGATGTAGGAATTAGGTGATACAAACCTATATCCTTTGTTATTCAAAGCATTAGATGACTTGCTCACTGTTGTCCTTTCTCACTTAAGCAGCGATAAATCTATGAACAGCAATAATATTAAGTATTCAGTCCAACTTTGTCTGTAAGCAAACTCATTTACACTTATGCTTTAGATGTGTCAGTCTTTGCATTTTCCTTGCCTAAAAGCTGTAGACATCTGCATAACTAAGTGTTAACATTCTGTTAGAAAAGAAACATCATCATCAGTCTGCTGACATACTCTGCTGTTTTGCTTGTAATCACAGTGATAGCTCTTCTGAGGAAGACCCCTCCAGTGGGAACAAGGGATTTTCAATAACTCACAGAGCATACTCACATCCTCTCTGTTGATGTCCTAAGTGATAATCACCAGAAAGAGCATCAAGCACTAATAAGTAATGACATTAAGCCTAGTCCATAGATCTACCCATTACCTAAACCCTTCTGAGACTACCAGAGGGTTTCCACAGGCTTCTTCAAGCTCTAGATCATGCCTAAGTAGGCTTTGGTCTCAAAAAACAATTAATATCAGTGAAAACTATACTGTACCACCCAGCTATTCTTCAGTTAACTATAGCAATATCCTTGTCAAATGAGTGTTAGTGGGCAAGGGGAGGGATGTTACAGCTGTCTGCTTCTCAGGTCAGTTGAAAGACATAGTAAGATGATTTTCTGAAGTATACTGAAAAGATGTGCTTCTTAACACCCTTGTTGATTGCACTGTAACTAATATGTTTTAATTAGGCATTAAATAGGTTGCTGTTTGCTCCCAGTGTATTCATCTGTCAACAATATTTCCATAGCAGCAGCAAGCTGATTTTATTTTCATGGCAGAGGTGTATTACAAAGGAGAGCTAAAAAAAAAGAAACCAAAAACCAAAATCGACAAAAACCAGCCCTACCTTTACTAAGACTGTATTTGTGGAAGGGTGAAACTTTATAATCAATAACAACAGAAAACACTGGGTGGGGGAAAAGCATGACGCATATCCTGAGAGGAAGAATAAAATATGCCCAGTTTATATGATTAATCTTCTCTGTAGGCTTGCTCTGCAAATTTAAGGAAGATTAAATTTCAGATATGCTGTTTCTTGTTTTTTCTGGCAACAATAAACTTCAGTTTGGTGGACGTGGGGGAGGGAGAGGCTGAGTGGGGAAAAAGAGCCACAGTAAAGTGTCTGCTGTCCATGTAGTTTTGCCAGACTGCTGTCTCAATTGAGAGCTGTGATCAAGATTTATTGGGCTTAAAATATGAAACAGACCTTTCATGTTGGAATTCTAAATATCTTCTTAAGCAGTAGTGAGTACCACCAAATGCTTAAAGGCAACACACCAGAGTTCGAATCCACACAATTGTTTCTTCTCTCTTGTGAACCAGCAGATTGTGTGAATCCTCCATCTTCTTATTTCTGAACTGGGCAAGGAGTATGTTGGATGTTACCTTCATCATCTGAAAATCACTTTTTTTTTAATATTAGATTTTGGCTCACATGGTCAAGATTGCTAGTATCTGAACATGTGCACTGAATGGCCAGGTTTATCACTTAATAAAGAACGTGTGCAAGATGTTTGCATCTTAGTAGCACATTTTTTTAAGCTCTTTGTTATGCAGTGGCAGCAGGAGCAGCTTGAAAATGATCTAGAATATTTGTTTCATGCCAATTTGCCAGCCTCCCCTTTCTCTGTTATCCCAGCAGCTATGTCCTACAAGAAAAATGAAGCTGTCTGCTGGAGAAATAAAACTAGAGCCAAAGTTTTCCCTGTGGACCTTAGGGGTTAGAGGACAAAAGACAAAACCTGCCTTCTTTCACTGCTTTTTCTTCTTTATGTTTTCACAGTATATTCAGAGGAACTGGTCTTCCCCTTCAACTTAATTAGGAGGTTCTACAGTGAGAATACATTAAGACTATTAGGCTGTACATTATCATTTATGCTGAGTTCTGACTACTCTGCAGGTCTGGTAGAAGTTACATTGAATTTTTGGTACGAAATTAGTAGATTTGATTGCTGCAGGTTTTAAATACTGAGTGGAGTTCCAACCACCCATTGGAGCCATGTTTTTTAGTGGCTTACATGAAATGGGTCTTCAGTAGAGGTTCTATCAATGATATGTGAACCAGGTGACCTATTGAGTGTTGCACATATGCTCAAGGACTTTGTTTTTGCCAGTTGTCCTAGTGACGTTAGGAAAGGGAGAAAATATGGGACAGCAAGTACTACAGACCACAGGGGAAAAAAAGGTACAAATTTCTTGTTTTCCTTCCCATCACAAAGAATGTCACTCACAAAGAATGAGAGAGATTGAGATAAGTAGAAAAGTCCCTTCCTGTACTTACTGGTAGGTACATAACATCTGATACACAAGATTTATCACCTGAATTGAATCTCTTATTTGAAGATGCTGTATTTCAGCTATGCTCATAAGACTTCTACATACCTTTTCATTGCTAGATATACGTTTTTCAGTTCTCCTCTCAAAGAAATTAGACTGTGTCTTGTGTGATTAGTCCATGCTAGTCTCCCATAGTAGACTAATGTGGATGCAGACTCCTGGTGGCTTTGTCACCTGTCATTCTGTTATTAGCTCCTGAAGTAAACAATATTGATGTGTCTCCTTGGGTTGAAAAAAGTACCAGGATGATCCTGCAGGTGTTATCCAGACAATTTCTCACTTGAGCATACAGAATGTGCGTGATCTAGGGGCAATTCAGAAGTGCCATGCTCCTTTTATGCATTAGAATTTGGTGCTCTGTAGTTTACACTACTTGTGCAAAAATACTGAGCTGAATTTAGTTTTGCTTAAAATGGTTTGTGATGTTTTAAGCTGAATGATGACGATACGTTTGAATTTGACTAAAATCCTGTGAAGGATCCTCACGCTGAAGTTCACTTACCACTGCTACTCCAGAGCCCAGATTTGTTAACATTCCAGGCATGGTGCAGAACTCACAATTTACACAGTCTTCTGATTTAAAGTGGGTTGAAGAGTGTTGAAGATTGAATGGGTTCCTTAGAATCTGTGTTTACTTTGAGCAGTTATACATCTTTTCTAGGATGGATAGTTTTCATTGGCAGGTCACTTATAGTTTTGCATTGTGAGCTTTCTTTCTTTTCTTCATTTGTGGTTGTTGGGCCAGATTTAGACCAAAAATAATTGCCCTTATTAATTGGACAAAACATTCTCCTTACAGCATGTACTTCAGTTTCATCTGTTGTAACTGGTATTTGAAGTCATAAGGTAAAATAATCTGTTTTCTCCAGAATGAGTATATGAGTTTCTTTATACCTTATTTTATATACTGTTTTTCTCAGGTTACAAAAAGCAGTGTTTAACAAATAGCAAATCTGATGTGAATGAAGACCATGAAAATCCAAAGCCTCTACTGATTTTTCTGTGCATGTTATAAGAATATAAGAAATACGAGTTTTCTATGCATAATAAGTGCTGCAGATGTGCTGCATTATTCACACATCATCAGTGGAGGAAGGCTTAAGGTTTGCTGCTAAGTAAATACCAAGTAAATTGCAAGGAAAAGAAAAAGAAGTGAAAAAACTCTGTGTGTTCAATTTACTCTAAAATTTGGTACATGAAACAGAATAGCTGGTGGTCCAATTATTGGTCCAAAATCTTAGGTCTGGAATAATGAACATAGTTTGGAATCATTGATTCCCCTATGCAATGACCCTCATCCACTTTTCATTTCTTGTATAATATATGCTGCATGGCACTATAGCTCCACAGTGGTCTGACATTTGCATTGGCAGCAGTAGGATTCCTGGATATAGGAAGAATGACAATAGCCAGTGTGAGAAGAAATGGATGACAGTCAAGACACTAAACAGATGTAAAATATCTTGTCATTCTTCTTAACATCTGTCAATCACAGGCTCTAGCTAAACAAGACACCCCTGAGGGTGAGCGCTAGTTGCTCTGTTGTCTTGTTATCTTCACAGAAGCTTCTCAGTAGGCAGCATGGTGGGAGAGTTTACCTGGGAAACCCAGGCTTCTGCAACCTTTATCTTTTAGACAACTCTAAAAACAAACAAGCGTGGAAAGTGGGAGCTTCTTTCCCTGGGAAGGCCACTTGGCGTGCTTGGACTTACTGGAGAGCTAGACACAATGGAATTAGCATCCAATTTGTATGAATTTCCATCAGGGTCATATCAACCCATGTTATCCTATTAGCTTGCAGCAGTTAGAGAAAAACACAGATGTGTCTGTGTTCTGAAGACCAAGACAAAGCCTTGTTATCTTTTTTCTTTTTTCCCATTTCCCTCCAATGGGTTTACAATGGTCCCTGTTGTCTGCCTTTGTTTCAATACTCCTTGATTGACAATACCCTGGGAGATGTCACTGTCCTTACTGCATGCATTGTAATAGCCAAGCGTACCAAGGGTGCTTTAGGACCTTAGTCCCCTCTTTTTTTTTTCAGGTGTTATAAATGTCTGTCACAACACCACAAAGACGATCTCTTGTTGAGCTTACATGTCTGAGGCTCTATCAGTCAGTGTCTGAGGGAGATGCAAGAGAAAACTTTAGGTAGTGACATGAATAGAGGGCAAAGAAATAGGGCAACTTTATTATGGACTGTCATCAGAAACTAGCATGTGTGGAATGTCAATTTAATAATAGAATTGACAGCTTTTCTCTGGTTTCCCCAATGCCACAAGTGTTTCTTTGACAGTTTAAAAAATAGGCTCTTTGTAGCAGTCAGTGACTTGCACTACATACATTTGTGAATGCCCTGCATAACTGACATTCCCCCAAATGCCACTGTCCTAAGACCAGTCCCAAGAATCCTTCTGCATTGACTAAGGGTAGTGGTGTATGGAGACCTGGTGAACCTAAACAATGTAAAATATGATGTACAGTAGTCGGGAGGATGCAGCACAACTAAAAAGATGCTGAGTTGCCATTCTGTGGGGAGAAAAGTCCTAATTTAAAGAGGATGCATGTGTTAGGGTAAAAGTTGCTACATAACTTGCCATAAATGTTCAAATTTCCAATGAAAATAATTTTCCATTTCTCATTCATCCAGTATTCACAGAAAGCTTCCATTTGATCACTATAGAAAAATAGTAGCATCTAGTGAAAAATTAGAGGTCTGTACCTTTGCTATTTTTCAAGTAAAGAGTGAAAGAAATAAAAAAGCAGAAATTTACATGACTTTTCCTTTACTGGGTAAGATATTCTAATGAGTTTCTCTGCTTTTGTGATTATAAGTACAGCTGTTTCAGAAAACAAGGCACTTAGTCTGGGGAATAATACTGCTGCTTTACAAGCTGCAAACACAAGTATAAATTAGAGATGTCCTTTTTTTTCTAATATGTTCTTTTCAATGTTGAGTTTGACATGAATTATCCTAGCAGAGGACAAAGCATATTTCATAATGTCTTTGCAATTCTAAAACCATAAACTTAATTATTTTTTTTTTATTGCAACTCTGAAATGACAAATAGATACCACACCTTTGTTTAGGTGTCTACAGAGTAATTTGTCTTTGTCTTTTGAGTAACAGAATCATTCTAGTAAAGAAAAGATGACTTAGTAAAGAGGAAAATAGAATTAAATTTAAAATGTAAAGTCTGTAAGTTGGAAAAAATTATTTATTCCTTTTTAAAAAAAAAAATCATATGCTAGATCAGTAATTTTCAGCATTGGACTCTTCTACCAAGACTAAAAATTAACAAAAAAGGCAAACATCCAAGGATTTCCACATGGAAACAAGAAACATCACAACCATTAAATATACAGAGAATGAGTGCCTGAAAAAAATACAAGGAAAACACAAAGCATCATTTTATGGCAATAAACCAGTAGTTCCACTGCTGGAGCAGACAATTTACTCTTAAGGGCCTATAAATGATGATGATGATAGAAGCTTACAGTGCACTATAAGTAAACATCTACATAGATGATGCTTCATAGTAGAATTTACTTTTCCTTATGGGTATGGGCCTTTTAATTAATTTTGGTTTATAAGTTTGGGTAGCTTGTTTGCCTGGAAATCTAAAGAGAGAGCCATCCAACTATCTTTTACTATTTTTCCTGTAACAGTTTTCTAACACATGTTGACAAATATATGGCAAACATGTAACTAGATGAAAAAAACATTTCCTTGGCATCTGTTGCTTTAGTAAATTTGGTTCTCCTTCACAGATGTAATGGACAGTCATTGACCAGAATTGAAAAGAAGCAAACTCAAGGAAAATACGTGAAGGTTGATATCCCTTATGCCCCAATATGACAAAGCTAAGCAAGCAATCTTTATTTATTCCCTGTGATGTGTCCAGAAAAAGCAATAATTGAGTCTGAAAACATTTTCATTTTTAATTAAAATTCGTTTGTTGGCAAGAGCTGAAAAACAGTCTTAAGTGGCTATTTCATGATGGAAACAACTACTCATCTCTGTTGTGAGATAGTTCCATTTTTCAAATGCCAGACATACATACTCTAAGTCAGATTATTTGGTAACTTTTAAAATTTTTAATTGAGTAGCATTTGGACTTAAGAAAGAAAATTAACTGCTTAAGGATTTCTTAACTTTTCTGGAAGGAATGGTTCTTTCAAGGCCTCTGTGGTATCACAAGTTACTAATATGTTCAGTCTCCCTTCTTGAATAAAATTTTCATGCATTATGAAAGAGAAGTCATTCATTACCTGGTTCTCAGAGGTTAACATGAATGTTCTCTGATTCATATATTACAATTTAGAATTAGAAAATTAGTATGTTTGTGAAATGTAAACTCCAACATTTGTTTCCCTTTTAAACATTTAGTATCTTTGAAAAGGAAGCTTATGTCAGACAAGATTAGCTTAGAAAAAGGCATAGCATTACAGTGTTGTCACTAATAGGAGCCAGTTTAGACAGTATTATATCATTGGAAATAAACTGGTTTCCTGTCCCCTTGAGACAAAGTCTTTAAAAAAGGCAGAGAAGAAAAAACAATATTCTTCTTGTTTGACTTTTCAAATTTATGGCCCTGTGCAGTCCTCTTGTCGCTTTCACTATGCAAAGAAGTATGTTTCTTTGTTTGGGCATACAAGGCTTCCAGTTGGATGTTGTTTCCAGTGTGGTCTTTATGAGCTGCATTACATGAGGTAGTTGTGTAGTGTCTAACAGAAATCCATCCCCACAGTAGCTGCAGAAGAGTTCTGTTGCTGTGGAAAGGAAACTGACTCAGAACAAACTTTTATTGTTCAAAGATTGCAGTCAAAGTGGAGAAGAGCAGTGTTAGACCCTTTAGGGCTACGCGCAAGAAGCAAAAAGGTGTAGCACCAGGAAGTGACAGAACCTTGACAGCCTGTTTCCTGGGCTACAGAAGTTAGTACAGAATGTGCTTGTAAGCATACTGCAACCTACTCCTGCCAAAGAGTTAAGATCAAAATGCCCTGTACTATCTGGATGGATAGGAATGTTCTCCACATTTTTTTAATTTTTTTTTCCCCCCAAGTCTAAAAGAACAGAGAAAGAATGAATTAACTTTTGGATCTGAATACATCTGGGGGGCTGGCAGACAGAGAAAAACAGTCCAGACTTTGCTCAGGCCTCTATGGTGACAAACAAAAATGGTTCAATGAACAACTAAGAACACATTTCCAAGAGTTTTAGCCTGCTTCCTCTGTGTAAACAGAAGAAAAAGAAGACTTTATCAGAAACATTGCTCACAAAACAGTTTCTCTATATCTAGCTTGGAGACAAGGTTTCAGTCAGCTTGACCTCACAGTTAAAAAAGATTGGTGGTCTCAACCTGACACCTAATTAGTATTTCCCCACCTTGCCATTATAGTGTCTGCAGTTTGGCATGATCTACAATTTCTCCTCAGGAGACCCCAAGTTGTGCAATGCTGAGCCTGATATGGGTCAGGAGAGGAACCTCAGCTGAGCTCCAAAGGGAAGTTTACAGAGACCCTATCTACATTCAGCCACCATCATCAGCCCCATATTTTCACCATTACACTGAAAAAAAAAAACCTAATGAAAGCCTAGAAACTGTGTTCAGTGAAACAGAATGCAATATGCAATGTTTCTGGTGCCTCGTGGAGGCTGAACTCCAAATGAACTACATAAAGCTTCCAGGGTATAGCTGTTTCCCTACCTCACAGTTGCTCAGTGACTGGAAGGTTGCATGAGTCCTAGCAACTGCTGATTGGTAATGATAGTACAATAAGCATAGTAGAGACATTATTCATTTGTAAGCATCTCCATTAAGTGCCAGTAAAAGCACTGTGGAGTACAATGAAGTACATCCCAATTCACAGAATTAATTTTGCACATTTTACCTATGAGAAGAAAGCAAGTTTTTTAGATTAAAAATAGTTTCCATATCCTGATTCTTTAGGGGTTTTTGGGGGGGGAGGTTAGTTTTATTTTAATACTCTCCAGAGTACAACTAGAGCTTTTGCTAAAGAGTGAAAATTATTTTAAAATGTTTAAAAGTCATATGTGGCCAAAATGTTAACAGTTGTCACTTTATGGCATAAATTTCATACATTGAATGAAAGCAAAAAATGTGACTCCTTTTCAAATAGAGACTTTTCTGTAAGCTAACTGTTGGGATATGTATAGTACACACTCCAGGCACAGTGTGAGGTGGTGATGATTTAAAGTCATTAGAAAATAGAAGAAAGACTCGCCTGAGCCAGCACAATAACCAAAATAGTCCACAAAGGTTGGCATTTCTGGCCACTGACTAATAGAAAAGGTACTATCCCTGATTCATCCAATCTGTCCTTCCTTCCCAACAGCAAGACTTAGGAATCACTCCTGTTGGCTGGAGTCAAACAGTTGTCAATTTATCTTAGAGAGAAAAAAAACATTGTCTTGTATTTTACCCTAAAGGAAATTTTTACTATCTTTATTCTTCATTCCTGTTGCCTTGAGGAAAGCCATATCTCCTTTATCTTCAAAGCCAACCTGGGTTCAGTTCTTCCTAACCTCACAAAATGTAACCTTCCTGTGCAGATTGTACCATTACTTCCCTCACATCCTCCTTCTCCTTTCCCATATATTTCATCTTCTACTCACTTGCCAATAACATATAATCACAAAATCATAGAATCATTTAGATTGCAAAAGATCTTTAAGAACTTTGAGCCCAACCATTAATCTTGCACTGCCAAGTGACCACTAAACCATGTCCCTAGGCAACACTTCAAGTCTTTTAGATACCTCCAGGAATGGTGACTCCATCACTTCCCTTGGCAGCCTGTCCCAGTGCTTGACATCCCTTTTGGTGAAGAAAGTTTTCCTAATATCCAATCTAGACAACCTCTGTCACAACTTGAGGCAGTTTTCGCTTGTTTTCTCCTATCATTTGTAACTTGGGAGAAGAGACTGACCCCCCACCTCGCTACAACCTCCTTTCAGGTAGTTGTAAAGAGCATAAGGTCTCCCCTCAGCCTCCTTTTCTCCAGGCTAAACAAGCTCAGTTCCCTCTTTTCCACCAGGAAAAGATCACATCTGCCAATATAGATCAGGTCTGCCAATTTCTAGCAGATGTGATATCGAGACAGATGATTAAAGATCCAGCATGCCTAACAGGTCAGCTACACTGGAGTGGGAGATCTCATTTGTGCTGAAGAAGGCCAGGCATTGGAGCAGCCCTTACCATGGACATGCTGCAGAGTCTTGAGTCTCCTCCCTAGGGCCCTCCTGCACCAGGAGCAGCTGGTGAGCAGATCACGGATGAGAAGAATCAACACAACATATGAGGTTACAGAGCAGGAGAGCGTCTCCTTTGCTGCATCACAAATGCTAAATGCCAGGACCACTTTTGTGGGAGGGAGGATGTACTTAAGGTGGTGTCAGCTGCGGAGGTCTCCAGGACAATGACACAGGCTTTCCTTGTACCAAATTGTTTAATCAGACATGCTTGTCATCTCTGAAAATTAAACCCTGAGCAGTGTTACGTGTGTAAGCCTCTCCCTTGTTATGAATGCTAGCTTTTCTGAATCTTCTATCTAGTCAAATGGGTCTTGGTTGATGTTAAAATGTCCGTTCCAATCCGAATTATTTGTTAATTTTTAGAAAAACTAAGTGGAGGTAGAACACCAGCTGTGTCAGTGTAACATATTTTTCCAAAGAGTTGAGTTTCCATTTTAAGACACTTGTGTACAAACTCTCCTTCTGTAGAGTAAGACATATTACTGCAGTAAAAAGATTTGCCTTGAATTCATAATGAGTGCTTTGTAATCCTTGGTGTGTTTACCCTCAGAACACCCCCATGAATACTGTCATAGTTATGTTGATAAGGGGTGATCTGAGGCTTAGAGAATCAAAATGAGGTACTGAAGTTGGTCATTGGGTAGATTGCTGCTGCCAGAAGATCATCTTCCCACTTCCTTTGGGCTGGTGCTGGCACTGTCATTTGTCTCATATCCTGAGTGCAGGTGGTTCTGCTCTCTAAACTGATAGAAACCTATTCTTCTTGCTTGATGATTAATTTTCTGCCAGCGTAGAGGGTTCAGAAAATAGCCAGGATAGGGGAAAGAGAGCTGGTGGAATCTTGAAGCAAAAAATATGCATGAAATGGGGCTGTTTCTGTTATAAAATAATGTTCTTAATAACATAGTTGTTTTCTGAAGCTGATCTTTTCTTAATAATATTGCTGCTTGTTGAAAAACAAAAGAAAAGTAGTATTGTAAAACTTCACCTTAAGTGCCTTAACTCAGTTATATCAGGCCAACAGTGTCTAAACAGGCTGAATTTTAGACTGAGTTCAAGTCCTCAAAGGTGAGTATGGCACATACCTGTGGGGTCACCCTTCCTCCCTCTTTAAGTTATTGTTCTGCTTTGTTGTCTTGAATTCCACAAAAGGAGACTACAGGAAGAGAGAATTTTCTAACTCGATTATAGTACCATTAAACACATGCTCACAAGCATGTTCCATTTCTCCTACAGTAATGGCTCATCAAACATTACAGTAGAAAATGGTAATGTATCACATAGGGCTGCTATGGAAAGCAGGAAAGAATGTGACTGTGCAATTAAAGTCTGTGTATTAAAGCACTTGAGATGGAGAGCTAAGCTAAAATTGCATATAAAACATTGATTTATCCATTTCTTGACAGTAATTCTTTGTTAGTTGCTTTAACACAACTACTTATCCAAAGTTTCACATTTGGGTGAGAGAGCTGTATTTTAGGAAGGACAGAGTCTGGTTTGAGTCCAGCTGTTGGGAAGTAAACATGCTTAGATGTAAAGTAAAGTAACTAAAACTCAGATATTTCTGCTATAAGAGAGACTTCTTTCTTACTAACAGAAAGATGTCATCTGAAGTAGAATTTTTTCTTAGCAATACAGCCATTTGTGGAAAAGGAGAAGAAAAATACTTAAGTGATTCAAGTGATTCTCACGTTTAGCTGAAGAAGAACTTCAGCTCAACCATCTGCAGGAAAGGGCCATTATAATTCAAGTTTTTACAAACATTCTGTGATGACAGGATTTTTAATACTGTACCTGAAGGAAAAAGATAGCGTACAAATGTAATGCACCTGCTGGCTTGGGTGTTTATATGATCAGCTAAGCAGGAGCTCTTAATACTTCCCAGCAGATCTCTGCCAGTGGGCCTGCTATAAATCCCTCCACAGCCAGACAAGTTAGCCTTTAGTTTTTCATATTGCTCTGGGCATCTCACATGACATTCCCAAATAAGGAATTGTACTACAAGCGTGCTCTGATTGCTAGTAATGACTTAACTGCAGAGGAATTATAACAGTATGAATAACAGTGATTTGCACTGTGAATGCCTAAGCTACTCCAAAAATGCCAGAGCAACCCATATAATGTGCTTCTCACTCATAACTTCAAAATGGAATAGAAAGTCAGGGCACTTTACAGCTGCTGCTAATCTGTAAACACTGTTCATTCAACAGCAGGATGCAAAACCAAATGGAAATCAAGTAATACTATTAGCTGTTACTGGGTATTATGGAAGCAAAATTATTCAAATCATCAAATTAAAAATATAGGAAGGAACACCTTTAAACATCCTTGTTCAGAAAGGGTAATATGAATGAACATTTTGTCAGCAAATGTTTCTCTGTGTATTAAACAGTATTAGAGTTTTAACTCTCAGCTAGAAATAATCCAACATTGTTTGTGTATGTATTAGACTGCAGACTCCCTGGGGACAGAATCTTCCTAATTGTTTTGCCTTACAGCTTGTTTAAACTGGTCTGCAAGTTTGGGCTGTACTTGTAAACTGTTAGTAGAGAGAGTAGATACAGTACATTTATCTAGTAGCTCTCTAATAAAATATGACAACGAAAAGACTGCAGGTTTGGAACATTTCAAAAGGCAACAGATTTAAAAAAAAAATTAACATGTAAATATCTTCAGCAAGTCTACAGGACTAGATATTGAGCAGAGGGGTGCTTACAAATGGGCACTGACTCTCAGTGCTTGTTAATGGAGAAAGCTTCAAATTGTTAATGTACATGCAAGGGACACGTGAGAAGGGGGAAGTAAGACCAAAAGCAAGTTGCAAATCAAACACAGGGAAGTAAGAAAAGCTTAGGCTTAAGCTTGGCAATTCCCAACCAATTTCAGCCACTCTTCAGGCATGATTCAAGCAAATTCTTTGGAAGGTTTTCACCTTGCAATTGCTGCTGTGCTACTAATGAGGAAAGAAGTATTCGTAGGTGTGGCTGATGCTGCCTGGCAGCATTGGGGGCACGAGAAGCCAGTGCACAGAGAGGCTGTTTAATAATATGGACTGAGGGGAGAGAGTAGGGTTTTTAGAAAGACTCTTTAGTAATTTAAGGGATTTCAAAGCTTGTTGCTAAGATACTTGCTCTGAGCCCCCTGCTGGGTGGGAATGGTGATGGGCTTTGTTAGGCTCTGCCTCAAAAACAGACCCTTGAAGGATGAACTTGACCTTTTTTGTCAGCAGACAGTGTGCAGGAACCTGCAGGGTACTGTGTAGGTTTCTCTGCAGCACAGTGCAGGGGTGCATCATCCGACCAAACAAACCAGTGTGCATGGGTGGGCAGCACCAGGCCTGAGAAACAAGAAGTCTGTCACTGTAAGGCACATCCACAGGAGAGCTGTGCTGCTGCTTCTGTGGTTAGCTTGTGATGTTGCAGCACCCTCAATAGCCCTGCTGGTGCCTACTGTGGCATCACAGAGCACCCTTTAGGGCAGACCCTTGCCACGGAGAGCTTTGGTATTTGGAGTTACAGTAAGAAACCAAAAGAATTCCTCCTTCCAGCTATAAAACCCTGCATTCCTTCCTTCAGGCAAACCAGGGTGGATTTCTCCTCGTCTGGATTCTCTGACTTATTTGTTCAATTTGCCAAAAAGTCTGCCTCCCTGGAAAGGAGAAGTTACCACTAATTGTTTTGCCTGAGAATCACTCTTTGAGTTGTCAACCAAAGCTGCCTTCTGGCAGCTGCCCAGGTTGCCATAGCTCTAGACAAAATGAAAATTCTATTCAGGGAGGCATCTGCATTGAAGGGAGAAAAGATGGAAATATCAGTCAGTAAAACCTGTGATGTTCTGCCTTGGAGAATCTGCATCTCAGTACTTTGCACCATTGGAAGAATGGTGCTTGCAAAGAGGATAAACTATGAAAGCTGGCCATGGATTCATTATTCCACAAAAGGAAGAATTCAGTTTTTCAGAATTGGTTTCCCTCAAGATAAAGTGTGCCTTGAGTTAGAATCATAGACTTCTCATCTACTTGGCTACCTGAGCAGGAACATAAAGGAAGAAAGATCAGTGCTTTGCAGTTAATGCATTGACCTTCAAAAAATTATTTCTTTGGAAGCCTTACCAAATTCACAAAAACAAGTTTACTATTATAAGAGGAGGGAGAGGGGGAACCTTGCAAATCTGGGACACTGTCTTCTCTGGGGTGACAGTGGTGTGCCCAAGTGCTCAGTGCTTATGTGGTCTATAACAGTAGGAAAACTGCCATGAGAGCCAGATGTTCTGGCTTATCTTCTAATCTTGATTAAGGAAGGACTCCTTTATACTTCAGGGTGGTTTGTCTGAGTCAAGAGAAACAGGCACTCTTGTTTTGACTCTTTGATTTAAGAAGAGATGGCCTTTTTCTGCTGTCCTTTTGGTTTTGAAGGAATAGTAAGGCACTATGCACAAGGGGCATGTGAACTAAAAGGGGAAATAAAGATTTTAGAAAATAGAATAACTGGAAAAATATAGTGGCCAAAATTACAGTTCTACATGAGGAGGAAGCTCTATTGACTTTGTCTATGAGGACTCAAACAGCCTATGGTAAATGGAGATGATACTTCAAATCTTTCTGTGTGACCTCCAGACCTTCACCATGAGAAAAATCTCACACCCTGGTCACAGATTTGAGTCTCGGGAGTATGAAGAGAGATCCTATTCTATGCACGTGTGGCTTTTAAAATGTATATATCTACATATATATCTCTTCCTCTAAGTAAATCTTGATTTTAGTGTAAGACTTCTCTAAACTGACTTTTGCCTGTTTATGTGTATCAGGTCCTATTTAATTCTAAATTGGTTTTGATAGCTGTCTTTGAGTATGGCATGAAAATATCCCTTTGCCTGTAACACTGTGTGTGCATCATTAAACCAGTAACCTTTGTGGAAGAATTTGGTAACAGAGTTCTCTAAGGTACGGAAACTCTAAATGTATCAGCTTGGGCCTTAACTTCAGAAATTACTTCTGCCTAGGATGTAGCTTTTTGAAAAATTCTCAGTTAATTGCTGAACATTTTTAAAAAGTTTTGCCTCAGTATCATAGGATATTTAGTAATTTGATAACTTTTCCTGTAAGGAAAGAAAAAGACTGGAAAAAAAAAAGCTGAAACGATGGAAATATTTTCAACATTAAAAAGTCATTTAGAAAGGCAAAGCAAAGGTTGAATTTAAATTATTATTTTTTCTTTTTTTTTTCCTCTTTCCAGCCACAGAGGAAGATCAACTGATGTTGCTGGTTTCCTCTGTGTGATCTTGTTTCTAATGGCTCACATATAAAACATTTTCCAAGTATTTTTTACTCTTAGAATAAATGCTAAGTAATATAGTGTAGGTTGACTCTTCACACAAGAGAAAAGGGCAGGCTAACCTTCCCTCTAACTCCAGGATTCTACTACAGCATCTATCTGTCACATCTCTGGGTTTGGTTTTTTTTTTTTTTGCAAGGCAGACTTGGTGGTTTAATCACCTGCTAGCACTTTGCATTAAGGGATTCTAGGCACCTGTGATCACTTGCCAGCAATTTGTATTAAGGGATTCTAGGGACCTGTGATAAAATCATGAAGAAAGGTTAATTCACAGTCACGGGAAGGAGGAGTGAGAGTTCTCGGTGAAGTCAAGCAAAGCAGTTCTTGCACTTACAGAGAGAGGGTTGTGTCCTACTATGTAGCAGGACAGGGTACATCTCTGGTGTGCCTCACAGCAAGGAAGTGCTGAGTGATCTTTGTAAAACCCTGGGCATGGTTCCAGGCTTCCTGTTGGCTTGGCTAGATCTAACTTAGAGGTGAGCTCAAGATCTCGACCAGGTGGGCTGTGAATATCTTCAATCTTGGAAATCCCTCTTGTGTTCCTTGCTGCCTTCAATCAAGTGTTACAAGTGTGTCTAAGTCTGTATGTCTAAAACACAAAGAAGAGATAAAGATGGAGGTGTGAGGCAGGTGAGTGTCTGTATATTTGCTTTTTTAAAAAAAGTTTGGTGCTTAGTATTTTGATGACTTCTTGATTCTTAAATCTTGGTTATGCCATCTTGCAGATATGAAATCATTAGCAGCTGACTTTATGCATCACAAATATATTACTACAGCTTCAGCCCTGGGCTGCAGTGTCTCTTCTGCTGAAGCCTATCATTTGAATCATATGGTGATATCTCAGAGTTTTTGATTATAGGGCAGGCTGCATGGTGGATATGCTGATATACAGCTGAATGTTTGCATGAATAGGTAAGCCTTCTAACTTACATTTCTAGGTCCCAAGACAGCTCCATTGTTTCTTTGCAGGCTGTGAAGACACAGTGATATAAATATTACTTATATCCAGGTACACAAGAAAATTAATATTTTTTTTAAAAGTATTATTCTGTCAACTTCATTTTGAGCATCACTCTTGCTAATGTGATAAATATTTCTATCAATGCAGTTTTACTGTTTATTTTAACACTAGCATTTGTGTGGAGTGCAGTCGCAGATAATTTGCATTTGAGTTTTTAAGTGTGCATTCTTCAGAGTCCCAGGGCAATAGTGGGATGCAAAATCTTGTTCAACTGTTGGCTTTATTATCCAGTCTGAGATTCACAGGAAAATGTTGTAATGACCTCTTGCACCAGCAACTAATTATTTTAAAAGATGAAAGTTATTTCTTCTCCTGGCATAGATATCTGTATCTGCCTTCAAATAATGATATGGCATTAATAGTACAAACTGCCCAACACTTCTAAAGGAGTAAAAACAGCAAGACCATTTTTTTTAAGTGTATACACAAGACAGCTGTTTTTTTTTATCCTGTGCTTCAGAGGCAGAACTGTTTCCTCCTGCTACTCAGACACAGCACATGTTATCAATAAGTGAACCAGTGAATCATATTTAAGATGGAGAAAAGAAGAATGACCTAACTCCCAAAATCAACATGTAAAACTTGGATTCATTCAGATAACTGTTCATAATCATACTAGCTGCTCTTAGTACAAAACTGCAAAGATTCTTATTACAATCTAAAGTCTGTGCCCTAAATGACCACCTAGATAGAGGTCCAGGTTTTGCTGCCATAAGCATTCATGTCATTTATCTTTTTTCTGAACTGTACTACTGTGATTTCTTGTCCTGGTTGCTTTTGATAAGTGCATCCTCTAGAATATTACTTTCCTCGTGTTTTGAGATTTTTCTGGTCAAAATTAACTGATGATCTATTGAAGCTCATTGGGTGATGTTGTCCCTTAGCTTAAACGACTCTTGTACTTCCTTGGTGTTTTTACTTCATCACAATAGACAACAACAATTTCATCATAGTAGGCGTAGTGAATCGCTCTCTTTTACATATCTTCTGATTATAATGCCAGTGGTCTGAGTTGTTTATAGCCATGTTTTGTTTTGGATGAATTTACCCATGGTTCAGATGTCTTGTATGTCCAGTGAAGAGCTTATCAGGGTTTTGTTGCTTTCCTATTTCTGTGGAAAATGTAGATTTTGTCCTTTGACTGTGATACATCACTGGTGGATTCACCATTCTGTAGGGTAACTTCTTCTCAGTTTATTCTGATTCATGAGCACTGTGGATTTGTAGGAAATATTCTTATCAAATGCTAAGTGAATTATCTTTTATTTCATATTCTATTTCATTTCACTTACTTCAGTCCTCAAGTTTCTCCAGACCTTTTTGCATAATATTTCAATCCCTTTCAATTTGCCAATGAATAACTGTTTTGTTGACATTACTCAATATACTGTTGTATTTTTTTGCTGTCACCTTTGATTAAATAGTTAGCAAACATGTTTGTGAAGTTTCACTCTTAACTTTCCCCCAGATTAGTAGTTTCCCTGTCAGCAAATGCTATTTTCATTTTTTCCCTTAGCCAGTTCTTAACCTGCTTTACAATTTTCCTCTTTTAATAGATGGTAGAGAAAACATTTGTTATACATTTTGTGTGTGACAGACAGGATTGAATGGGCTAAGCATATTCAGGATTAAGGCAATTCTTTTGCTGGTAAAACTGCTCTCTTAATAAAAAAGAAGTTGTTTATCTAAGATACCTTTAGTGAACACAAGCTGCATTTTCTCCCATTTTCATATTTATGTCTATTTGGAGAAAAGAAGACTCGGGGGAGACCTTCCTTTCACATCTACATGGCAGGAGGGTGTAGTGAGATGGAGGTCAGTCTATTCTCCCAGGAAACAAGCAATAATAAGAGGAAATGGCCTCAAGTTTTGCAGGGGGTTGGGGTGGGTTATATTGGATGTTAGGAAAAAATTATTCTCTAAAAGGATTTTTAAGCTCTGGAAAGGGCTGCCCATGAAGGGAGTTGAGTTGCTGTCCCTATAGGTATTTGACTTGTGAGGGTGGTGCTTATGTGCATTGTTTACTAGTGACTTGGCTGTGCTAGGATAATGGTTGGATTTGATGGTCTTAAAGGTCTTTTCCAACCTAAACAGTCCTGTTATTCTCTGACTTCATTCTGCATTCAATATTATTTTGTTGAAAATGGAAGTAAAATATTTTGTTGCTGGTGTTGGGTTTTGTTTTCTTCCTCTTTCCAGGCTGTTTATTGGTGTTACATGCACCTTTTTGGTTTTGAAGTCCTTACTAGGGTGGTCCCATTTCCAAATGGACTGAGAACACTGTCCCACCTATTTTGGTTTACAAATCTGTTACAAGCTTTCTGTAGAGACCTAACCTAGAACAGTTCCTTGCATAACCTTCCTCCTTTTTCTTCCATTTAGTAAATAAATCACTGGTAACTCACAGAATCACAGAATTTTACAACTCCTTTTATTTTTTTTTCAACACACCACAATGTCTTACTAATGACAAAACGCAAAGTTTACTTCTTTGTTAATCCCAAGGCTAGTTATCCTGTACGAGTGAAATTAGTTCTGTTCCAATCTGTACCTACAGAGAGGTCACTAATGAATGCAAGAACCAGGAAAACTTCAGATGAGACTGTCACTCCTGCTGAACACAGGTTAATTTATAGCCTCTTTGCTCTGTGGTGGAGATCGGAGATCACATGCTTTTAAAGTTAATAGCAAAGCAAAACAGTTTACCATTTAGTACTCAATTCTGATGCAAGTGAAGAAACTCTTAAAAAGACAACATTTTCTTTCTTTTTTTTTTTGAGAAATAATATTTCATTACCTTCTTTCCTTTAGGAAAAAAATTTAGCCTACCAGTGTCCATACAAGGCCAACGCAGTATAGTATGACGTTGAGATCTTGCTTTCTTAATGATCCTTAGTGAATCTGCGAAGAGGGAAAAACTGAGGATCTTAACATTTACAGAAGTGGTGGATTTGTCTTTGGTTAGGATCAAAGGCCTGCACTGTAAGCACTCAGTAAATGGCAAACACATCTTTGTGCATTGCTCCCGAACTGTGAATCTGCTGCTTAAAATGCTTCACAGCAGCACTTGTTGAAGTAGTGCTAATGAGAAAATTAAATCCGTGTGATTAGAAACATAGTATGAATGATGTAATAAAATGCTGGTAAGCATCTGATGATCTGGAGATGGGGGTAGCCTATGGAAGGAAGCACACATCTCATGCTCTTGGTGTGAAATTTCCCACCATCTCTGGCTTCCTGAACTCAGTTCTCCCCTTCCTGTCCCACATTCTCAGTACTGAGTTTTCTCTTTGGCTGTGAAATATTCACAGTGTTGAGGAATGGGGAAGATGTCAAGGTGCACGCTTTGATTAGAGTTGTGCATTAATGCCTTTGACCTTTTCACACCCAGTGTCTCTGCCCATGTATGATGACCCTGACCCAGCAGGTATTTTCTCCTGATCCTACTATGAAATGTCAATGTTGAATGAGACAAATCCTGATTTTAGAGCTGTTGCGCTCACCATCGTTGCCTTGATGTTGTTAAGGTTGCATTTTGCCTACTGCCTTTTTTTTTATGGAGAAAGCTGACTTTCTGCATTTGCTTATACAGGTACGGTCTCTAACATTGCATGACATCTTATAGCCACTCTGCACTGACAGATGTGACTGTCTAAAACATTATGTTGTTGCAGAAAATACTTTTTTTTATTCTTCCCCAAGCAGGAAAAACGGGGGGAAATTTGGAGAAAATATAGTGCAGACTAATTTCCCTTTGTGTGTAGAACTGGCATGTAATTCGGGCGAAAGTTCCTAATTACTAAGAACATCTTCTAAGAAGTTTCCTATTAACATAACACACATGAATCTGCATCACAGCTCTGTTACAGACTACCTGTGGCATGGTTTGATCTGTTGTTGTAGATTGATACTTGCTGAAGTCTGGCTTCCTGAACTGCTCACTGCATGTTGGGTGTAGTAATTTTCTGTACTGCATATAAGAAGAGTTTACTTCATACGTCTTTTCCAGATGTAACTTGCATAATTGGTAGCTATTCTTCTAGAAACAAACAAAAAAATCACTTAAATATCAGAATTAGTAATGGTATTTGGGATTCTCATCCCAGAGTGTCCATTTACATGAATTACCATCGTATGAAAAACATTTCAGATTTTTTTTCTCAAAGCTGGTATTTTGGCTAGATTTGAATAATTTCTCTAAATATATTCTGCATTCTACTGAAGCAAAATTAAGTGAATAACATCTAATAATTGCTACAAAACCAGAAAACTTTGATTCATTTTAATTAATGGCTGATGTCTAACCAATGTACAATTACCAAGAGACTTTTTCCTGTGCACAGTGGTTGTGAAAGGAAAGGGAAATGTACTGAGTGACAAACACAGTTTGAAATAATAAAAAGAGGATGAACGAAGCACCAATTCTAGGAAATATGGGCAGAGGCTGATTTTATTATTTTACTCATTACTCATCTTTTTTATTTTTAACTTGCATTAAGGACCAACTTCTGTAAAAAATGTGGTATTGTGATCTGGGCTTTCTTGCTGCTGCAATATGGATAAGTATTCAAGTACTAATAAGATTTCTCAGTAAAAATACTTGGTATTCCCATATTCCAGTTACAAAGTGTGAATGTCAGTGATGGATGGTTTTTAGTTGTGTCACTGTTTTTTATTTTTTGTCCTTAACTTTTCCCACTGGATTCCTTGAAATCATTGCCTTTCTGATAAAGTTTTGCAAAACTACTTTCTATAAAATGAAGCTGAAAAGAAGTTGGAATAAAAATGAAATTGGACTCTAGATATTAATTACAGTGCTGGAATGTTGTTGCAGTTTGGATTTCCTTAAAAAGGGAATATGTTTATAACTGCATGTATTACACATGCATAGACACTAGATTCAAACCCCATCCAGCTCTTTAGTGGGAGGCTTTTCAGTTTCCTGTAACACATGCGTGATCCAGACTTTGTCACCTTTACTTATGGTAACCCTTGCGCTCCCCAGCTCATAATGGCTCTATTAATTAGCGGAAGCAGTTCCTGCCCGTGCACTACAACTTGACACCAAGGCATCAGTGAAGCTTTAGTTAACTTCTCCTGCCACCTCGTGGACAACATTATAAGTAGCTTTTCCCATTCTATAGCCCCGAAACCTGATGGAGTGCAGCGCTCACACGTTACCAGCCACTGACTTGTCAAACTATCTTACCCTCTCTGCTAGCTACTTTAACATGTACTAATAAATGCGATGCCATAAATTAAAACTAAGCTGGACTCTTTTAATGGTTCAGTAAGCAGTGTATTTGTGCAATTCCTGTGCTAATATGTAATATTGGTTACCAAAGTGTATAGCTTTGTTTAGAAGAATTTCAAAAGAGTTTGTGTATGGATCAGTGCTGTCAGTCAGTTATAGGGGGCTTTGGCTAATACAGCTAAACCTGTGCAATGTCAAAGGGATATTTTATTTACACAAGTCTAGAAATGCCTCATCATAACTGTTAGTGCTTTCCAGTAGGGGGCAAAGATGTATTGATAGAGAGGTATGTTCACATGAACATAAAATTATAGGGTCTGTGTTTAGTGCAGTCAAAATTGTGTAAATTTTATGTGAGAATAAGTTCTAAGATATCTTGGCTGTCAAACCCCACTGCATACAGGTGAAATGCCAAAAACTCTTAATGTTCTTTAGTATGCAGGCACAGAATGGTAGCAGTTGGAAGGGGTCTCTGGGGATCATCTAGTCCAACCTCCCTGCTAAAGCAGGTTTGCCTAAATCAGGTTGCCCAGGAATGCATTCAGGTGGGTTTTGAAAGTCTCCAGAGAAAGAAACTCCACAGCTTCTCTGGGTTGCCCGTTCCAGTGCTCCTTCACCCCCAAATGAAAGTTTGTCCTCATGTTCAGATGGAACCTCCTGTGTTCTTGTTCGTGCCCGTTGCTCCTTGTCCTATCACTGGGCACCATTGCAAAGAGACTGACCTCATTCTCTTGATGTCTACACTTTAGATATTTATAAGCATTGATAAGATCCCCTCAGTCTTCTCGAGGCTAAACAGCCCCAGGTCTCTTGGCCTTTTCTCCTAAGAGAGATGCTCCAGTTCCCTCTCCATCTTTGTAGCCCTTTGCCAGGATCTCTTTAGTAGCTCTCTGTCTCTCTTGAACTGGGGAGCCCAGAACTAGACACAGTACTCCAGATGTGGCCTCAGTGGGGCAGAGTAGAGGGAGTAGGAGAATGTCACTGTCCCTCAACCTGCTGGTTGCAGTTGTCTTAATGCACTCTGGGGTACTATAGGCCTTCTTGGCCACAGGAGCACACTGCCGGCACATGATTAGCTTGTTGTCCACTGGGACTCCCAGGCCCTTTTGCACAGAGCTGCTTTCAAGCAGGTCAACTCCTAACCTGTGCTGGTGCATAGTTATTCCTCCCCAAGTGCTAGATCCTACACTTGCCCTTGCTGAACTTCATGAGGTTTCCCTCTGTCCATCAGTAAACTTGCTGAAGGTACACTCTGTCCCTTCTTAATGAAGGTGTTGATCTAGTATATGGTCCCCATACTGACACATGGGGAAGACTGCTAGCTACAGTCCTTCAGCTAGATTGTGCTACTCAATCACAACCCTCTGAGCTCTGTTGTTCAGCCAGTTCTCAATCTATCTCACTGTCCACTCATCTAACCTGTAGTTCCTCAGGTTGTCTGAGGATGTTATAGGAGCATTAGGAGAGTAGCTACAAAGAACGTATCCTTCATGAGGAGGGTCAACGGACAGGAAAGAGGAAAAGCATCTTGGCTAAAAGGAGAGTACAAGCTCAAACCATGCTGCATTATTCCTCCTTCTGTATTAGTAAGTGTACAAGTTTCTGTTGAGGTTATGTCTTGAAAAGAGGTCCTAAAGCTTTAGGCTTTTAGGAAGCATACACAGGGTATACAAAAGCTCCCTGTTCAAAAGACTCCTCCGATATCGAAGGAAGGAAGGCAGGTAGGCACTGATGAAAGCCAGAAATACTATGTTTATTTCTATTGTTCTTAACATGATGGTTATATGTTACTGCTTCTTTTCCAGAAGTCAGGCAGATTAGGTACTGCCAAGCATAATTTTACCTGGGAAATACCAAAGTAGTCAGGATCAGGTTAGCTGCAGCCTGCATCTAGGAGTGTGAGACAAAGATGTTCCCCCTTTTCTCTCATCTGCTGTCGAGTTCATCTCCCTCACCAGCTCTGTCAAAGCAAAAGCCCTCGTCCTGACAGAAGACTGGCAAAGGTAGCTTCAAAACCTACCTACAAATATATGTCCATGGAGTATGCTTCTGGGGAAATAAAAAGAGCAGGGTTGAATAAGAGGCTGTAAAAATAGATTTCACTTTGAAATGCAGGTCTACTGTGGTGCATGCTAAAACACTGACCTCCAGACAGCTTCTCTTCAGCTACCAGGCTCATGGCTATTCTCCCCCGGTGCTCTGGCTGACCCTCAGAGGCTGGAACTGTGAAGACTGCTGAGCTCTGTGTCCTGCAGATATAACAGTATGGGTGGAGAAGGAAGAACTATGGGCCAGGCCTTTCAAGACAGGTATCATGAAAACCAAGGCATATTCACAAGGATGAGAGAGATTGCAAGAAGAGGTTAACTGCTTTTAAGATGGAGCTCTGAGCCCTGTCCTGGCCCAGGGGTTGCCTTCCCAGCCAGGCCCAGGGCCTGCAGTGGCACTTGGGAATGGCTGAGTTTTGGCTGAGCCTGGTGACCAGGCATATCACTGCAGACTTGCCTGTGCTCTGATGGTCATTTGGTCAATTATTTTTGTATAATGAGTTATCTTTTATTAAAACAGAGCTTTTTCTAGGGTATCTAAGTGTAAAAAAGAGTGTGGTTTTATTTGTCATGGATGGCGTAAAAATAAAACACACTTTTGTTTGGTTTTCATTATTTGCTTAAATATTTATTTTTCTTAGTCAATTTACTGCAAATTTAAAATGCAATATGCCTCTTTTTTTATTTTGCTTTTTTTTCTCTTTCTTTTCATCAAGGACAAAAATAGTTTCATTGTTCCAAACAATAAGATCTATAATAGAAATTATCAAGTTGTTGAGCAGATGGCCTCCAGTTTCATTTATTCCTTTCTCCCCACCTGAGCCTGAGCAACACAAATATCCTGCCTTTTCAGTTCTGTTTAATGAAAACTAATCTCGGTGTATTATGGATAGAGCCAAGGAATAAAATGTACAGAAGTAGCAGGGGGAGGGAAGGATAGATAAATGCAGAGAAGCAGGAAAAGGAATAGAAGAGCCAGAGGGTAAGAGCCATCTACATCCATCTCCCCTTTTTCTTCCTGATAGCCAGATAGAAGTGGAGGGGGAACAATATGGTACCCCCTTAGCAGCTGCAGCTTAAATAGCCAAGTGCTTTTGCACACATCCTGTGCTTCATTTTTTGACTGTGAGATGATCCACCTACTACTTTCTCTTCCACTGCAGACTCCAACGAAGGTCATGATAGCTAGGAAACCTTTCCCTTTTCTGTGTATTTCCAAATGATGGCTTTACAACTCCCTTTCAAGCTTTTCTCTTGCAGCACAGTTGTTAACCCTCACTGTTGCCACCTCCTTTTGCAGCAAGTTGACTTTGTGACTATTTCTGAAATCCCATTAAAGTATGTGCTTCTCTTTCTGGGGTGTTTGTATGGTGACTAGCAGAGCAACAGGTCAGATTTCTTTGTCCTTTAAAAATGCACTTGGTGGAGGATTTCCCCATTTGAATGGGTTGTAGTACAGATGCTTTGATTGCCAACTGAAAAGATCTTGGAAAAGTCCTTTCTGTTCAGGGAAGCTGTAAGTCAGTACGTGCAGCTTCATTTTATTCATGCTCACGCCTCCTAGAGTCAAATGAGGAGAGACTGCTTTTCTAATTAAAAGAGAGACACTGTATTTATCTGTTGCCAGAATATTAGATGTGTTCTGGATGCAGATAGTCTCTTACATCAGCAGAATTTGATGAATCCTAGGTTTCATTAGCTATCTTGAGTGAGGATGTATTATTTCACATTTTCTGTAAGCAGCTTAATTTTGTTGTTACGTGACATTCCTTACTTAGCGTAGAAAATGAGTAACTGAATGGCATTAAAAGAGCTGAGAACTCTTGTCTGTAGCTATGGGGGAGTATTTTCAATCCTAACATGACAAAGATGCCATATATATGAAATCATGTTTTCAGACTTTTCTCCCTAAAACAAACTTTCTTCTAACCACTATTTTCAAGAGCCACTATACTTCATTAATGGAGAAGAATCCTAAAGGCATACTGATTTCAGAGACAGACAATACATGATTTCTTTACTAACATAATGAGACATTTACAAAAAGGAGATCAACAGCTTGCTGTTCTGCAGCAAAGTAAGGCATAACATAACCTTTGTGGTATTGATTTGCTATTCTGGATGGGTCTAGAGGGGAAAATAATTCCAGTTAAATCTGTTACAAGTATCTGTCCTTGTCTTAGATTAAAAGTTTATCTTTTGTCTTTGAAAGTTTAAGATTACAGCTGGCCCAGAAGTTTTCCAGCTTGTAGCTAAGCATTAAACAAATAGTGTAATTATTAGCTAAAGAGAAACATCTGTAAATAATTTATTCTGTTGAAATACTTTTAGATATGACCAAAATTATGGATAATTTTGTCTCTTATTTTTCTACTATGGAATGCAAATGGCCAGATCATAGATAATTTAATTTTGTCAGCAGCATCTGACGAAGTTCATTAATTATTTTAACTGCTGTCAATATGCTGATTTTTCTAAAGACAATTCAGGGGAGAGGTTACTCTGTGTTATCTGTAGATATGCTTTATTTGTTGCTTTCAGAAACTGCAGGCTGAATGGTCAGATCTTTGATCTGGTCTGATATGACTGTTCTTCTGTGCTTGTCTGTGTGTGAACACTGTGCATTATACAGTGGTTAGATATGTATGAGAATTTGAATCAGAGATGATGGCATATTTAAGATTTCACAGTTTTGTCCACAAGAATTATTCTGCATGGGACATTGAAAGTTGCATTTGTGAAGACTAGTGGTAAAATTAAGTATAGAGACTTTTCTTGCTTTAAATTTCCTTTCTTTTAGTAGCCAGCTCCCTAGATCCAATACCCCTAGCAGAAGAATTGCAGCTCTTAAGGAGACTTTAACTATAGGGCACATCTTCCCTTTCTTCTATTTCAACACAGTTTGACTAAAAAAAAAAATAAATTTAGATGGATGTGGCAGTTTAATCTTAAGTCTCTGAATAGTAATCCTCATGCCAAGTAAGCTGGATCTGTGGATTTTTCCACTTAAAAAAAAAAAATCTATTTTCAGATGAGATCTGTTTTCTGAGTCTTCTTTACAGGGAATGTCTGCAAAGTTATTAAATAAAGAGTGCAGTGGCAAGTTGTCACTGAGGAGAAAAGATGAATAAGAAATACGTTTGTCTTTAAAATGTCTCAGTACTTGGAAGAGTAAAATATGGAGATTCCACCTTTTAATGAGCAATCCCTTATATCCATGGTGATTTTACTGATGCTAATAAAGCTCTGTTTGGCATTAAAAAAAATCATTAGCATATATCCCTTTCCAAGGAAGTTGTTTCAGAGCTGATTATGTCTGTAAAAAAGGGGAGGGGGGAAGAGTTATTAGTAGCTTTTGGACCAGATCTGCTCTTCAGATTCTGTCAAATTTATGAAGTTTAATTTGATCAGGTGAAGAAATGCTGTTGATTATTCCTTATTCTATGACTTTTTTGCTGCTCTTGCTGTCAGGCAAGTCTTCCAAAGGCCATATATTAATACATTACCCTAATTACTCTCACAGCCCCTTTACTGGGGCACATGGAGTAAGTCACTGTGCCATATGCAACCTTACAGATGAATGTGTAATGGAATTCATAGACTATAATTCACAACTGAAAAAATTAAAGACTTGGGAGAGAAGTATCCTTGGAGGCTATATATTGCAAGCAGTGTGTCAAGAATAACTATCACAATCCGTACTCATTTGCTGACATAGGCAATTTCTTATTGACTCAAATTAATTAAATGCTGTCATTTTGGTGGCAATAAATAACAAGAACAACCAAATTATAGGCCGACTTCTTAAAAATATATCTTTTTTTGGGGGGGGGGTAATGAAAGGGGGAAATGTGTGGCTATTGTGCTCACCTTGGTCTGTGACTTTTATGTATCTGAGAATGTAATCTAGGTAGTCAAAAATATGCAAAAGAAATGCCCAAGTTCCACTTTGGTTCTAGCCCTGGACCTGTCATGCTGGTTCAGGCTTGCCGGCCAGTATGAGAGGAGTTGCGCTGAGCATTGTTACACTTGAATTTTAGGCAGCTGTTTCTGGCAGTGGAATTTACAAATCTCAGCCAGGTGCTGGAAGTGCCTGCACTGTGCATAGGAGAGGATGTATGTGCTACAAAAGCTAATTGGGGGACACACTTCACACAGCCCACAGGCAGTGCAGGGGAGTCCAGCCATGTACTTTGTGACTGCAAGAAACATGTAATATCTACTTACAGACTTATTTTCATAAAGTCTCAGGATTTGTTGCCTAAGCAGCATCTCAGGTAAATGGGTGCCACTGCTGGGGAATCCTTGGTTTGGTTTCTAATGCCAAGGAGGGTAATATCTAATGTTGTGTGATGCATATGAAGTTACCCCCAGGCAGAGAGCAAAAGCTCTCCTCAAGGAAGTACATTTATCACTTGGCTACCATATAATACTCATGCATATCTACTTGGTGAAGATTTCAGTTCCTCAAAGCACCAGTGCTTCAGGAGCACTTGTGGCTAAGCCCTTCTTTAGGCAGCTGGTACAGCTGTAAATGTGCCTAGGGCTGCAAACAACAGAATTCAGGATTGCAAAAGGTGAAGTCTCCAGCACTTCTAAACATTTCTTTTTAAAAGGAAGATTCCTGTAGCTGCTATGTAGTTGTGTTTTAGAGGCTCTCAGTAAATTGTAGACCTAGAGGAATATATTAGCAGAGGGAAAATGTGGGTACAGAGGAGCCAGCAGTCATACAGTTTGAAGGGCTTTCCTCTGGAGTAGCACTAGTCTGGGCCTTCTGTGCAGAGAGCTCATTAGCAGCTGAAGAGCATCAGATGCACACCTTGTCATCATCTTTTGGGGTAAATTCACCTGAAAGCCAGTGTATGTGCATTCATGTGCTGTGGCCAGTCCACAATATGAACTAAGTTACCATAAGTGGTGATCATTTCAAAAGTCACTCCTGGGCTGAACTGAAAACATTGGTGTTGACATAGATAGAAGCAAAGTGTATCCATCCGGCAGTATTCCCTAAGGCAGAAAATGGCTGCATGACTCCAGTGGTGCATGAAGGTGCTCACAGTAACCTGGGTTTTGAGCATTCAGATGGCACACCTGGATTTCATGCTGGAATTGTTTGGCATAAGTAGCATTTTCAGTTCTTCTCTGGGATGTAGTCTGTATTTTCTTCATGCTTTGGTTCATTTCTCTATAGTACATACAATGGCATTCTCTTGTTCCCTCCACAATCCTAGGAGCTGTATGGGAGGGATATTGAGATTATATAGAGGAACAGCTTTTTATTTTCGTTTCCATCCTGCCCCATCATCAGAAAAATACTAGAGTTCATGTTTGTCTTGCTTTTCTTAAGATTCAATATAGCAGATGAGCATCCTTCCAGAAAGAAAATCTGAACTGCTGGTATAACCAAATGATTTTTAATGACACAGTTTCTGTTCTGGCAGATTGTCAGTAAGTGATGACATTGGTTTGGCATGCTACTACTGACTCTGGCCTTTTCCCAGACCTGAATGCATGCTAGGAATCCAGTTGGTTTTGTTGGGTTTTTTTTGTTTTGTTTTTTTTTTTTTTTTTTTTACTGAGAATTCAACAATTAGGAGGGTATATCCTGCTTCACTTCAACAGCTCAAAAAAGGATGAAGAAACAGGGCCAATATTTATTCCATCAGAGATTCCCCCTTCTACATTGCAAACCAAAGGCTTAAATCTATTTCCTACACAGCTGAAAACTGAAAAATGTTAAGACAGCAATTCAGGAAAGTAGGAGACCAGGAACTCTCTTTTCTTGTTTACAGCAGAAGGCACTGATGGCAATTGCTCAGTGCTGTGCTGTCTATTAATGTAGTAGGAGGAATCCCTCTATCCCTTCATGCCCATGTCTACTGCATCATATTCTCCCTGTACTTACATATGTGAGTAGGATTTAAACTCTATGACTATCAAAACAAGCTCTTCACTTACACAATCCAAGGCTTCCTCTACACAGATACTTACTAAAGCACTAGTATGATGCCCTATCTGCCTCCTTCACCTGCAGTATCTGCTGTTTAGCAGCCCTGTGCTTCCTTGCTTCTGATCTAATGTCTGGATCAGGAAATGAGGGGGTCAACTTTGGCTAGCTTCCTCTAGCTTACTGTTTACTGGAAAAAACCTGCAGAAAAAAGGATCTAAGATGTACACAAACATAGGTGGCATGGTATCTCCATTTGTATGCAGATGTTGACCATATAGCTCAAGTAGCCTCTCCATAGATAGCTACTTAGGGAATGTCTGAGTGAAAGCATACAGCTGAATTGTGAAGGTAGGTGCTTGAAGACAACTAACTCCCATAACAGCAAGTGCTGTCATTTAAGCATCTCCAAAGAGTCAGGATTAGGACCTGTCTTTTACTTCCTAGCACTGAAATCATGTATGCACTGGTCTGTTCATGTCACATTAAATAAATGTAGCTAGGAGAGAGTTGTAGAACACCCCTAAAGCACCTCTACAACAAATACAAGGGTTAATGAAAATGCAAATGAACAATTTCATAGGCTTTTCTGTTTATCATTTCTTTAAAATAGACCTAGTCCTCTATAACTTAAGCAGTTGTCCCTTCTTATTTTCCCCTTAGCTACTCCAACTCAGAATCCAGGAGATAATTGCATTGCTCGTATGAGGAAGATGCAACTGCAGATACTTTATCCTGTGAACACAAGTGCAAGTACCTCCTCACCTCCTGCTCATTTTGGCTTCGATATGGTAAAAAGCTTGGCAGAAGGGTTGTGCATTTTACTGGTGTGGATGTCAATATCTTTCTCAGAAGCTGACACGTGTGCTGCTCTGTAGACTATTGCTCATGAGCTGCTGCAAAACGCAGTTGATCTGCGCTCTGAGCAGATAATTCCTTTTATTTGTCATATTCTAAAAAATGGAGAGAGAAAGAGGTAGAGATGAAAATGGAGGCCCTCAGACTGTTCCCATACAAGAACATCCAGAATGGTAATGAAAAATGTTGCTGCTGTGTTATACAACCATTAAAATTGCTTACCATCAAAGGTCAAGAGCATTAACCACATGTTGGCAACATTTATAAATAGACTCTCTATGGAGCTTCACCTAAAGTGGAATGGATAAAACACTAACTTAGGTAGCCCAATTAGAACCAGAAGGGTCTTTTAATTTAATGGCTGCATTAGGCAAGATGCATGAATGTTGGTATGCACAGTCACAGAAAACTAGAGTTTCACTGCTTATGGAGTCTGAAATAGAATACAATTTCAATCTGACTCGCAGAAGGTCACAGTACAGCTGGCCCCAGAGTGCTATGTAAGAGAAGGAAAGCACAGAAAGATTTCTCTTTTTAGCCGGAGTATGGCCACGTACCAAGTAATTCACCTCTTGTCATCATTAATGTGTGGAGGCATGCTCTTTATATCTAAATGGCTAAAGTGACCCCAAAAGTGACTGGGAGCTTAGATCCATTGCATAAATGGCAGCCATCAGTGGAGTCCAGACTGCATTCTCCCTGGATGCAAGTATTTCTAACATACCATTTGCAGTGTTACCATCATATACTGGTTAGAGATATTTGCCAAGTGTTTAAAAAGTAGGAAATGCTAGAATTAAGAGTCCTTTGGGTGTTTCAATTTGTTTCACCTTGTCCATGTCTAGCACACATATATGAGTATATGCAGCCCTTTCCACAAGCACATACAATAGTCTGGTTTTGAACTGGCTGTTGTCTAGTTGGAAATGGCTAATAGGTGAAAGCTGTTCACTAGGATTAATTGCTTCTGAATTCAGATAGTGCAAGTTTCTCTTGATTGTCCAGACTGATTTGTTGTAAAGGGAGCAAAGGTGTCAGCTCTTTCAGCTCTTTTTTGTGCTCTGACACAAGATGCCAGTGTCTCCTTGTTCAGAGCAGGCAGGCAGGTGAATGGGTCTGTTCTGTGCTAGGAAGACCATCCCCTAGCTTACTGGCTTGTCAGGTCGAAGACAAAGATCAGCTCTGTCTGTAAATACTATAAAAGTATCATAACTTTGTAGCTGCTTCGTTGTGGCAAGGAAATATAATATGGCTTCATACTCCTAAATGTTATTTTTATTTCTCCTTCCTAAGTTTGTTTTTGTGAGAAGTCCTGTGATGAAGGTGCATAATCATTCCAACTCTACATTCTCCCTATCACTACTAAGTGCTGAGATGATAGGAGAATCCTGCTCAGAGAGTTATGCTGGGAGGCACTGGCAGTGTGGAGAACAGGAAATATGAACTAAATACACTTTCTAATAAACTTGTAACAATTCAAATATTTTAAGCCAGGTACTTTATGAAAACAAGAAACTGCTTCAGAAATGACCATTCCTTTGCTTTTTCAGGTTTTGGGGAGGATATAGCTTTCTCTTTTCAGCTCTTTTTGATGGGCAGAAGGCAAATTCCTGAGTAAGGCATGGCTGAGATCCTGTACATGTGGAAATTAAAAGTGTCCTAGTACTGGATATTTTGAAATTTTCATTTTTTTCCCTTGATTCTTCTAATTACAGTAGCATGGGCCAGGTTAGTAAATGAAAAGGAAGAGAAATGAAGAGATGGTGGTGGGATGTAGATATTGATTTGATGCCAGCAATTGATTTGCCTTAATTTACTTAAACATTCCTCTTGTAGACAAGCAATTTGAAATAGTATTTAAAAATAATCCTAATCATGGCAGAAGCTTAGTGATTACCTTTTGATTACAGGAGAGGAAGCACAGAGGGTTATCAGGTGTGATACCTTTCAAGCTTATTCATGAAGCAGGTGTTTTCTGTTCTATTTGTATATATGCCAGCATCTTCCCTTAGGGACTTTGCTTTGATTTACTCATAACTATCCAATGTCTCTGTTGTTTT
Source organism: Galbula dea (assembly GCA_013399015.1). Taxonomy (NCBI): domain Eukaryota; kingdom Metazoa; phylum Chordata; class Aves; order Piciformes; family Galbulidae; genus Galbula; species Galbula dea. The sequence continues at coordinate 122,985 of VWZX01003753.1, read as the reverse complement.
CTCATTTTCAATCCTTTGCTGTCTCCTTCCATCCCCTAAACCAAGGACACTGGTCCCCACAGCAACACTTTGTAGGCTGCCAGTTATGTTTCACACCTTCTAAGATATATGTGGGATTAGAAGCTATGGCTATGCTGGACTGCATATTCATCTCAAGCCTACCTGCTGGTAGTGCACCCTCTTAATTGTATTTCTTTTCACTGTGTGCCCTTAATGCTAGGTAACCTTATCAATGAAACAAAGGCCAGAGTAAACATTTGGAGAAATAAAAGTTACAGGTTAATAAATACCAACCATTTTAAGCAACAATGTGATTTCTTAATCATTCTAAGTGAATCTCATACACGGTACAGTTTTTCAGATGCTAAATAATCTTGAGAACTGATGATCAATTTGTAAAAAATATCTGAAACTACAAAATCTACATCAGCTCAGGATAGCTTTATTATATTTTTACTTTTACTTTGTATCATATTCCATTTCATCTGTCGTTTTGAGGATCATGCTTCCACTATTCAGAATGCTTTTTGGTTTTCACTCCTTTTCTAGTTACTTTTCCATTGTAATTTAATTTCTCTCAACTCTTTCCTGTCCAGATGGCCTAAACCTTTTTTTTTTTTTTATTAAAACTACCTTTGATTTATACTATTTTGCTTTTCTCATGTTAATATAGGAAAGTAAGTTCCCTTTTTTCTTTCAAGGTCCCTTCCAACTCCTAACATTCTGTGACTTCCCCTCTCCCATGAAGTCTTTCCCTTGAGTGACTGGAGTAGTGCCATAGTCTTGTAGCCAAATCACGTTTATTCATTCATCTGTTTTGATGCAATTGCAAACTTAAAATATGGGGACAATCAGTTGTGACCTGTATTTCTTTTTCTAGACATAAGTTATAGACAGACTCTAAACACAGATAACAGGGTACAGCCTAAAGCCAGTGTTTGCAAGTGTGTAAGCCATTTTAAGAAGGATAATAATTTCTGAGAGTTTGTTTTAATTTTTAGCCTACACTTTTAAAACACCTAAATATTTTGACTGCCAGACTTGAGAAACTTGTGATTTTCTCAAAAATGTGAAGCACCTCTGTTCTGAAAATAAGGCTTGTCTACATGTTTGTTAGGGCATGTGTTAGAGGAACTGAATTTGCATCACCAGACCCTTTTAAAAATAGAGGTCCCACCAGAGTATCTTGCATTTGTCCTAGTTCAATTTTTAGAAGTGATTTACTAACAATTACTTGGTTTATGTAGCTAAGGCAGACAACAAACTACTCAAATTGATGAGCCTAAACTTGTCTCCTAAACAACTGGGAGAATGAATTAAGGAGTGACATAATCGTCTAAATCGCATCTCGTATGATATAATAATGCAACGTGCCTGAAGGATCATGGAGCTCTCATATAGGCTCTTAATTTAAATTTGCTTTGAATTGGCAAAACACACACAAACCCAACATACTCAATTTAACTCATTTAAACAACCTCAGCATATAATTAGAATGTGGGGATAAAATGATGGGATGTTACAGTCCAGATTTCCATGAAATGTTACTAATCTGGGGCCAGAATTTATAGCGCTCAGTACATAAAATAAGGTACTAAATTTAAAATATATCCACTTGCATATTAGCATAATTAAACTGCCAAAATTTAAAATGCAATTATCAAGTAATAGGAATGCTATGCATCTGTAATGGTAGAATTTTCTTAAAACCCATTAAGAACAAGCAACACTCAGCAGATTCCTAACTACTACTTAATTACCCTTACTGCTTATTGCTGCAGGGATGCAGAGTATAGAAAAGATGTGCATTTGCCTAACCAAAAGAAGAATCAAGAGATTTTCCTTTGTGATTCTAGTACAGATAGCCTTTTAAAATCTACTGTGTACCTTGCTCAGTGAGCATCTGATGAAATAATCTGTAAATCTAAATTTTAAAACTGTCGTTTGAATGCTTCAGTTAACATCAAGTACACCCTAATGCATGAATTTCTGTTGCTCTTGTATGAAGTTCAGTGGTGTGAGAGCTTCAGAGTGCTCCTTAAAAGCTCCTGTCTAGTCACCAACCTGTTGCTTTTCAAAAGAAAGGCTTACATTTAATAAATTTGTCCTTTTTGACAGAATCTCTTTTATAATCAGTTTTTCAGTTCTTAAGAAGACAGTTCATGTTTTCAGAACACTCTTGTCCCTTTCATGTAACTGTTGTAGGGCTTCAAGCTTACTTAAAGCCTGACTGCTTTTCTCTATCTAAAGCTTTTAAAAGCTTTAGATATGTTTAAAAGTATTGTAATTGTTTTCTCTTTCTCTGACTGAAGTGAAAACAAATGGAAATTTGATGCTTTGCTTAGATAGCCTTTAAGACCAGCAATAGATACCTAAGCTAAGCACATTTTAAGATGTCTTTTTGGTCTAAGATATTTTCCATTGTCAAATACTTATTTCACACAAAATGGCTGTGCCACACTGCTCTGGTGGTGGGGGTGTCAGGTGGGCAAACCCAGGTGTCCTGTGCAACTGCAAGTGTTTCCTGCAACTATTTGGTGGTCTTGGACAGTTTATTATAGATTGCCTGTAGATAACTTGGTTGAGTGATCCTGGCGTTGTTACCTGCTCAGGAGAGTTGGGATGTATGGGTCTTACATGCTGCAAAGGGAGCATCCTGGTTGAATTCATATGTAAGCTTTCAGGGTCCCCTGGTAATGGTAGCTCAGCATTGTCTTGAGGAAAGCCTTTAGCCAATCACTAAGACAAAACTTTGGTTTCAGATTCTCTTTTTCTCAATTTGGATGTCTTCACATCTGTACTGTTTATGAGGGAAAAAGATTATACAATCCTTATTCCAGGAAGATGAAACAGAAATTTTTTAAAAAAAAAAAGAAGAAAAAGAAAACCTTTACAAAACAACACCACACCAGGAACAGCAATAGAGAAATATTGCTGGGGGAAATCTTGTTTTGAATAAAAAGAGAGTTACATCTGGGAAATGGGATTTACCATATAACATAACTCCCTCTGGACACTTTTTAAACTAGCTGTGTGTATTTTCTGTACTGTTTCCACTTCAAATAGAGACAAGAAAGAGTAAGAGGCTGAGTTATTCCCTTTAGCACAAGCCCAGGGACTCTGAGTTGTGTTGGTCTCAGCCCCTGAAGTGTTCTCTCTGCTCTCAGTGAAGGCATGAGGCATTACTTTCAGAAGAAATCCTGTGGAGAAGTGTTGAAGAGCTGGTGCAGGTTCGCAATGTAGAGACAGTATTAATGGCTCAGGGCCTGCAACAAGCATGCCATTTCAGGCACCTGGAACTCTCATGGTAAATGAGAGCAGGAGAAAAACAATTCTGCAAAAAGCAGTCTGTCAGGAGTTCATTTCATTCTCCTCTACATTCACTGGACTGATGAGCACAATTAACAGCTGCTTCACTGGAAAAAGTTTTTGCTCGGTTGTTTCCTTCACCAAAGACTTGAACTTGATAATTATTTTTACATGCTGACTTTCAACATCATCAACTTCTCTTTGCAACCTTGCACAGTAGTGACAAAGGAATTATAGTCAAGTCAAGTCATTGATTGTTACTCTTTCCTTGCTGTATGCCTACCTTTCTTATAAGTGCAGTAATGTCTCCTGCCATACTGAGATGTGTACTATATCTTTCTCAGGACAATGTATGTATCTAATCAAATGCATCAACCAGGTAAGCTAGGTAACACATCCACTGCTATTTAGAAATAGATTCTGCATTGAGTTAACTAGTAGAAAAGCAAACCTCTGTTATCTCAAAGAAAGGTAAGATTGCCCTCAATACTCATTTCCTATCGGTATGGGATGGATAAAGCATTGAAGTGGAAGTCAGAAATCTATCGAGTGATTCACTGACCTTGGACAACTTGGATTATTTTTCCTTGCGTTTCATGACTGTGTGCCTACTTTTGTGCCTTATCAACTGTGTAGAAAAGAAACCATTTCTGTACATTTTGTACAACCTCTGTTTTGCTTGGAGTCTCCATGTAACTTAAAAAATATGCTTCATGTAAAAGCAAAGTTGTGGAGCAGTGCTTCTCGCATATGTTTCCTTCCAAATTTCACAGAAATAAATAGCTATGCCTCATAGCAAGTGCAGTCCTGCAGATTGGACTAAAATGATGTGCAGTTCCAGTAGTCATATCACATGGCCTCAGGAGACATTTCCTTGGGAACTACTGCTCTAAGCCTTCTAAAGCAAAAAAATGCTTCATTTCAGCCTATGGACTGAAAGTCAACAAATCTGAATGTGAATTAGTCCAGTTCAAAGGAGTTAATGTGTTGACATCAAGGTGGGTAAATAATTGGCACATCAATAAAAATTAATAGACTATTATTAATGTATTGGATATTTACTTAAATAGTAACGAGAGTAAAGAAAGCTTGAGCTATTCTGTCTGTTATCCTTTCTTCATGTCCATAACACAACAGTTGTTCTGGAGAGTGCCAAAGGACAGTGAGCTTTTACACCAGAAATACATCACCGCTAATGACAGCATCCTCCTCTTGAACCATGTCCTTATTGCACTTAGTAGCTGAAAGGGACCCATATGTCATAACCATCTCCATTGGCTTCAACAAAATCTTAGTGCCAGACTATGAGACCGGATCTTGCTCTCGTTTTCCTATTGCACTCACGTGCTCTCTCTCTTTCTCTTCCCTGCCCCATTTCCCAGACCATTGTATATTTCTTCCCTTCTCTCCCTCTCCTTTTTATTTGTTCAAGAGTTGTGTTTGGTAGTTAGTATTGTTTTGTAACATGTCAGAGAGCCTGTGATCACAAAGACTGCTCAAGCAAAGTCTTACATGTCCTGACTTGTAGAGGTTTGTCAGATCTGAGCATGACAGTTAAGACCTTGTGCTTGCTACTCTGATAGCAAATGAGAGACAGCCTGAGAAATAGATGATGTATTTTCTTAAACTTCATACTTCTTTTAATTTTCTGCCCTTTTCAAGCTTGTCTTTGAGGAAAGAGGATCAAGCTACAACAGAAACAGCAGTAGCAACAATAATTCCAGCTCACTTCAGCTTGTGTTTTAATTTGCCATCAAAAGGTCCATTATTTCCCTTGTTAGCACCTTCTGATAGATTTGCCAAACAGCATGCTTTGTGTGTTAAAACTCTGGTGGCAAAGGAGAGAGGGAATAAGGGATAGAGGAAAAAAATGAAAATGATATTTAATTCTGTAAAATTAAAAGCTCTTTCCCTTCTTTTCTTTTTATCTTGTCCTGCCATTGTACTAATCAGTAATGAAAACTATTCCTTGTGATTACAGAAGCCAGTGCCTTTGCTCTGGGAACCTCCTGATCAATGCAAGAATTTAATATTATCCAAAATCATGATTACACAAGCACCTTTGACTTCCTTGGTCCAATTCTAAAACTGAACATCGCAAAGCAGAGGTTAGATGCAGGTCTCACAAAAAATGTCTCCAATACAGCACTAGACAAATGGTAGAACATAAGCTTTAAAATTAAAAACTGTATATGGTAGAGGTATTTTTCTGCTACAGAAACTTGACCCACCTTCCCTTAGCAGGATTATTACAAACAATATAAAAATGAAAAATATCTATGTGGTCTTTGGAAAAGTGTTTGAGAAGGGACAGGTAATTTTGGGGCCCATTTAAATCATGCAGAGCATTTCATAATTTTAGATTCCATCTCATGGTATGAGTTTAGATCCATCAAGGTTTCTAACTGCATTTGAAAAGAGAAAACTATTGAGAATAAAATGTTTTCTAATACTGTGGGAAAGAAATAGAAGGAAGGCTTTATAAATGGACTTTATAACCACTGCAAGTTTTGCGATGAATTAAGATAAAACCAGTTTTTATGTCTGTGAATAAGCCAGAGTCTTTTAGTAAAAGATGAGGTGAAATGGCCCCAAAGTTTTATTCATTGTATGCTTGAAGAGCTCTGGCCCAGTGGAGTCCAGGTGGCTGTGGCCTTGAGGTGTGACCTATGCCTCTAGATATAGTAACAACATCTGTCCTTGAGGTGCAGCTTCCCAGGGGATGGGTTGTTAGCCTATGACTACCTTATGAAACATAGGAGGAGGTATTCTTCAGAAGCTTGAAGGGTTGGGGTTTTCTTTTATGATCCTTTCAGCCTGTTTTGTGGTAACAGTGATCTTATCCTTTCACAGGGGCTCTTTATGCAAATTATATAGTGAATTTAATTTGCATATAAGGAGTAATTTACACATAATAGTAAATAAATATTTTTAGCATTCCTTGTTCTGAGCACTGGGGTTGAATACAGAGCTCAGTAGAATTTGTTTCATGTCTTTGCAATATGGATTTGAAAATGTCACTGCTGCTGGTGATTAGGGTAAGAGATGATAAAGGTTTATAGCTTCCTCAGAGACAGAGGATTCCTTGAGGATTTGAGAAAATAAGTAAACTGCCAATGTATATGGAACATATGAATTCATGAAACACTAGTAACATCAGGGAAAATATAAATCTAGTGGAAAGTGGAACAGCAAGATATCTCTGAAATAATTTAAGAACTAAATATATCATAACAGTATTATAGGCCTCTTTCTGAATGAAAATGATATAAAACAGTAACAAGTTGGGGTGTGAAGCTGTTTTCTCCCCATATGTTATGTTTCCAGTGTTACAATACTGGGAACAGTGTTAGCACCTGTATTTTGAAAAGGCTGTTTGGAAGCCAGAGGGAATATGGAAAAAGTCAATGTGATAATTTGAAGCCTTGGAAAAAATTTCTTAGTTTCCAAAGAAATTTGAACTGCATTGCAATGTGATTACAGCACTTGAAAGCCATACAAGAACCAATTTTTAGAAGCAGGGAGATGGAGAATGTCCAGGTAGAAACACAGTATTGCAAGCAACATTAAGAGACTCCATCCATCCTGGTAAATGGAAATTTTGAGGAGGAATGTGGATTCAAAATATTTCTTAATGTCAGAAACCCAGAGGGCATGAACATGTAAGCTAGAAAACATCATCACTGGAGATCAATGTCATTAGGCATCACGCAGAATGCAGATCAAAACGTTCACGGTCTGGAGGCACAATTACCCATTAGCAGCAAGTCCATCACCCTCCAAATGCTTGCTTTTTTTTTTTTCTCCCCCCTCCTTGTATTGAACCAGATTTATTAAAGAAATACATAACTTCCAGATGGCAACCAGGGTTTCTCAATGGGGTCAGTGTACAAGCTTAAAGTTATAATTTTTGAAGTGATGATGACAAACTTTCAGACATTGAAGCTTAACTTGAAGCAGCCACAATCCAAATTCTTGAAAGAGTGTGATTATGAATCTTAAGAAAAAAAAATGTCCTCTTTTTATGTTGGTGTTTATATTTTTGTTAGTTTGGTTTTGGTTTGTGGTTTGTTTTTTTTGTGGGGTTTTTTAATGTTTGTCAGTGCTAAAAATTATTATGACTATTGAGTGACATCTAGTGGATATGATGCTGAATACTCACATCTCAAAGGTAAAAACCCTTTTGAAATAAGTCAGAGTTGTAGTGGCACAATGACAAAGTGATGAAAGTAGTATATATTGTAGAAACGCATAGGTAGCAAGCCAGAGAGAAAGAATCTAACACTTGAAGAAAACTGAAACTTTAACAAAACCAAAGGTGTTAGATTTATCTTTTTATAGATCCTTCCAATTCTCATGTAAAAAAAAGCCCAACATACTTCTTGCTGCAGGTTTTGGATCACCTACTGTACCTTATTGTACTCTGCATTGTAATAGACATACATATACCCTTTACCAGCCCACTCAATGTAAATCACAGTCTGTCACATAGTAGTGCTCACAGGGTAAAGAGGGTCTTCTGATGTGTTTTGAATTGATATTTTCCTTTTTCATATCCATTCCATGTTTTACAATTCCATATGGACTTATTCTTGAGGCTTGTTGGCTACAGTATGTCTGGAGTTGACATTCCAGCTTGATTCACAGTGGGCTGATGTCAAAAGTAGTATAGTTTTTTAGAAGACTTATACCTGAAATTCTTGCCTGATTTAGTTCTCATTTTGGGAAAAAGTATTTCTGGGGAGACTACATTTTAGAAATTGAGATACAAAGAATTCAAGTTTTGAAGCTAAAGGAAAGAAAAGTCACCCCAATCTGTTCTATCCTAAGAGCATGATTCATGAGGTGTCTTACAATTTGCTTAACTTAACTGATCGTTAAGCATGTAATTGTGAACTCTAGCTTTTTTACCTTGGCCACAGAACCTTCATAGGGTTCTGTAGCACTTTTTAAGCTCCCACTTACTAATTTTATTTTACCCAAGTTTGTGAATGTAAATTCACTTTTTACACATTTATTATATAAAATTGAAACAAGCCTCTGGATATGACAAAACATTGCTATTCCATTGATAAGCTGAATCCAAAAGTCACTATCATGGGATTTAAAGGGGAAGTGATAGAGAGTAATGTGTTTTGGTTACACCTGAATTATTATAGAGAAACATAAATTATATGTAGTCAGAAAGTTGAGATAAATAATTTTATCTCCTGTATCTGTTCTACACATAAGAAATAATCTAGATTTATATGGTCAGTAAAGAATACACTAAATTTAGAGAATAGAGTGCTCTGAGGTCAGTGATTACAGAGCGAGTAATTAGGCATTGGAACGGCCTGCCCAGAGAGGTGGTGGATTCACCATCCCTGGAGGTTTTTAAAATAAGACTAGATGTGGCACTTAGTGTCATGATCTAGTAATCATGATAGTGTTGGATTAAGGTTGGACTTGATGATCTTTGAGGTCTCTTCCAACCCAGATAATTCTATGATTCTATGATTTGAGAGGGGCTTTTTTATTAATAGATTAGATTTCAGACGTTTTCTATTTTGGCATACCTGTAATTTTGAGACTTGCCATGCTGTAACTTCACCTGTACCTACTCATTGATCTCCCCCACCCCCACCAGCCCTTCCCCAACTCGTTAGATGTTGGTTGCACAGACTGCAGACACACCAAGACACGTCCCTATTGGAAATGCTGCTCCATGTCCTCCACCTTCCCATCTTTATCTGCAATCTCATGCTCTCTTGGTGCAGTCAGAAGGGGAAACTGGAGCTGCAGCAGTTACTGCTCCCATTCAAACCAGAGCCAGAATGGCTCAGTATTGTGGCAGGTGGCTTGCAAAGCTGCAGCCATCTGGTAGCAGAATTTCAAATAACAGTTCACGAGCCACTGCACATTCTTACCAATGAGCATGCCAGAGTGCAGCAGTGCTTCATCCATAATGGTCTATTAAGACTGGGAAATCAGTACCAGATACCCATAAGACAGGCAGCAATTCTCCTGGTATTCATAAATAAGAAGGCAAACAAGCAGGACTCGAACTTCTGATCCAGCTTGAGGAAAGCTGGGTAAACAGCATATGTGACTCATGAGTTGGGAGGTTCTTAACACCACTGAAAAAAATCTAACACCCAAGGCTGTAGCAGGAGCTGCAGAAAGGCAGGTTGCAAATTTTGTGCTATTGCAGTGTGATCGTTAGGCAGTAGAGGGCTTTGTGGGAGCAGATGCGAGAAGAGACGAATTCTCATGCAGTGCTTGCTGTTTCTGTAGCTGAAATACTCCTGCAGCCTTTTAGTGAAATAAACTTGGGAGAATTATTAAACCCTTTTGACTCTGCTACATGATATATCCCTTGCAGATTACTGAGCATTATGTTCGGTTTCATTCTCTTTCTCACTTTCTTTTTTATCCCAGCCCTCATCTCTGATCTGAAAACTGGCACACAGGAATTTTTGAAGTGCTTGGAGTTTGCTGAGCCTTTCAGCAGAGGTAGGAAGCAATGCTCTGCAGAGTTGAGGCCAGCTGTGACCAACAGGTCTGTCAGTTCATGGGTTTCAAATGAGTCCTTCTGATTTCAAATCACTGCAAGCAGAGCTATTGCATATCAAGTCAGATACAAACAGAGCTCTTGCACACAAAGGGGGTGGCCTCCACATGAACAGTAGGACCTTACTACAGAATAATAAAAACTGCTAATGAAAATGTAGCTGCCACACGCCAGGGCAGCTGAGCACTAATAGCTTCCTTTGAGCCTCACAACTTGAGGACATGGAACTTGATATAAGATACAAAGTGTAGCTGAAAGGCAAGGTACGTTGGCTTAGGGCTTGGGGTCATGTTTATGTGGCTTGTGGACTGGTGCTGGCTCCCACCTGAAGAACTGGGCGTGTGCAGCACTGTTTAGGCAAGCTATTAGTCTGAAGATGTTGTTTGTGGCTTTGGTCAAGGGTATGCGGCCAAATTAACAGTATTCATTTTCCAGGAGCATTCCGGGGAAAAAGAGGGCACTCCAAACCTAAATGAAGTTTGCTGGAGGGTTGGGATTTTTTTTTTTGTTGTTGCTGTTTTAATAGACAGTCTGGGCACTGTATTAAAATATCTTTGTTTAAAATTGGACTGTCCTGGGCCATGAAGTCCAGGCACCGCTCCTGAGGTTGTACATATTTTCTTCTGCCACATGGAAGTACAGGCATGCGTCTTTCCTCAGAAAGGAAAGGCAAAAAGTTCTACTTCAAACAGTTTTAGAGAAAGGGTATTTTTTATCAGTTTTCTGAATGTGAGGTTGTTAACTTTGGAGCTACTTGAAGTTTAAAAGCTTTGAACACTTTTATTTATTTATTTATTTCGGGGATCAATATCTCATCTACTTCAAATACTGTTAGACCCATACTTGCCAAAAAAGTTTCCAAGTCTATTTTTCTCTTCACATACATAAAGAATTTCTACTTTCAGCTTTTTAGCTATTGATGATTCAGAGTCAAAACTTTAAAAATCAATTTTTTTTTGTACTGCTACTATGCCTGCAATAATAAATCTGTGGTTTTAAGTGTTGTCTCAGACATTAGTTAGATATTCATGCACAGAATGTAAATTTGTGAAGACAGACTCTGTGTCGTAAGTTACTGTTTTCAAAATGGGAATAATTGACATCTTTTCTTGTTAAACACAGTGTGAGAAACAAAAAGAGGTGAGCTAGAAAATTTCCATAATCTAAATAATTTTTTTTTTTAAGGAATCTCTGATCCTGTATGTGAATCCTTGAAGGATTCTGCTATCACTAAAGCTAGACAGTTATAAAGATGTTGGTCATCTTTGTTGGTCAGCAAACCCACCTTTTGCTGAAAATGTCTTTTTGAAAGCAACTTGGCTAAAGATCAGGAACACAGTGACATTGCTTTACAGTGCATTGTTATGCTTTGTAGATATCCAGCCACACACAAGAAGACCCCACCGAGAAAAATGTTTCACACCAGAAATGCAACAGGGGTAAGGGATGTGCTGCTGATACTACTTGCAGTTTTCTCCTTGTGAAGATCAGAAATATTTTTTTTAGATAGTAAAAGATATCTAGAGCATATATATGTGTGTGTGTTTAATGGTATTTTTTGTCTTTCAGTAGTTACCAGAGTGAAATCTACATCTTTTAGCTATGTTTTACAACAATCATAGAATCATACAATGATTTGGGTTGGAAGGGACCTTAAAGATCATTTAGTTCAATCCCCCCTGCTATGGGCACGTACGCCTTCCACTAGATCATGTTGCTCAAAGCCCTGTCCGACCTAGACTTCAACATTTCCAGGGCTGAGGCATCCACAACTGCTCTGGGCAACCCGTTCTAGTGCCACACCAACCTCAATAGAGAAGAAATGTAATGATCAATTTTATTTAGTGAAGTTACTAGGGAAACAAGACAGGCCTATAAGACCTGAAAATAAGATAAGAGATAGGAGTTAGTAATGACTATTTTATTTTGTACAAAGAACTTAGTAGCAAGCTTGTTTCTTTCACTTTTATGTACTTCATAGTCAGCATTCAAATATTCAAGAAACAAAGATGCATTTTTTGTTTATTCACTATATAGAACCCTAGTCTTGCATGCTTACACTGGAACTACAATCCAGGCAGGCTTAAACCCTCAGCTTCCACAATTATGAATGTAACCAGTTTGAAAGTTGTTAAAAACATATATCATAAGGAAAAAAGTAAGAGGCTTTCCAGCTGAGCTGTATGCAAGTGTCATGGTCTCAGTAAGCACAGTCTTATGCACATGAATTATCCCAGCGACTTCACTGGAATTTACTTGTATGAGCAAAGCTACTCATGAAGAAAGAGCATTTTCAGTTCTGGAGCCATAGTTACTTCTTCCCTGCAGAGAGAAATAGAAAGAGGTTGGTAACCTTAGCTGTGGCTGTACAATATGCCAAAAGCAAAAGCATGTTATTTGCAGACTGATCAATGATAATAAATCATAACAAGAAAATCAATTGTTTTTTGAATCAAGATTAAGAACTGCTAGAATTACTTGCAAAAATGCCATAAGCAGGCAAGAAAAGCCAGCAGCATAAGCAGATGAACAAATTAACGTCAAGCACTATAATGCCCTTCCCATTTTCTGATGGACAGGAAATAAAAAAAAATACAGAAACAATATAGTAACTAGTTTTTCCTGTGCCAAGACTCTCCAAGGTTTAAATTAGGTTCATAAATTAAATTAGACATGTTATTCGATACTAGTTGCTGTTAAAATAGAATACTGTTTACTGCTCATATCAATATATTACCCAATTCCATTTGTGACTTCACCATTGGTCATTAGTTTGCCTTTAGCATACCCTGTGAGTTTTTTTACACAAAAGCTATTTAAAATATGAATCTTTCCCTATAAAGTCCAACCATGAAACCAGTGATCTGAAAGCATAACCTGCCAGAATAGCTTTTAAGAATAGTGTATTAAAAATTTACAAGCTGTCAAGGTCAGATTGCGAAGTTACAATCAATAAATATGAGACCAAATTAGATATTATTTTATGGAGGGAGATTACTTGTATATCTAAATTTATCATTCTATAGTGTTTTGGTATTCACTACAGCTCTCTCTGTCTGTGTTTTGTCTGGATGGCAGTGGGTTCCCACTGTGATCTCCAGAAGACTCTATAAGAATATATTGCAACAGCACAAGATGATCATGTGAAAAAATCCCTAGGAATACTTCTGGATGATGTCATAAATTCCTCCTCCATATTTTGGCAATTTTCAGGATTATTGGAAACATTTTAGTATTTATTTATAATCAGGATTTTTTTTTTTTTTAAAAAAAGGTATTTTGCTTGCTTGGTTGTGTTCACCTTTCCTCCCTTGTCTCTGTCTCTTTCCCTTCCCTTTTTCCCTTTCCTCTTCCCTTTTTCAATTTCCCTCTTTTCCCTTTCCCATTTTTGGCTTTTGTGTCAATGATCATCATGGAGGCTCAGGGAATTTTTACTGTAGGAACTCGCTCTGTAATTGGTGATGGTTGGTAAACTATTGACAAAGACAATCTTTATCTTCAACATCCATTATTCAGTGAAGTTAAAAATGTTTTAACAATGTTGAGAAAAAGGCTTTCTCTGAGATAAGAAAAAATGGGCAAGGCATATTAAAGGCAAAGGAGTAAAATATACATGTGATTGTCTGTTTGTGAGAAAGGCAAGGTCATAGACAATTGTGGCTTGCACAAGTAGCACTAGATGGTGCTGTAAAGAAAAATATCTAATCTAGCTCTCAGTAGTCTAACTTGTGTGAAAATTTGGATAGCCACATTCATTATCTGTATAAAGCAGATATACATTGCTGTTTAGGATTGCTGTACATTGCTGTGTCAGGTGTGACCCAGATAAAAACAACAAATCCACATTTTGGGTAGCTATCACTGTCTATTTTGTGAGTGTCTCTATGACAATTACTTCCTTTAGGACAGAAAAGTGGTGAGAATTGTTATCTGACCAGTGCAAAAGAGAAGTTGGGTCCTCCAGACAAATGCCAGGAAAATACTGTAGACGTTGTGTTTGACCTTTACCTCAGACTCACATTTGGCTGCTTAAATGACAATCAAAAGGTAGGACAAGATTTTAAAATCTGTGGAAAATCACCATCGAGAGTAGAACAAAAGTTTTACAGATCTGCTGTAGCCAAAGAGATGCAGAGCACCATTCCGAACTAATTAAGGTGTCAAGGTTTTCTTAGCCTGTTACAGATCCTGTGAAAGTGGTACCTACAATTGCCACTAAGAGCGAGCTTCCCATCAGGAGGAAAAGTACTGCTCCACTCATTATTTATCTTCTGTCTTTAGAGACATGATTGTCTGATGAGATACGATGAGGAACTTACCCAGACTTCAGACTTTATCTCATTTGGGGCTTTTTACTTTGTTCCAGCTCTCAGCATGGAGCATAAGCAGAGGACAAGGTCTGAAAATGTAACTGCAGTTTTCACTACCGTATAGGCTGATCTGCCTTTGCAGGCAGCAGTGCTGAGTGTGTGCCTTCCAGACTGGAGCAGTGTGTTGAAGGGCATGTTCAAGCACCCATCTTGAAAATGTCCAGTGCTCATGAAGAGATGTTCATACGACCCTGTCAAGCATTAGGGCTGGGCACTAAATGAGTGACAGTAACTATTAGCCCCTCTATCTCCAAGAAAGGCGAAGAGAAAGGGAATAAGAGAGACTTGCAGATTGTAAAAGAAAACTAAACCAGCTTCACTGAAAATTATTAATAATTTTCTGAAAAATATTAATAATAAAATGAAATTTATACAAATATATACAAAACCAGTATTGAAACTAACCTCCCGTGATGGCAACTACCTCACTGTCACCAGTGATGTTATGGGCAGGCACTGGGGAAGTCCCATACTGGACTCACTGGCAGATGGCAACCAAATTCAGGAGCTGGATTCTGGAATGGGATTCAGGACCACATGGATCAGGATTGAAGGCAGAACATGCTGTTAATTTCAGAAAGTGCAATTACTTGCAAGAGGCTCAGCTGGAAAATAAAATCACTGAACAGAATTAGTTCTGTTCTAACTCATACCAGGACAACCCCACTCAACCACTCTCAGCTTTGCACCAGATGAGACCTAAATTCACAGCAATAAAATAGTTTTCCTCCAGGACAAATGGTTCATTAGCTTATCACCTGAGAGGCAAGGCCAATCCCACAAGGTATCTGTGCTCAACTTCTCTGTAACTGTGTTTAGACACTCCCAGTGGTATTGTTATCTCCCTCGTCACCATCGATTCATTCAGAACAAGCTCTTCCTATGCTTTTTCTTGCTAGCTGCACAGGTCTACTGCTTGAGTCTGGATCTATAAAAAATGGATTCATGCCATTTTATTTTATGCTCGTGTTATTCCTCTACTTCAAGTGGCATGATTTATTTTACCATCTTTGTGGTCTTCCCACTTAGTCTTAAAACACTTCTCAACACAGAAGATATACAGAAAGACACTTCAATGTCTGGTGAGTGGGGAGTTTGTTAAAATTATAGTACTTTAATACTTCAAACGCAATGATCTCTTTGTAAAGTTTTCATAATGTCAGAGAAGTTTATAGAGTAAATTAGTTTAACTTCACTCAGAGTGCTAACATTTATAAATCTACAGCACTGCTTTTCTGAATATATTTACTGCTGCAGAAAGAAAGGGGAGATCAAAGGGCTCTAACACTTATTTCTGCCATCATTTCTCATCTTCAGCACAGTTTGAGTTTTGTATACATAGCAGTTTCCTGCTCCAGAGATGTCAGAAATTATCTGAAGCCTGTTTACAGGACATTAGATTAGGATATGGGCAAACCTGTAAAAGAGTAAGCACTGCAGTTTTAAATATTAATGGCCCCATAAGTCACGAATCCAGATTCTCTTGCAGATTTATTGTATGCTGTATTTTGCAGTGTGGGTGTGGGAATAAAACCAGAATCTGTCTTTTCTGAGTGCCTTTCTTCCCCACATATTATTTTAGGTTTGACAGTAATAAAAGGAGAGAAATAAATAGTACAATATTAGTGATCAGAAGCATCAAAACACATGAGGAAAATATCCAATTGTAAAATCACAGAACCACAGAATCACAGAATATTAGGAGTTGGAAGGAACCTCAAAAGATCATCTAGTCCAACCCCCCTGCCACAGCAGGATTCCCTAGACCAGCTCACACAGAAGTGCGTCCAGACGGGTTTTGAATATCTCCATAGAAGGAGACTCCACAACCTCTCTGGGCAGTCTGTTCCAGTGCTCTGGCACCTGAACTGTGAAAAAATTTCTATGTGTATTCTCATGGAATCTCCTATGCTTCAGCTTACAGCCATTGCCTCTTGTCCTGTAACTGGGCTTCACTGAGAAGAGCCTGACCCCATCCTCCTGACACACACCCTTAACGTATTTAAAAGCATAAAGATCACCAAAGTAAAAGCAACAGTAATTTCTAGTTCTACATGACTTGATTCCTTGAGATTTTAAATTCCCAGAGCTTGGGAGGACTTTTGAGTTCCTAGCATATCACACCCGTGAAATGCCAAGCTACCAAACAACATTCCCTTTTTTCTTCTCAGCAAGAAGAGAATCTATTTTTAATTTTGTTAGCAGCATTGCTCACTCCAGAATACTGCCATTTGAAAAACTTCACCAGACTGAGTCTCATGATCTGGGGAAAACTTCATGGTTTTGACAAAAAAGTTGATGTGACCCCTTAGAAGTTCAACACTCACCCTTCCATCTCTCCCAACAATTAAATTAGTTAACAATTAATTTAATTAATTTCTTAAAACATAAGAAGACAGTTTCACATGGATAACATGGGAAGTTTTAGATTGCTGTGTTTTGTGTTGATGATGTCCATTTCTACTTTTTATACCCTTGCTACTGTCAAAACTCCCAGACTTTGCCAAATTTTTTCATCGGCTGTAATGTGAGAATATTTTATTTTAGGAAGCACATTCAGTGGCTGTGGACTTTTGTGGGAATCAGAGCTTCTCTATCAGCCACCATGCAGACTTTGTTGTTCCTTCAAAGCCAGGGTAAAGGCTGTTCTAAAGTGATTTTTAAGGCTCTGTTGTCTTTTCTGAGAATTCTGGAATAGAAGCGATGTAACCACTTAGTCACTTATCAGTTAAAATTTTGCTGATAGTGATAGATGTTAAATAAGTATTCATAGAATGTTTTATGCTTTCTTCTGATATTCTTCTACCCTTATAGTTCTGAGCTGTTAGTTTCATGCCATCAGTCAAAAGAGAGCATCTGGAAAGTAAATGAACAAACAATGGATACTTGTAAAAAGCAGTTGTGTTTCAGAAAGTCACTATGCATGTATTTGAGGAGGTGGGATTTTCATTTTCAAACACAGCTTCCTAGGTAGCTTCCTACAGAATCTGGCCTTATCAGAAAGCAAAAATAGATTTTAGGGGCTGTCTCACAAAACTGATAAATTTCTTTAGTAAAAAAAAAATGTATCCATAAATCAACAAAACCATGGCATTTACAAGTATCCTACCACCCCCTGCGGTGCTGTTGATGTTAACATAGAAGGCAGAAGTGAACTTGTTAATCCTCCTAAAGTTAGGAAAATAGGCTTTGTAGCAGAAATTTGCAGCATGTGAGGAAATAACCAAATACATTTTTTAAAGCTACAGCGCAATGGGGTTTTGTTAATTTCTCTTTATAATTATGCTTTCAGTGTCTGAGTTAAATTTTAACAAGTAATTTAGTAGAGTTGTGTGGAATTTTATTCATTACTGAAATATGATGCTATCAACAGGGTTACATTAGTTATTATTGTTATTATAACTAATCGATTGCTTCATCTTCATGACCACATAACAGCTTCTGGAAAATAAATGAATGTTGGCACTGTGTCACCAGCAATATATATATATACAGAAATATGACTAATATTTAAACCTATTCACCTCTATTCCATACAACACTTTAGTATAATTTTCTTTTCTCCTTTACGTGTTAATTTTATTTCCATCCACTGATAATTTAAAATTGTTTTCTACTTGCATCATTAAACTGATCCTAAATTATGCAGTTGATTTCTGAGATCACCTGAATTCTCACTTTGTGGATTCATTGACTTACAATATCAACATATTTCCATGGAAGAAGTGTAAAATACTTATGTGTAAACTCACTTAGCATCTTCCAAGAAAGGAAAGAAAGTTAAAAAAAAATCATGCCACATAAGAATGTTACTAAGAATATTGCTGTGGTAGGACAAAAATAGAGGACAGACTGAAATCAGCAAAATGCAAGGCCTAGTATCAGAAATGGAATTAAGTTTTTTAAGTGTTTTTCAGTCTCCTGGTATCAGAAAATTGTTACCAAGCAACACTGTAGATATTGGCAATGCAGGCAGATCTATTAAAATAAAAAATATTCAAACCATTCTTATTATCAAGGGAACTATGTTCTTGCTGGATTCATAACATTTGGTATGTGAGCATTTTTGTATTCTATTCCTTGAGCAAAAAATCTGCTTTTCCTGCACAAGGTGCCCTTAATGTTACTTCTGTTAGATTAAGCTTGCAGGTATATGCCACCATCTGCTGTAGTTCTACCTGTATTTTGTTGGGCTTATACAGTAATGGATGCCAACCACTGAAGGGCAGATAGATGGTAAGTACATACACATCATGTGTGGGAAGAAGCAAAGGAATACCTTTATCTGAAGAACACTTCTGCAATGATTGGCATGGGATTTCAGCAAAAGCCTTTCTGTTGAATTGTTCAGTTACTCCTCAGGAAAAGAGCAAATAAATGGGTTAGATCCAGAATTATATCCTTGTTACATAGAATCAGCCTACATTTCAGAGGAAGGAGAGCAGAGAGCAAAATTGTATCTTGCAAGCTGGCTGCAGTATGGAAAAAGAGTGACATTGCAGTCAGAGATTACTGTTCACTTGTCATGTGGCTTTGGCTAGATGCACCTAGGATGTTGCAGATTGAGTCAAACTTTTGGGGAAAATCATAGTCTTCAGGTTGGTGGCAAGAAGTTTCAGAGCTCCTGAAAGCAGATATCTGAATTAAAGATCATCTCTAAACACCAGAAAACAATCCTTCTCTGTTTGATCCAAAGATGTGTGCAATTGGAACCCCACCAGTCAGAGCAATGGACTTCCATTTCAATACCATATTGAGCTGGAGTGTCTAGGTAATACACAATACTATGGGTAGACAGTGATAATAGTTCCAGGACACCCCAAGTGTAAGGTAAGTCTAGTCCAAGAAAAGGCCCTAGAAGGCAATTTCAGAAAGGAGATTTGATTCTGACAGCAATGGAATGAATATATGTTTTTCAATTCCATGTGAAGTGGTAAAAAGGGAGACTGCCTCTTTTTGAAGAGAAGCACCTTTATCTGCAAGTCATCTGGCGTTCTCATCAAGTTGTCCTCCTGGAAAAAACAGATAAGTAAGACCCTGCATCTTTTGCTTGACTATTTATGCCAAGAGGGGAACAGGTCCTGAGAGCTGTGATAGATGGAAGATAAAGTGGAAGGAATTCAGGGAAGAGCTATAAAAAAAATGATAGGTGTTTGGAAGGTCTGATTTACATAAGTTGAGCTGATTGTGTATTATTGCTGTGTGTTGAACAAGTTGCTCTTAAGACTCCCTGAGCTGCTCTCTGCACTTTAGAGGAGGACCTCTTGTGATATCCTTTTTGCTGTGTGGAATGGCACAAGGAGAACATTTACTTGTGGGCTTTGGGGCATGCCATTTCCAGGTGGCACATATGACTCTGTAAACTAGCAAGTACCTGGAGCAAGTTAAAAAAGCTTAAGCTTGGCCTGAATCAGCAAGTCTTAACTCTTAGCTTCTGCTAACTGTTTTGGGGATGGCAGTCATGAATGGCTGGGGGAGACAGGAGGGGAGTTTACTTTTGCTGTTAGCAGTTTCCTGATTTAAACAAAACAACTGAGGCTCCGAGGGCTGCTCTACTTGCCTCAATAGTGCAAAAAGCAGAAAACAGCAACAGGCAGAAGGGAAGGTATATTTGCTTTCTTGCTTTTCCCTCCTGTGAGGGCAAAGGAAGCTGGTGAAGCAAGCAACCTTTCTGTTCCCCTTTAAAGTTTGGGATGAAGGAGATGCATCCATTCATACATGCAGCTCCAAGAACATCTTTTCAAATGACAGCAACATTTATCTTTCTCAATGTAAATGCTTGCGAGGGCCACAATTTAGATCCTCAAGGGACACATGCTGGGGGCAATTAAAAGGTTTTGATAAACTTAAAGGTAATCTTTTATCACAGCCATCTCTCTTCTTCATCCCTCTTACAGGATGATAAACAAGCTAAGCTGATGATTACAATTTTTAAAGGCAAACTGTGTGACAGAAAGCCACACTGCTGATCTTATCTAGTAAAGATGCTACACATTGTATGTGTCTGAACTTCTGTCTATGTCTCTCTTATAGTGCAGAGAGAAAATTATTTGTTACAGTATTTGTACCCAATTTAATTTGAGAAATCAGTGAGTAGGAAGAGAGGGTGAGGAGGAGGGGGGGCAGGACCTATTCCGTTTACAGCTCTTAAAAATAGCATCTGAAGCCAGAAACTCGTACAAAACTGCACTAGCCATCATCCACACGCAATGCATTTCCAAACTGAGGATATCCACACCACTTCCCAATTATGTTCAGTTCACTGCAGCAGGTGACCCCAATTTCTTTGAAAAATCTTTATAACAGTTCTTTTCAGAAAACCTGCATGGGGTGCTGAGAATAAAAGTCAAGGCCATAGAGTTTCACTTACTTGGACTTCCTTCAAATAAAAGTATATATATTACATGACCAGGGAGAGAGCTGGAGGACAAATATGTGACATCAGCACATGGGCATTTAAAGCCAGGGGCAAGATGAGTTGAAGATTATAAAAGTGAGATTTTGAGATCTCTGTTGTATTTACCACCTGGAGGGCCTATGCCCTGCCTCTATTTCTTTCTCTTAGTGCTGTCTTATGCCCTGTGGCTGCTGTGGGTTGGCTCTGTTCCTGGCAGTCTGGTGGGCTCAATGCTGCTAGGGCCCTCAGCAGTGGTGATGTTGCCCTTGGTGGCTGCTGCACTTGGGGACATACCATGGCTGTCAGGCTTGGGGGACTCAGCAGCCCTGGTGCAGCAAGGAGGCCCATGCTCACCGTAACAGTACACAGCTATATCCTATGTCTGTTCCCCTGAATGCTTTGGCTCCTACCTGACATGTCCATGCAGTGAGTTGTGCAGTGTGTAACCCTCTTGGAGTGTGCCTCCAAAGGACTGCTACAGTGAGGTTCCTAATATGGATGGAGCTGCAGTGGCACAGAAGGACCCTTATAGGGATGTCTGTACTTGGCAAAGCTATTTTCTACTGTACCTTTGTGCCCATACAGATTCATTTTAGTTTCACTAGTGTTTGC
Source organism: Galbula dea (assembly GCA_013399015.1). Lineage (NCBI taxonomy): Eukaryota > Metazoa > Chordata > Aves > Piciformes > Galbulidae > Galbula > Galbula dea. The sequence continues at coordinate 101,744 of VWZX01003753.1, read as the reverse complement.
AGAGCAATGTGATAAGAGAATATGACTGGTTTTACTTAATATTTATTTTAGCTGCGTTGGCATGCAAATGATGAAATGTAACACAAAGGGCACAAATGAAATTTGCTGATGACACCATGAGGAGGCACCACTGTAAAGGTCATCGGGCTGTCATAAGGGGAGAACTGGATGACTTCTGGGGAAAAAGTAATAGAAGTGGAATTAAATTTTATAGTACAGAGTATAAATGGGCTTCGGGACTATTAACATTTTTTTTTATTTGTACTGGGAGAATACTAGCTAAGGATGACTGATGCTGAGAAGGGTCTTGGCGTATTAGCCATGGGACAACTGAGAGCCACCAGTGCTGTGAAAAGGCAATGGCAATACAAAAATGCCTGTAACAGGATATTTTCAGTAGAGATGAGGGAGAGTTCATGCCATTTTACAAAGTACTGCTGAGACTTCATATGCAATACTGTCTCCAGTTTTAATCAGATGTATCTAAGAAGGGCAAATTCAAACAGGAACAGTTTGCAATGAAAGGCTAGGAGGCATCTGAAAATTGAGAAAAAAAGGTTGAAAAACATCATGTTGGAGGAAAATGTCAAACTGAGTCAGAATTTGTCTTATTCATTGCTACAGCTCTTTTTTTGGCATTGCTTTAGCACTGGACATTTAAATGCTAGATAAACAAAATGCAATTTGTTTCACAACAGAGAATGTCTCCTCTATCAGTTTGCAATAAAAAAACCCATGTGTGTAGCTTTGTACTAAAATGGCCAATTTAAATTGGATTCCAAAGTTATAGTTCAGTCATCAGCTTGAAGTTTGTTCTAAAATAATTTCTAAAATAATTTCCAGTGGTCCATAATTCACTTTATGAAATTTGGAAGTATGTGCAGGGATGGCTCCCAAGCCAGCAAAAATTAATGAAAGTGAGGGGAGGAAAATAAAAAAAAGTAGAATTTATGTATTTTCATAGCAGCCTTAATTCATTCTTATACCTATAAGAACATATACTATTCTCATATAACCATGATTGTACTTCATCATCCTTGCTATGCCATCACACACTTTCTGGCTAATTTATCCTCTTTTCACTGCTTTCCACACAGATGCCATCTGCTCGTGCTCTGTGACCTGAAGCTGAAACAGGATGTCTTGGTCATAAACTGAAAACAAGCAGGAGCCAAAACATCACAGCTGTCTCCTCTCTTACCCTTTCCACTGGGTCTCTTTGGAGGACTTGAAGCTGAGAGGTGGCAGGATGTGGGGACTGCATGGTGCCCAAATCTCTTCCCAGCTGCCCTGTGGTCAGTGCAGGTCCTGGACAACTCATGATGATGCCCTCCATCCTCGGCCTGATGGTGCCCAGCTCCCATAGAGCCTGTCTGCAGATATGTATCAGTGAGTGACTCACAGCTTCTGCTCTGTTATATCCAGGGGACTGGAGGGAGTTGAACTGCTGCTGTTGATTGAGCACTATTTCCTGAAATTTCTGTCCATTTTCCATGGACTGGTTGAAAAGGGGAAGTCTCTAAGAATGTTCTCATTAGTTTTCTTCTCCTCAGCTTTCATGGGAAGTTAATTCTACTTTTGCACAGAGATCTTATTCCTGATTCTGAAAACTGATGTACTCCTTCAGTTTTGGCGTTAGGCCATTTCTTTACAATAAGAAAGGTAATGGATGCTAAACTCAAGTAAACTGTGATGTATTCTTTGAAGCTACATATTTTCCCCAGCTTTGTGCCCACCCTCTTTCTTCACAAGCTGTGAAGATGAGGGATGATTCCTGTGATGGTAACTTTAATGAATCACAGTTACCTGCTCTTTTCATATACTCTGGGGTGTTTTAGAAGGGGTGTGGCTAGTAGGTCAAGAGAGGTTCTTCTCCCCCTTTACTCTACCCTGGTGAGGCCGCATCTGGAATATTGTGTCCAGTTCTGGGCCCCTCAGTTTAAGGATAGGGAACTGCTGGAGAGAGTCCAGCGCAGACATACAAAGATGATGAAGGGACTGGAACATCTTCCTTGTGAGGAAAGGCTGAGGGAGCTGGGTCTCTTTAGCTTGGAGAAGAGTGACCTCTCTTTAGCTTGAAGAAGGGGTGACCTCATTTATGCTTTTAGGTATGTGAAGGACGTGTGTCAGGAGGATGGGGTCAGGCTCTTCTCGGTGAGGCCCAGTGGCAAGACAAGAGGCAATGGTTGTAAGCTGAAGCATAGGAGGTTCCATGTGAATACATACAGAATTTTTTTTCTCAGTTTAGGTGCCTGAGCTCTGGCACAGACTGCCCAGAGAGGTTGTGGAGTCTCCTTCTGTGGAGGTATTCAAAACCTATCTGGATGCGCTTCTGTGTGAGCTGGTCTAGGGAATCCTGCTGTGGCAGGGGGGTTGGACTAGATGATCTTTCGAGGTCCCTTCCAACTCCTAACATTCTGTGATTCTGTGATACCAAAATATCCAGATGCCTTAACCATAATTACTGGATCCATTTGGGGTGTAGGAATATCTGCTTTTTGACCATCTAGCAGCTCATGACCTGTCTTATAATAGCACATGGGAATGGTCAGACAACATTCCCATACCTTTATAAAGGGTGCAAGCTGTATCTCAGTCACAAGGTTGGACTCTACTGGCCAAATGAAACAACACTGCTGTTTAAGATAGAAGACAGTTTCAAGGCATTAACTAGATCATGCAGGGAAACATTTACACTGAGCATCACCGTGCACAGTCTAGAAATCACCTGCTGCAACCTTTTGAACAATATGTTTTGAGACTGAAATACCAAATTGTATACAGATGATAATCAACTAAAACCATCAATACGTTTTCTGAGTATGGAAAAGAGAAAAGTATCTTGGATACAGCACAAACAGACAAGGAATAATATTGTTAAACAGAGAAACTATCAGGTCATACTTTAATTCCTCTCAACTGTTCAGGGAGTTTATTTAATCTCTAGTACAAAGAGAGGATTCACAGACATATCTAGCTGAGGCAGAAAGGATGTTGTAAAAGCATATTTAGTGGCATGTTGTTAAGTTTTTCTCATGAGCTTGGAAATGTGGAAAGTGCAACCATTCTTTTGCCATAGCAAAGAAGATACTTTTAAAACATAGTTTGTGATCTGCAATACATAATCCTTACTGCAGATAGCATCCTGAAGATTACAGGTTTTATCTATTTCTTGGTCAATTTGAACTCTTATTTTCTAGTCTGTGAAAATATCTGTGCGTATTTTTGTACATGTCAGCCAAAGGTGTTCATAATGTGCAGGAGTACTGTCTTTTTGCCCCAATCTTTCAGGAGCACCAGTGTCCTTTCTGTAATAGAAGATGACCCTAAAATAGTTCTAGTCTGAAATATCCATGTATAAACCAGCCTCAGATCATCTCCTGATACATACTTTTCCTCCACAGAGGTATCAAGAGGTCATTTGGATTGAGAACAGTTTAGTTGTCTTTTTTAGCTTTCTGAAGTTCAGACATTTTCCTGGAGATGAGCTGTGATATTTTGTAAGGTTCATTCTCAAGCCACAAACTTGACTATTGGCATAAATAACAGTGAAATTTTTTTGGGGGGGGATAGCACCACCTACTCAAAAGTCAGTTAGTTTTTAATATCAAGTTTTGTAAAGAGCCCCTGCAGGTATGCCACCAATTCCTTTTCCTTAAGAATTTGCTCACAATATTAAAAATGGATGTCCCTTTTGTGAAGACCATTGTTCTGCACAGAAACAGATATATATGGTGCAATTTCAGATTACTTGAAAGTAGGCTTTTTGTTGTTGTTCTGCATTATCCTGGTCCATGACTGGAAATTAAGGACGTTGCTGTAGTAAAACTAAGCTAATAACAACTGTAAAAATGTCCTTTGAAAACCTGCTTCTGCAGTGTTTAATGCTGGCCCAACTGTTTCTGCGTCCTCAATTATCTTCCAGTTCTGTCACGATGCTAAAAAAATTTTTAACTAAAGCCATTTCAAATTCTTCTGTTATATCATGCACAGAATTTTACCTTATCCTTCAAAGTGAAAACAATGATAATTTGGCAGGAACAAAAGAGGCACCAAGGTCTCTATTTTGACAAAATGATGCATCAATCATACAAGTTGGCAGCAATCTGATTCAGCTATGAGCTGTGAGTGAAACTGAACACAGTATTCAAGGTGTGGCCTCAACAGTGCTAAGTACAGTGAGACAATCACTCCTCTGGTCTTACTGGCCGCACTATTTCTGATATAAGCCAGGATGCTGTTGGTCTTCTTGCTCACCTGGGCACACTGCTGGCTCATGTTCATCCAGCTGTCAACCAGCACCCCCAGGTCTTTCTCTGCCAGGCGTCTTTCCAGCCACTCTTCCCCAAGCCTGTAGCCTTGCTTGGGGTTGTTGTGTCCCTTGTACAGGACCTAGCACTCAACATCACAGTTTCTTCTTGACTAAAAGATTTTTTAAAAATCAACTTATATTCACAGTGGGTTTATATCTCTGTCAAGTCATAATCTTAGGTATAAATTGCTATACCTGCATCTCTGAAAAGTCACAAATCTCAAGAATTAGTATGCTAACCAGAGGAAAATTCAGTACCTGCAGACAGCATGCTCTTGGGAAGCCAAGCCCAAACAAAGCCATGCATATTTGAGGAATACTTTCAGACTATCAGAATGAGTAACATTAAAGCGGCATGGAACAGTGTTGTCTGGTTCTGCTATGTGGAGACAAAATAAGATGACAACTGAGAGTGCCATAATGCTGGCTTGCTTCTCAAATCCTTGTGCTTGAGGGAAGAAGAAAGCACAGAGAACATTGTTGACACTTCTGTTGCATAATTCTGCAAATGCTGTCCCTAGCTTTCTGTAATCACTTTTGCCTTTAAACACATGATTTAGCTATAAATTACCACGCTAGCCGCGAACATTCCCTTCCTAAAGTCACTGAAAAGCAAATTAACCTTTCTCTTTAGAATGAACTCTCCTATTAATATGAAAATCAATTCAGTCCTTTCTGTTTTGGTTACCCCAGACTGTTTGCACTTGCCAAGCTGCATAACGGCTGTCTAGTTAGTCACTTAAGCAGAATTAATTTTAAGAACCAACTAAAAACAACAACAAAAAAACCCCCACAACACCCCCCCCTCACACAATAATGTAGTAAGTGATGTTCTGGAAAGCTTTTCATTACTTTGTCTGTAGTTTCTAATTGCAAAACAGAATTTCTAACTGTTGCCCTAATTCTTCCATCCTGACCTTGGAACCTTGATCTACAGGTGGTGAACACCAGTGCAGTTTAGTAGCAGTCTATGTCATCTACATACTTTTCAACTGGCTGCAGACCTAGCCCCTACATGTTCCTACACATGTCTTTCAGGTCAATGAAATTTCCACATTTCCTGATCTTTCAGGTCATTTTTCCAATAGATATATTTACCAGGATTAAGGTTCCCTTTTCAGGTTGTAAACATTATTTAGCACCTGTTCTCAAGTGGCATGCATAAAATCTTACTCTCAGAATTACATGATGTTTTATAACCCAAGAAAAAACTCATCCAAAGAACAGAATTCCACCAAGATCAAGGGAACTAAGTTTGTGTGAAGTGAGGAAAGAGCTGTAATAGAATCCAAGTGTTTTATAGGTATGGGCATACAGGGTAATGGGAAAGGTTATATAGGATTTTCCTTTGTTATCACTTTCCTACAGTCATAGCAGATGCTAAGGAGTATTTTCTCCTTTACTTGTCAGGCTTTGTATCCTTATACAAAGAACTTCATCACCCTACTTTATAGCATCATCTCTCTCATCAGCAGGCAAATACGGTTAGTAGAAAGCCATTTCTTCTTTCTACACTGTCATCGTTTATTCTGTACTAAGTGATGTAACTTTGGTTCTCCTACCCTCCACCACAATCAATGAATTTCTCTTTTGTAAGGAAGAATGCAGAGCAAGATGCAGCTATATTCAGCCTCACTAAGGAATAGCCCCTAAGAATTAAAATATATGTAGACTTCTGATAGCAGCAAAATAAACTAAATTTGCAGTAAAACACTAACTTGTAGTACCTTAGCAAATTGTCGAATTTCACGGTGGCACAGCATCAGTTGTGACCCCAGGTCCTCAAGTGTGGGTTTTTTTAGGCTCTTTGATGACTCAAAGAGATTGAAGACATGTTTTTAGTACTCTTTCAGATACATATATAAGAAAAAAAGAAGAAAGCTGAGGTTCTGCGGCAAAGGATAAAGGTTCCTGCAGAGAAAAATGCTGAGGAGAGCTATGATGTGGCACAACTTCTGCCTACCATCAGGATCAGGGACAGCATCCAAATCCATACCCAAAACTGCCATTGCAACCCTGGAACACTCCCATTTTAATTTTGGAGTTGCCTAAATACCATGTGCAATTTTTAATGTCCCTGGAGGTGTACAAAGAACTGCTCAACTTCTCAATGGTTCATAGCAAAGTTCATGTCAGCTCAGACCTAGCAGACAAAACCCTCCTCCAAACAAGGGCTGGTCTGTAGAGGTTTTGGAGGACACATACAGGATACAGAGGCAACAGCTGTTTTCTTTTAAACCATGACCAAAGGAGGAGGAGGGCCCACTTTTAACACAACACACAACAGACAGGAAAATGAGAGTTGTTTCCAGGATTGTTTCAGTGTTTTATACACTTTAGAATAAGCTGGCAGTGGATAAGCATCCTTGGAACAGTCTCATCCCTTTCTCTTCTGGTCCAGTGTATCTTGGATTCATTTCTGTGGCACACTCACTTTGTCTCTGTGACCCAGCAGATACCTAATTATTTCTCACAAAGGGAATCTCCTGTTTCCTTGAGAAGAAGTGCTATACTGCAAACTCTGTAAAATCTCACATACTTGAAAAAAGGGGAGCTGTGAGACCTCTCCCAATTCCAGGGAGGGGGGAGTTGGAATTGTACACCACAGTGCACACGTGGGCTCATGCTGGCTGCCATTACAAGCTTCTGCTGCCAGTGTCATACAACATTTGTAAGGAGAAACAAGTATATCTGTAGGTCTGGATCAATTTACTCAGTGCTTGGGAAAAGGAGACGGAACTTAGAGAATGCAAAGATAACAAAGAGGCAGGGGGAAGGAAAAGATAAGGATGCGTCTTCCTCACACCTCTAATAATTGTACACCTGCATTGTGCTGAATTTGAGTCACAAAGGCTACTAAAAATTTTCCTTTTTATTATAGTTGTCTCCTGAAAAAAATGAGCCCATCAATTCACCTCTTTAAAAGAGGTCATTACCTTTTTTAAGTGTGCACATTTATGAAGGGAACACATAATTCTTTCCAGAAGTATAACTTTAGTATCTGTAAATATACTGCTGGTCTCTTTATCTTCTTGTCCTGCCACTTGTCATGTGCCCTGTGCCAATGTTACTCTAACAGCCATCTTAAGTAGCACAATGTGAGCATGAGCTTTGATATATTTTTATGTCTGTTCACTTTCTAAATGTGTGCTCTGGTTTTTATAATGTTGTTAAACCAAACTCCCTAGATTAAGCAGTAAATATACGTCAACATTAGTTTTTCGGTCATCGTCTAGCCTCTGCCTGCTATTCCCATTATCTGCAGGGTTAGGCTACAGTATTTGTCTCCTTGTTTAAATTCTGCAGTGTTGTCAGGTGCTTTCCAATATTTTCAAACACCAGCCATAGCTTTGATAAAATCAGCTTTTGCTAAGCCTCCTTTTTAATATGCCACTCCTTTATTTCTAACTTTTTAAAGCTGATTCAAACCTATTAAGGAATTCAAACTATTCAAACTATTAAGGAATGCTTACATATTGCTTTTGCCCTCATAAACAGAAAGACCTTCTTATAGCTTTCAAACTACTTAGCTGCCCTGCATAGTGTGGTAAAGAGGGTGAAATGGAATATATTATGAAATGTCATACCCAGTCCAAATTGGATGAGCAATTAGTGAACTAATAATAAGGTTGCAGCACTGTTTCTTCAGAAACCTTTAATTTTGACATCAATAAGCATCATACATGTCTCAGTGTGAAATAACTTTACAGCTTTGGCTGATCTTATGATAGCAGTGCTTAGAAAACAAAATAAAGGCATCTCTGGCACTGCTAATGGAACGATTAAAGCTACAGATGAAAATGCACAGAAGTCAAGATAAGAACTGTAACATTAGCTAATTAACTTTGTGCTTTTATACTGTCTGCAATGGGAGACTGTTGAAATCTAGGTCTAGTTACACAAATATTGAATGGCTGCTAGCTTGACACCAGTGGTATTAATCTCCCCAGGCTGCCTCTGTAGTCTGCGAAGAGGTAGAAGCCTTGATTTGCCACTATGAATTGCCCTGTCTCACTAGACAAAAGTTAGCTTTTGTAAATAAATCCTTCTGCCTTCCTGCATATTAGTTTAGTGGTTAAAGTTATTGCAAGTAGTCCTCGCTGTTTCAATTCCTAATGTTTGTGCAGGGAAATTGAAAAGCTTTGTTTTGCACTAACATGAGCTCTCGCATATAAATTCCTAGGGGTTTTGTTTGTTTATTTGGTTTTTTGTTTATTTGGTTTTTGTTTGTTTTTTAAGAAAAAAGGAAGGAGACATTGTCCAAGCTTAGTGGCAGTCTAGCTTTATAGCCCTCAGTACAGGATCCATCATTAAAATTAAGCATGTGCTTAATTGGTTTTCTGAATGTGGATGGATTTAAGCACATGCTCAAATGCCTTGCTCACTTGAGGCCCTAATAGACCATGCAAACTTAAAAGTTCACATCTCATTGAGATAAATGGAGTGGATAATAATAAATTTATCAGAACAGAAGCTTCTGCTCACTATGTATGTAGACAGCTCCTTGTAGCATTGTCCTTGCTCTCCAGTTGGGATATCTACATCTTGTTGAAATAAAACAGTAGCAGCAGAACAAGAACTGTTATTTCTCACTCAAATTGGCGTGGAAGTACAGTATTTGATAGGATGAGGTCTCTCCTTTTGCCACAGAGAAAGAAATATTTTTCTATGAAATCTTATAATTCACAAAATTTACAGAAATTAGATGGAAACAAAAACCCCAAGCAAACAGAAAGGATACTGAGAACCAACAAATTCACCAGCTACTTTGTGGCTTTACACCGTCTTTCCTAAATATGAATTTAAGGCAGACTTTTTTCATGTTTCAAAGAGGCAACTGCTGTCTTTCACAAGATGTGTGTGTACTAAGAAACTTAACAAAAATGATAAATGATTCTGTTGTTTGCAACTACCACCATACTTGTGCTATGTGCTAACGGTAGCAACAGGTGGAAAATTAGTAGAAAGCTCCTAGTATCAATACCAGAGAGGCCACAGCATTTGTTGAGGAGTGCTTCATTGCTCCTTCTTTTTCCCCATCCTTGGTACATTTTCTGTGTAGCCAACTAACAGGAACAGACCTGTAGGTAGCATGGGGCTGCTGATGCAGAAGGACCTATTCTAGCTGTTCTATGCCAGGCTGCTATACGGTGTGAAAGCTCTTCTGCACCTCCTGGGCTGATGTTAGAGAAGACAGAAACTTCAAAGGGCCTTAAAATTCCCTTATCCCTATTTATTCTCATATATTTAGTAAAATCTTTTCAGTTGGACAAGAGCTGTTGCTATGGCTAGCACTTAACTCTCTTCCGAGCAAGCCACTAACTGGTCAGTAGGCTGCTCTGTGAGCAGCAGCCCAGCAAAGACCAGTGAGATGAAGACTCATGTCTGGCCTGTCTATGGGATTTTCTTGTATTTGATAATGATTAAACTCATGTTTCCTTCACTAAGAAGTCAGTATTTTCTGAAATGACTACTTCTGTTTTGAGTTAGACAAAATGTGGCAAAAGGTACAAAAACTTTTTGGAAGGAAGAGGAAGCAGATCAAAATAAAATACTTGTACAGATATCACGATCTTAAATGCCATTCTTTAGGATATAATACTACGATATTCTATTAAAGATAATTGTAGTGGATATGAGTTAGATAACCCAGCAATAAGGTCTGAACATGTGATGCTTTTTTAAACAAAGCATGCAGAACAGTCCCAACAGTGGTTGCCTTTGTTTGTAGAAGCAGCTATTTTTTTTCTCTGTATGTTACAACTTCTAGGTTTGTTTTGAGCCATGTTAAAAGATAGAATTAAAAATGCTGGAGACGATTAGAGCATAACGAACTGTCTGGACAGATGACAGACAAAAAATTTAATTCCTTGCCTTTCACGATATATTTCACTAACCTATACAAGTTACTTTGTGTACCTATTTTGTTATCACCGTCATATTAACATTTTACTGAAGATCACAAAAGAAAGTGAGGTACTTAAAAGAACTACAGAATTACTGGAGAGTGAAATTCGTGTTTTACAGTAAAAGCCTAAAGAAGACAAAACTATTTCATGTTTTTAAGAAAGGTGAGAAGATATACAGGAAACTATTGAGATTATCTTGGTGTACAATACAGTATTGCCACAGCCAGTAACATGCCAGAAACTTTGCACTGAGTCTACAAAGTGTCAGGACCTGCTCTGTCTGAAACCTCCTTGACTTGCCTGAAGCCTTGTTTTAGCTAGTTTAGTTGTGACAGCAATTTCTCTATCTCTTTAGAACTTTATGACTGATTTACTTTATTTTTTTTTTTAATCTTTGTGTGTTACCACCTTGGTTTTACCAGTACAGGCAAATACAGGCCAGGCAGAATAAGTGTGGAGGGGTACAGGCTAGGGATGGTAAGATATGGGGCACAGGCTTGATGTTGGAGACCCCACAGCTAAAAAAAATGAAGATCTAGAGCTTGACTAAATTGGATTTTAGGATAAGAAAGCAAACAAAGTAAATATCTAACCTATGTAAAGCAACTATGATAAAACCTGCTGTAACGTAGAGGTACAGATCAATGAAATAAAGGTTAGGTGCAAAAGCATGTTAGCAGATATACAGAAGTGATTCTGAATGACTCCAAGACAGAAAGAGGAAGACATTCATGTGAATTTTATGTTTCTCCTGCCAAAGGACTTTGAATGCTGAGAACACACTGTTAACACCATCAACACCAGAATGAAACCTGCAACTTGGAGGAATATCAGAAGTGTAAGCATAACATCAGGAAAAGAGGTAGAAACTAAATGTATGTGCAAAAATTTATCTGTATTCCTATTTCTGCATTTTCTGCATAGATGCATTCTCTCTCTTTCCATGATAATTATATCTGGACTAATTGTTACTGTTGGATTAGACTTAGGATTTCAGTTGTACTAATGATAAATTTTGACTTCATGTATAAGGTATGTTTCCTTTTTGCCTCTAAACAAGATCTTGAACTACCTAAGAAAGAAATTTTGAAAACATACAGGTCTTTCACACTAGTAGAAAATAGTATAATAAGATCCTTTCCAACCGTAATGATTCTGTGATTCTGCGATCCAGTGGCCAGAAATGGATGTGGATGAAACAATGAAATGATATTTGTTATGTGCCCCCAGTAATACTAAGTACATATCAAAATAAAAAGCAAATTGTGCAAAACAGGAAAATAGTCTTAATAGGGAAATGTTAATCAGGAATGTGCGTTTCACAGTTGGAGTCTTGGCTTTGTCTTTTTGCCAATGGCAAGCTTTAGGCAAGAGGGAAATAAGGTACTGCTACAGCTCATGGAAATTGTCTGTCCTCCCTTCTACATTTGCCAGAGCACTGTTGTTGCACTGGCTGTTAGCACTGTCAGGCACCCTGTTTATGCTCCCACAAGCTCTTCATATGAAGCAGCACTCGTTTAGGCTCATGTAGGTTTTCCATTAGGAGGTGTGTGGGGGGAGATCATCTACATGCTTCTTCACTCTCATTTGAGCTTAGAAAAAAAATTCTCTGTGTGACATTCACTGAAAGACCTTGGCTTTTCAGGGGTTGCAAGATCTGTACAAAAAATGAATTTTTACTGCCAAAATGGATCTTATTATTTGGAGTGGTTTAGGCTACATTTGTAAAAAATAGCAAGTAACTGTTCTTTATAAGAATATGGGAGGGAAGCAAAAAGGTCATGTTGATTTGTGCTTTCATAATATCAAGACTGTAGAGAAATATATTTTAAATAAGAATTGACATAGAAGACCTCCATGGTAACAGCTTATATTGAAGGAAGTAATTTTTATACAATATATTTCTCAAGGCTCATAATAGATAGAAATAACAAACAACATTATGTAGTATCTGGGAAATTCTATTTACTTAAAATGTTTTCTGTTTTTATTATTATCCAGCCTTGTTCCTTTAGTAGAAGTTCTGATTGCAGCTTGAGCGATCTGTATGATCTCATTACAACAGGGCATACAAAATCTGGTACAGATAGTTCCAACAATGGTACCTTTTTCTTATTATCTTAGTTTTTATTATCACTTGGCTACAACAAGAACCATGCAAATTTCCTGCCATCAGATTCTGACAGGTGGGACTGCTAAGCAATCTAACGTGCTGTCCATATCCCATATACACCTTATTGCACTGGGGGAAAAAACAGGTTCATTATCCTGACTGTGGGTGATTTGGAGCACAGGTGTATGCTTTACTGGGGAGTGTCCAAAAGGGCTACCATGTGGGCTGTAATGCATTTACTGTCAAAAGATTTGACTATACAACCCCAAGAAAGTCACAGGTGGCTTTCAGGGCAATCATTCACTGATTTCTAGCAAGAAATTCCTTACTTCCTTGTCATCACTTTTCTACTGCATTTTCTTGTCCAAGGCCTGCTAGATTTTGCCTCTGGAAGGTCCAAGAGTGTCACTTAGGTCCAAGAGATCACAAATACTTGATACATGCTCTCAGGTTTTGGTGCTGTAATGAGGGATGGAAGTAGGAAGAGGTACCTCTCTTTGTCCTATGGCGTTTGAACATTATTCCTTAGATATCCTCTACCTTTGCAAGGTTTGTCAGTACTGACAGCTTGCAGCCAGTGTTGCAGGACTACCTGTTCACAAGCCCTGCAACAGAAGGGCCATGAAATAGAAAGCAAACCCTTCCTGTCAACCTGAAGTCATTTGCTTTGTAGCCTTTTAAATTAAGCTTATATCAGGAAAAAAACCCAAAACCAAACAAAAAGCAATAACCCACCAAAATTCACACACAGTAAACCAAGATAATCATGTAAGCAGGAAAATCTCAGCACCTACAAGTGACACACTAAATATATGAAAAGGTGGAAAATCAATATCTCTCTCAAGAAGGATGAGTCCCTTTCTTCAGACTTTCTTTCAAATTTAGCAACTTTCAGTATTTCTGTCATTGAAAATGTCCTCTGCCCTAACTTCTCTTTGGAGCCCTTAAGAAGGTCCCATTGTCGTTTCTGAGGCTTTGTCTAGGTCTGACTCCCAGCTCAGTTAGTCTCCTCCTCCCTTCAGAAGTCCCACTTCTTCAGGCTCTTCCTTGCTTTCCTCTCTCCTATTCTCCTGCCCTGCCCTTCAGAGGGGTTGGTACTCTGGCTTGTTTGGATGCTCTTATGCACAGTGTGGTTTCCCTTCCTCCCTTCTTTCTAGGGTATTCCCCTTCCAACCACAGTACAGTCACCAGGACTAGCCTTCCTCTCTGCTGCCCCTCCTCACAGCATTCCTATGATGCTATAACATGTTACAAATGAAGCAAGTCTTTGATGGAAGCCTCGTGTTGGCCATTTTGAAAACATTTTGTCACAACCTGGTAGAAAGACTTGCAGAAGTAGAAAGTTTAAATTTGGGAATGTTGCATATTTTTTTTTCAGGAAGAATAAATGTAAAGCTGCTAAACAAAAACTAATCCATCCCTTTGTTTATGAAAGCACATCTTGATTAAATTCTGAGAGTAGTTAGCTGTTAAGAACATTTAACATTATGAATTAATAAAACCATGAATTTTGTATGTTTTCCAGAATCACAGAATCACAGAATCATTACGATTGGAAAGGACCCTCAAGATCATCTAGTCCAACCAATAGCCCTACACTACTCTTACCCCTAAATCATCCCCTGAAGAAACACATCTATCCTTGTCTTAAAAACCTCCAGGGATGGGGACTCCACCACCTCCCTGGGCAGCCTATTCCAATATCTAACCACTCTTTCAGTAAAGAAATTCTTCCTAATATCTAATCTAAACCTACCCTGGCTCAGCTTAAGCCCATTCCCTCTAGTCCTGTCACTAGTCACAAGGGAGAAGAGGCCAACACCTGCCTCCCTAGAATGACCTTTCAAGTAGCTGAAGAGAGCGATAAGGTCTCCCCTCAGCCTCCTCTTCTCCAGGCTAAACAAGCCCAGCTCCCTAAGCCTCTCCTCATAAGGCCTGTTTTCCAGACCCCTGACTAGCTTAGTTGCCCTTCTCTGCACCCTCTCTAGTAGCTCAATGGCCTTCCTAAACTGCGGTGCCCAAAACTGCACACAGTACTCGAGGTGTGGCCTCACCAGTGCCGTGTACAGTGGCAAGATCACCTCCCTGCTCCTACTGGTCACACTATTCCTGATGCAATCCAGGATGCCGTTGGCCTTCTTAGCCACCTGGGCACACTGCTGACTCGTGTTCAGCCGGCCGTCAATCAGCACCCCCAGGTCCTTCTCTGCTGGGGAGCAATCCAGCCACACCTTCCCGAGCCTGTAGCGCTGCTGGGGGTTGTTACACCCAAAATGCAGGACTTTACATTTAGCCTTATCAGAAGGTCTTTCATGTTTCTGATAGCCAACTTTCTTTATGGAATAAATCCTGCTTGGGTTTGTTTCTGTCTTCACAGTTGACATCTCAAAGTAGCTCATTTATTCAGGGAGTAAAACAGGTTTAATGAACCATGGGAAACACATGATTTTCCAGAAGTGACCATAATGAAAATGGTTCATAGATAATAACAGTCTATTTAACTGATCCTGAATTGCTCTTATTTTGTTTCCTTCAGACAATTTCCTAACCTCAACTGCAGTAACAGTATGGTGGATCTATAGGTCCACAAGGAATTTTTAAATTATAATTAATGTTGCATATTGAGCTGTTATATTAGGCACATAGGTCTTCTCAAAGAAAGCATGATCATCTAACCAAACAAATCTTTGGGCCTGACCAGCTTAAGGGTTGAAGGATTTCTCTCTTCAGCTGTCCACAATGTTCCTGGCAGTTGTATACACTTGTAATTAGCATATCCTTAGGATTATTAATTCTCCTCTGTAAAGTGTAAAACCTGTTTCTGCTGACATCTAGGTTATTGGACTGAAGTGCTTATCAAAGGGAGTAAGAACCTCTTTTACATTCTTATGTGAGCTAATCAGATTTACATATGATCTGGTCAAGTATGATGGATTAGATGGATGAGTGATTACTGGAGGCAGAATCAACACTACAGCTTTTCCTGCATGCCAAGTGCTTTCTATCTAGGGTTTACTGAACTTTGAGAGTGAAGAAAAAGCAGATTAGAACTCGGACTCATCCATGCCAAAATGTAAACTGATACATAACATGGCAGCAGCTTCAGGGTTAACGCACATAAAAATGTAAGAAATACAGACATACACACACACACACACACACACATATATACACATATTCACACATATACACACATATACATATATATATAGGTGACCAGGAAAAACACTGGGAAACAAAATTGATGCAGAGGAGGCAATTAGATAACCCAGATAGGTTTCTGTGAGGTTTTGTCCCTGTCTGATTAAAAGACCTGGAGAAGATTTGAGTGAAATGTCATGAGCAAAAATTAAGACACAACAGAGGTCAGATGCTCCTAACTTTACTAAGATCTAAGACACTAAGATCTCTTGAGAATCTAAGAGTTGAAGGAGACCACTGCCATTGGCTTTCCTTGGGCAGGCAAGATTTGGTCTTGGGAACCATTCAAGTGAGCCAGTGAACTTGGATTTGCTTTATGTTAATATTCTTACATAGCATGAATACAAAAAGAAATACTATAACTTTCACAGACAAGCTTGTATTTCAAAATAAGGTCCAGGATCTACATGAAGGAATATGAATTTTAAACATTTTTAAGAGACAATTTTGGCATTTGTAAGGAAAAAGAAGGTAGAAAAAAGAGCTGCATTGGTAATTTCCAATGAGCCAAGTAATCTTGATACCTTTTTTCACATACATACCACATCTTTGAAAGGATATGTACTGCATCTTCTGTAAGTGGAGAGTTCTGAGACATGCAACATTTCCTGTGTAACAACATATCAGTTTCAGGCTGTGATGAGAAAAAATTGCTTTCAAATATCACAGGTTCAGAAGTGCAGCTGAAATTTTAAAGTATTAGTTTTACATTCTGCTTAAGAAAAGCTGTGAAAAGAGAAGCAGAGAGGAGACAGGATAAAATTCCAACAAAAATAAGATATCTACATCTAGCCAGACAGTCAGCATTATATATATCTATATAATACTGTGTGCATGACGAATATGGTAACAGAGCATAAAGGCTGCATGTTTAGGCAATCAGAAGTTTGGAAATAGCCCAGTTAAGGTTGCTCACTGTGCTGTTCTTCTCCCTCACATTGTGAATACATTATGCCTTTTCTTTCTTGCTTTTTTAAACTGCAATACTTCCCTCATTCTTTCTCAGATAGAATAAATATTTCTTTATTTTATTCTCTAAAATATTTTTCTAAATATTTGTGGATTTTCATTATAATAGTGGTGCAGACAGTTATACAGATGCTCAAGCTGATTTTTAGCCTTTTGTACCATTCAGATAGTACAGAAGGGCCATAAACCAGACAACACCAACCCACCTCTCCACCCTCCTCACATATTTCCTTCTGCTGTGTCTCATCCATGTGTCTCATGAATGCTTTTCTCCTGCCTCCCTCCTTCTGCTGCTTTTGCTAGTTAAGTAAAATGAAGCACAGCAGTACAGGTTTTTAAATGGAAACAACACAGAAAGTTTCTCATATTATATCTTTCAATCTTTTATTTAATTTTGGAGAATAGCATAAAATTATTACCTGGAGTAATGGTCTTAAAGTTCAAAGAATGCAACATGATTCTGTAATGTGACTCCATGATAATTTTCTTCTATTAAAAACCTGAGCTTAGCTTAGTAGGTTTCTATTCTAAAATTATGTTAGAACAAAAGAGAAAACATGATAAGCAAGTTAAAAACCTGTATGGAAAAAAAAGAAGTTTAAGTGGGAAGGTCAGCAACTCTTTAGAAATTTTATTATTAATAACTCAACTATATTGCATAATTTCCAGGATTGCCAGAGATCTCATTGATTACACACAATGGTACTGCATTAGGATGATGTTAATGAGCTGTTTATTTTAATAACTATTCTCGATTTAGATGTAGTAGTTTGTAGAAGCCCTACGTTAAGGATGCTTTAGTTAAGTGACTCCTGAAAGAATTTAACATAATAAGGAGGACAGATGGTCTTTCAGCTCTGTAGCAACAGTAAAGAAAACAAGACATCACTAGAGCACATATCCTTTTATGTTGTTCTTTTTGCAAATACAATGTACCAGCTTTCAGTACATTAGCTATTTCTGCTTGGGATGCTTATGTCATATAAAGAACTCAGTATTTGAGTCAATAAAGGCTAGATACTTCTGACAGTTATGTTAAGCAACAGCTTACCCCATGAAGAACAATTTCCCATATTTCTTTAACACATAATGTAATAAATGGAATTGCACTGGGAACAAGGTAGACTGTCACCAACAGTTGCTAATCCTGGCCTATAATTAGTGATGAAAATAATGCAGTTCGATTTTTGCCCAAACTTCCATGAGACATTATATTTTTTTTCTACCTGTTCTTGCTTCTCACCTCCACTTTTCAGGCAAACCTTGATTCCCATTAGTGGTCCTATAATACTTCTTCAGTAAGCACATTTCAATATGTGAGTTATTACCCACTGTAGAAAGCTCTCCTGAGAATCCAGCTGCAAGTCCATTTCTATGCTCAAAGCCATTATCACTCTGCGTGGATCCAAAGGCATTCATAACATCTATAAATAATCAAGGAACAACTAAAGATGCAGTTCAAGCAACTAGAATTTAAAAATCCATTTCAAATACAGAGGTAGTGTAATCTGTACAAAATGAGTAGATTTCATACAACTCCTGAACTATTTTGACAATTTAGACCTTAAAAATCTGTACCATAACTATATTGCAAAACACAGAGGAATCAGCACAGCATGATGCAAGTCTCTGATCTCAAGTTAATCTTTAAAAATAAAATGACCTAGAAAGAATCTATTTAATTTCTTATGTAGCTGAGGGTTTTGTGTTACACTCTGCAGACAGAAAAGGCCTGGAGAAGATTTCATTTGCTACTTCTCATTGTCATTTCTGTTGAGGCTTCACTTACCCTCATTAATCTTATAACAGACTCTGCCCAGCATCTTCCCATGTAAGCAGGACTCCCCTGTTGGGAAGCCTGAGCAGGATGCTTAGTATACCTACCAATATTTGGGCCAACACATCATACATGATATATGAGAACACTCCGAGAGAGATTTCAGAGTTGTAGCTGCAGCCACCTTCTCCCACTGCAGCTTTGCAAAAGCCTTTTGGGGAGAGCACCCAGCCTCTTGTTATCCTTGCTTAGTCTGTACTGAGGTTTGAGGAAATCCAAGACTTTCCCTGCCCAGCGCTTCAAGCTCTGTTGGCATCAGTGCTGCTCCACCGACCCTCTGCTTCCTGTATTTGATGCAGTGGTGTGTGAATGAATTCAAAGGGAAGCTCTCAAAGGATGGGCCCATGAATATCTATCAATATTAAGCAGTTCCACTCCTCACAGCTGCCCTTTAAACAATGCAACATCTTCATCCCTACTCTGGATAAATCTGTTATAATCCAGATGTTACTTCCCACCTCCCAGCAACAAAATGAAACAGATTCATTGACATATACATATATATATTTTAATATATATAGATATATAGATATATATAGATATATACACAAGGAAAATGTTGGACAGAGCCATAGAGAAGACCTTCTGAAATAAAATTCATGCACATATACATGTATACCTGTGCATATATGGATATAGATGCCTAGAGAACAGAATTAGAGAAGGTGCAGCTTTTATACACTCTCATGTCTGACAAATAAAGGATCTGTCACACATATACCTGTACTTTTAATAGAGAAGGGGTTATGAAGGGTGTCTGCTGATTATAACAATCTGTCATGCTTTCACATAAAAAAAATTACACCAAACATATAATGAAAATATTTTAGTGGATGCTCAGTCACTTTGATCCAAGTTATCCATCATGCTTTGCAAATACAAGGTATAATAGAGGGAAATTTTCTCATCTTTTCTCCAGAACAGAAAAAGAAGTATCAAACAAAAGTTTATCGTAGTTCATCTTCTTGCACAAAGACAAAGGAATTAAACTGTACAAAGATCAATTCAAGCTAGATTTCAGACACAGTTTTTAACTTTGAATCTTAAACTCTAGAAGGTTCCCTGGAGATTCTGAGTTAATATACATTGTAGAATATAAAAGATATATATATAATGCCCAGTTTTATTAATTTTATCTTAAAATAATTGCCTGTGTTTAAAGGTTTGCTTTCTTACCATGTTAGATAAAAGCATTAATTCTATTTTCCATATAATTCGTTTCAATCTCGTCTTTTTTCTTTTTTTACTTTTTAAGATTAAGAATCCTATGGGAAAAGTGAAGCTCTTCTCTGATTTAATTCTATACACAGATTTCTGTGACCTTATTCAAATCTCTCTTTTGTTTGACAGAAGATACTGTAATGATAATTTTCAGACAAAGGTACTATCTGAAAAATAAGGCCAGTTTTCAGTCAAGTCTAAAGGACAAGATACCACAATCATAGCTGTCAGTATGATTTATTAAAAGAGCAGTTCTTAAAAAAAGTGAGACCAAAGAAAATTAACAAAACCAGAAAATCCATAATTAAACCAGGACAGAGAAAATACTTAAAGAAAACTCATCACTATTTTGCTTAATCCCACAGTGTTTGATTTAATGCCTAGCATTTTTACTACCTTGTTTCCACACAAATTTAAGCTGGTTAGATATCTCTCTCTACCCTCACTTCAATTATTGGAGCTGTAGATTCCTTAACAGTGAAATGAGGACCACATCAATTCTCTGCTTTACCAACTAAGGTACAGAAAAACACTTTCTACCTTTATGCCTAGTATAAGTCTCATTTTTATAATCTGTAAGTATTTCTTCCCTAACATTGCTCTTCAACAGAATAAAGAAGTTGGTTCCTTGAATGTTTTCCTCAGCCCTTATGTACAGTCCTCTGTTTTATGGTCTCTACAGCTAGTATTTAAACAAACGTTTTAACACAGACTACTCATCCTCTGTGTCCACAGATATTTAAAACAGAAAGGTGAATGAAATCTATACTTGCTTCTCATCTGCTTTCAGTATATCACAGTGAGTATGAGACGTGGATGAGTGTGTGTAGGGCAGAAGGGGAAGTAGAACTGCAACAAAATGGGTCCTGAAAAGCAGGAAAAGATGCTGTTTTGTGTTCACAAAATATCAGAACGCTAAATGTGAATTTGCCCTTGAAGAAATGAATGGAAAGGAGAAAGACACTGGAAGGAATTCAGGAGGTTGGGTTCAGGTTTTCTTTTAAGTTTCAGGTTTGTTTGAAACACAGAGTTTGACTCTCAGTGCTGCTGACATTGCATAAAGTGAACCCACCAGTGAGGTTTAGATGAAACCTAGGTAAACAGCAGTAGATTTCATGCTGTTCTAATACAGACCCCTGTGAAAGCACAACAGTTCAGAAAAATATGTAATATACTTCAAGTATGTGGGCCTACAGACCTCAAGAGACACCACTGCAATGGTTCTAGCTGAATGACTTCTAATTTGACACTGAAGAGGCAACCTACCAAGTAATAATTCTGAAAACTGCACAGGGACAGTAATTCAGCTTACTGTAGCTGTGTTTTAAGCACAAGGAGATTTGCTATATATTAGTGCTAACCTTAACACAAAGCTTACCTTGCTATCAGATGATTGCTCTGTGATCTGAACAAAAAGGAAATCATACAACATGTTATAAACACAAACATGTTTGGGTACCACATTGCATATACTAAAAGAAAAACTTGAAGCTTTTGTAGCAGAAGAACTAACATGAGAAAAAAAAATTTTTCCTCTGAAATCACTGGCAAACCACCCATCATTTCACTGGATAGGGCATGTAAAGTCTCTCTAGATGTCTCATCTTAAACAAACAAGGATCTTTACTGAAGTTCTATTCCATTACAAACATAAACCTGCCTTCCTACATAGCATTTTCTTATTCAGAGAACTGCTTGAGTAATAGCTGATCAGCACAACAGCTCAATGGTATCAGCAGTATCAATGCAGGTCTGAACAGGAATTTAAAAAATCATGAGTTCTGGCCTGGCATTAGTTCCTTCTAGTCTCCATGAATGTAAAAGCAAACATTAAGGAGAGAATAGTAATTTATTGATGTTGTTCTGCGCTACTATATGTAAGATGAATACTTAATTCCCGGCCCCTTGCTCTGCAGAGACCATGAGCACTTAAACCAGAGTGTCTCATCACTTCAGTAATGACATCTCTGGGGATCTCCAGTGTGGGGCAGATGGGGTACAAAATCTGAGAAAGTGACTAATTCTGCCTTTCTTGGTGCAAATGCTGATTCCCTAAAATAAGAGCACCAGAAGCTGCTGCAACACAGTATAATTAATATTCTTAAATATATGTTTATTAATGGGTATTTGAGTTTTATTAATCAGCTAGAGCCCTCTGATTTTAATAAATTCTTTAAAAACCTGTGACACAGCAGTGACAAATTAAGATGCAGACAAAATTTTCAATGATCTCTATACAGAACATGCAAGACAAAGTAGAGAAAAACTCTGAAGAAAAACACAGCAAAAATTGCAGATGCCTCACTACATAATCGGTTTCCTAATCCAGTCAGCAGTCAAGACTAATAGAAGCTCTACATTTTTATTCCAATTCCACAGCGTTTCAAAAACTGGGTCAGCCAAAAACCGCCCCTGGCTGCCTGCCGGAGCCCAAGCGTGTGCCCGGCAGAGGGAGGCATTGCCAATGCCGACCACTCTGAGGAGCCACAAGGAAGCAAACCGCTGCCTGAAAACATTAAATCCAACTGGCAGAGATGTCCATTTTGTTTATAATACAATCTCACTGAGAATTGTGAAACTCCAGAAATGCTTAACACCTTGTGGAATTCAGGCAAAATCATATTTAACACGTCTCAGTAGTAAAATGTGTGAACTATGTTTAATGCAGGTAGGAAATTACAAAAGTGTTCAGAGAAGGTTTAAAAAAGCGTTTGAAATATCAGCAAGCTATTTGCAGGCTACAGTGTGAGCAACCCTTACAGGAGTCATAACCAGCAAGGGACTGGTGTGAGATCAATGCCCTTACCCAGCTGGAGCCAAGGACCCTGACATCAGCTGCACCCTCAGCATTAATTAGTTACAAGAAAAACACCCAGCAAGGTGGGGGTTGTGGCTACCCCTCAGGACTAAGGGCCAAAGAAATGACCAGACAGGAGGCAAGGACTAGCAGAACAAGCGTTTCAAACAGCACGCAGTTCATGAGGGCAAGTTGCTGTGACCAGCTCTGCCACCTCTGTCCATACCTGGCTTGGCTGCTGGCCTGTGATCAGCTCTCACCTCCTCTGCAGGATCCTGAGTCAAGCCTCTGGGCCAATCAGTCTGAAGATAAAAGCACACACCTGTGTTTAAACAAGAAATATACACCACCTGTGACTCTAAGGCAAAAGCTAGAGGCAGCAATGCCTGCTCTCTCCTTGAGGAAATGAGTAGCATGAGGAAGGGAGAAGATGCAGATGTGGCATTTCCTTGGGAGGATGTGCAATCCCTTCAGTGACTCCTGTGTCAAAATCCATGTAGCAGTTGTGGGTTTCCTTGAAACAGCCTTTTGCCTGGGGAAGTTCTGTCCAGATTCTGAGAGTTTTCCCAGACCACTGAGATGTTTAGCTGTGTGCAAGTGCTCTACCACGTGCCTGGGCCTCTTGCAGATGCATTGGTTCTCTGCTTTGGCTGTAGTCCAGGAGTGCACTGAGACACTCAGGGTTTCTGTAGCTGTGCTGTGTAGCAGTGCTCAACAAGGCTGATACTTCCAGGACAGGTTTGCTGGATCTGCTGAGAACAAGCTTGGTACATGATACATCCCTAAAACATTACCTTTACTACTCGTGCACAGAACAAGTGTTTGGCACATAGGTATGTGCTTCTGCCTGGGAAATCCCTTGCAGCTATAGATGTGTGGAAAGGAGAAAGTAAGCAGTATAGCAGATGTAGCAGGGAAAACAAAGTTTTAAAGGCAATTCGTCCCAGAGGAATGACTCAAATGCAGTGACTTCCTCATGTTTTCACATAAACCGCGCTTAAAGATGTAAACTAGGGCATTAGAGCACAAGCAACTCTCCCACAGACACCTGCATGTCTTCAGCATTGCATATTTTCTGTTATGAGTAACAGTAACACCTTGCTTTTGCAGCAGGATTGCAAATAAAATCTCATAAAACCAGCCAGTGCTGTGCAGACAGCCTCAGCTCCCTGCAATCAATACTTTATGGATAAATTGATGCATGCACTCTGAAGAAAATGAAATCAAATGTACCATGTCAGTTTACATAATCCAAGAGCCAATAGCCTCCATTTTCTGAGCCACCAAAACAAAGAGAGGAAATAAGGAGATTTGGAGGGTGGAGTTTAATCCCTGTATATATATTTTTTTTCCCAAAAAAATATCTCAAAACCTCTTTAAGAAGGAAAAAAAAACAACTGAAAGTGTCATAGCACTTCAAACATAGGCTGAAAAAATGGTGTAAGCTAGGAAAAATGCTGCATAAATACCCTCCATTCTGTATTACGCTAGCAGCCTGACACATTACATAAGTCACTGAAAGGAAAAAGCTCTCAGTGTCTGCCATCTGAATTTACTCAGGACTTCAGTTTTCAGCTTTATTTAGGTTCCTCTAGTACCCAAAAAGATTACAAGAATACTCATGGAACCACGGACAATCAGAGCCAAGCCCATGGGTAAGAGTGTTGTCTCAGAGTCCTCTGCTCTCCTTGCCTGTGGTTTTGCAGCTATAAGATTCATGTGCATGAGCAACCACAAAAGGTTGTTTTGAAGATAAGAGCTCTTCAGGATCACTTGTAAGTACCATGACTTTCACATGCAGGTGATAGCTTCTGTGAGTCCTGCCAGCTTCAGGTACTGATTATTTATCCAAACATAGACAAGAGCACTCTTTTGTATATGGCTGCACATGCAAAAAATTGATGGCGAGGTTGGAAAATGTTGGCTTGGATTGAAGATGGAATCATTCCCTATTCATATTCAACCTCTTATTGTTTGAAATAGGTTACACATAAGGGTCAACTTCTTCCCATAGAATGATTTCAGACAGTTACTTTGATAACATGACCTAAATAATATGTATTTATGCAAGACCAGATACCTGGCAGTCATATGAGCAAAAAAAAAAAAAAAGTATGTTGTATTAGTTTTAACAAATATCAGGACAATCACCATATGAATAAATAAATGTTAAACACAACCTCATGTCTGCCAAGATGGCAGTTAGATGTCTAAATACCCTTACTAATCTGGAACACTATAATGCTATAGCTGGCCTACCTCTCTAAGTTAATATTTATTTTCAAGGGGAAAAAAAACAAAAACAGCTAAGGAGTTTGAGAAAGGAAGGAGAAATAGGTTGCCCTTTATGTATACACTCATGCTTGTACTGGAATATTTACATATAGACCTTTATGTTTGCAGACTTCTAAATTTTTGCATTTCTGCAGAGTTCTGTCAATTGACATGATTTACAGCATGAAAAAGAAGGTTAAAAAGATAAGGATTAAAAAACCTCTACAAAATGCCTTCGTTTGTACAGTGTTATTTGAATCTAGCACTTTTTGGCAATATTTATGTTCTATTTAATCAGGTAAGGTCTCAAGAGAACAAATGACCAGTCTCTTTCTAATCTAGGGCATCAACCAGTTTATCCTAAATGCCTTAGCTTTTATGTAATGTGCTGTTAAAAACCACTTCATGGTAAATTGCCAAGACATTACAGAGAGGGAACTCACTGCATAGGGGACTTAGTGCTGATGGCAGTGGACATGCTGGAAAAGCCCAGTCTGCGTGGAAGGTCCACCTTTCAGCTTAGTTGCATCAAGGGGTGAAGAAGAAGAAAGTGTTTTAGTGCAAATCGAATGTCAAAACTGACAAGGAAAAGTTTAAACAAAGCTATCCACAGCAATCACCGTAGTACCAATTATTCAAGAACAGAATTTGTTGCTAGGTATTGGCCAGAAACATGTGCTGTCTTCCTTCATCTCCCCCGTCAGCCTGCCCTACTACATTATTTCTGTACTCCTTTGTGTCCTCACTTTAGTCTTCCCTCTTGTGTTTTTTCATCACTGTGCCTCCCTAGAGCCTTTTCCTCATCCTGGGCTACTAATTTGTGGGATGATAAACCCAGGAGATTAAGCTTTTTCCTACTGCTGCAGTCAGTTCTGCTCTGTTGTCCCATTCTTACTAATCTCTGAAACACACAGGCATAGGATAGTAAAGAAGCAGAGAAAGAGGGAAGAAGTATAAGTGAAGTTATTGCTCAACGCAGAAGGCTCAAGTTACAACAGCTTTAGATGGAAAAACTATTAGAAGTAAGGTTTTAGAAGAAGAAATGTCTTCCCTGCTGACAGCACTGTGAGGGATAGCTTCAGGGCAGAATTTTAAAAACAGAGGTTGTCTTGACCTCTCTCCAGCCTTGCATGGCACTCAGCATGATAGAGCAGGGAAAACAAATTATACTGGGTCAGACACAAAGACATCACATTGCAGCAGAGATACAACAGCCCCCCTGATTTTTCAGATGGTAAAACTGGGATACTGTATTCAATACGATCACAAGAAACATTTGAATCAGAGAATTCAGAAAAGAGCAACAGAATAATTAAGGGGCTGGAGGGATTTACCTATGAGGAAGATTAAAAGAACTAAACAAATATGTCTACTTTGGCTAAGCAATAACTAAGGAGAGGCACGCTAGCCATCTACAAATATTTGACTGGTATACACACTAGGGGGGGAAAGGAATTACTTAACATGAAACAAGCAGGTATATCAGGGAGTAATGGGATGAAATTAAGAAATGAAAAGTTGAGGCAGAATTAAGGTAAATCCTCCTGACAATAAACTATAATAGTCTGCAGAAAAAGTACCAACATGTGCAAGAGGGAACAGTCCTGCATTGATAGGAAGGAGGACTTAAATTACTTGCTGGGCCTTTCCAATCTTAAATATTTATGATTCTATCATTTTTTTTAAGTTTAATGACACATACCTTTTTTTCCAGCAAATTCTGACTGTTGCCTAAGGTCAGAAGTGTGCAATTATTTCCTTACTAAAGCTCTTATATTTTAACTCATTAATTGTCCTAAAATTAACTAAAAAAACCCTAAACTAAAAATTAATTAAAATTATGTCTCCCCTCTTTTTCTTTTTTGTTTTAAAACCCCCTAAATGTAATGTATTATATTATATTATGATAGTAATATTAATGTATTTTCTCTCATTTTTAATAACAGCTATCTGCCTCTCCTAGTGACTCAGAAATGCCTCTTTATGCAAGGCAAGAAGACATACTTAAGGCTGCATGGCTTAATGCCTGAATTTGGTCAGTCTTGAGTTGAACACCTGCTGTGTTCAAGGGAACTGCTGTTCCAAAGCTCAGAGCAGCACAGAGGTTCTTCTTACTCTGAGGATCAAGTGCATTCAACAGATAAAAAATTGTTACATGGTATTGTCAACTAAGAGCTGCTGACAGAGCTTTGAGTCTAGATTGTGTCCATATGGAGAGCTTAATGTTACCTTTTAACCCTGTACAGCACTGATCATAAACTACAAACAGGTGTTTATGTGGTTACTTGCCCAAGCTCCTGGCCAGTATTACAGCTGACGGATAGCAAGATTGCTTTATTTTACATTGGTAAGCTCCCTTATTTTGGTATGTATACCTAATTCTGCCAAAATATACACCAAAATGTCTCCTGAAATGTGTACAAGGTTACAAAGCGATCAGAGGATTGCAGTCTCATGTGAGCTGTCAAGTCATTTGTTCTGATCTGTCTCAGATAGCACGTGCTGTCTCAGGTAGTCGTAGACCAGTGTTACAGTTTTTGCTGATATTCTACCATTGGAAATGTTACATGCACAGGCCTCCAGGAGAGTTTCTACAGTTCAATTCTTTGTGAATTATTGTATAAATATTTCTTTATCCAGGTAACAGTGCTATTCACCTCTCACTGTGGCAGGGCATTTCTGATGTTTAATGTTTTTGTGATACTTTCTTTTGTTTTCCTATGCACTGCAGCTGCAGACTGGATAGTTACCAACTCTGTATCAACAATTTAGGATGTTTGTATTCACTTCATTCTTGACTGCAGGCTTAAAGCTCCTTTTTATTATATGTGCTGAACTTCAGCCTCACCCAAGACAGTAAAGGACAGTGGAATTTTATCTGGAATTAGGATGTGGTGACAGTAATACCTGCAAACAGGCAGGGTAACACAGCAAACACAGGCCTGCCTGGCCAGCAGCTGCTGTACTGGGGAAATCAGAGAATGTGAGAGGCTTGGTATTTCTTTCTAGCTTAAGTAAGTCCTCAGCAAAAGATCCTAGGTACTAGCAATACAATTTTCAGAATTCTAATTACCAGAAATCTGTTTGCCAAATCTTTGCACTTTTAACATAATACTGTAGCAATTGAGCTGAAGTAGGATAATTAAACAAAGAACTCTCTCCTCTCTCCCCTTCCCCCATTAACTCTGCAGTCCTGTCTGTCATTTCTCAGCACCAAATTGCTAAGATGAGGGTGGCTGACATGAAAGCTCAATTTGCTGCATGCTTTTTACAGGAGATGTGGCTTCAGAACGAATTCCTCACAAGGAAATAGACACAAGGAGCCCTAGCTGCTTGCATGGGTAGTTTAGCACTGGACTGTGTCCAGCCAGAAGTAGGTGAAAAAGCTGTAGGCAAAGGAAGGGAAGAAGGAATGAAAAGATANTTTTTTTATTTTTTTATTTTAAACAGAAGGATTGTGAATCTAGTGCTGGCAGTCATGCTAAATGTCCTGAAGGATCTGGACATCTGAGGTGCAAGAATTGGCTTGCTGCTTGTCAGGACTTGTCTATTTTTCTCATGTTCTGTCCAAAGCAGTAAGCAATTCAAAGATAACTTGCTACTGAGAGCTCTTCATTAAGGTGCATCAAGCTTTAGCCATCAATCTAGTACATAGTCCTCCTTTCCTCCACAACTACTATTAAAACAGCTTCTGAGACCCTTTATGTGTTGCAGGTTTGGGTTTTATTCCTTTCAATTCTATCCACCAAATATATAGTCCTTCTCAGTTCTGCATTTTTCAGGAACCTATAGCTTTTCTGTTCTAGAAAGTCTTTTAGAGTATGTACCACAGGGAACATCAGCTTAACCTATACATTACCAAATAAGGGGGAGAGAAGATCTTATGTTTCTAGATTAAAAAGCATTAAACAAGACTCATGGCTTCTGAACATGCATTATTCAGGATTTTGTATAGAATCCATCTTAGCTTTGTGTGTTTTCATCTTCATAGCTAGGTAGTTTTACCTCCCTAACAGACTTGACTGTTACAAAATGGTTTTCACTGGGTAGTCCACACTTTTACCTTCTTAATTTTAGGCTGTAGTTGCTTCTTGCATGTTCTCAGCCCCAACGAAAACAAAAGAAAGCAAACACCCAAGCCCCATACTCTTTATATAATTCTGTTTATCACTCACAGAAAATAAAGAGAAAAAAATAACAGCTTACCTGTATTTTCTATAGGCTGTTCACTTACCTTTTTCATCATTTAAATTTTTGTTAACTTTTCTGTGGTGACTACTGTTGCTTGTCTCTTCAGTTTATTGATTATTTCTGTCATCCTCAGCATAGACACTGTTCAAGAAAAAATGTTAACATAAAATGAAGAAGTTTCTTTCTCAGACTTCTAAACAGTAAGTCAAGCACTCTGTATAGTTACTATACAGAGCTAAAATTAACTTATATATTTTTTCCACACAGAGTTTCTGTTGAGAGGGAAACAAAATGCATACTCCTAGAGATGCACAAAACAAAATAGCAGTTTACTCATTCTTAAAAGCACAAATTACTTTTGGGTAGAATAAATTGATGTAGTTTTCATGTTATCTTAAAGAATATTGTCAAATTTTTCCCCATTGCATTTTTTAAAAAATGAAAATGAGGTACAACTTTACACCATTAAGGTACTCTTGGATTCAGGACATCTCCACACTCTACAACTTCTGGCAGTGCTCCTGGCTTGCTTCTGTGAAGGTAATTTCACTGTGACAGCTGTGAGATAGCATCTATAGATTGTTCTGCAAAATGTAACTTTCCATTAGGAGCTGAGCTAACCATTCTCTGGCAATCAGAACCCTTTGATAAACAGTTATTTCTGTCTTCTTCACCTAGACAAGACTGTGCCACAGTGTCTGGAACATCTGCTGGGTTAGATCTAGCTATATTTCCTGTAGCTACTGGAAATCTATATGGTGACAGTTGTTAACAGTGATAACAATGGTCAGACAAGCAACATCATTTTTTAAAGTATCCTGTTTACTATATCCCATCTCACAGTGAAGATCTTGTCTTCTTATCAGTCAGGCATAGCTGGGAAGGGGCTGGTGAAGGACACTGCAATTGCACTGAAAGCTGTGCGTTTGGTATGCTTTTGTGTATGTCAGAGTAATTCCTATCCACCATGACTTTCTGATCTCTGTGACCTAATGGTGGTCATGGGCTGAAATTTCAGCTTACTGCCTCTACAATAATCCCACTCCTGTGAGAGGCCAAAGGAGCTGGCTTTATCATCTTCATCAGTTTCCTCTCAGCGAGCAGCTCACCTTGGGTGGGAGACGTTTTGGAACAGATATTTACAACAGCTTCAGATCCATATGCACCACTTGGCCAACACATAGTTAACAGAAAAGTAAAATTGCTATTTACTTCTTTTAATAAAATCCTCATTTGATCTAAATGGATGTGCTTTTGTCACAACCAGTTCACTCTTCTTCTTTTGCAAAACAAGAGACATCTCATTTCACTGAGCTAGCAGTCAGTTGGGTGTTTTGCATGACTTTGTTAATCTTCAGATTTACCATGACAACAATACACTTTTTAAAAATCACATATGTTTGTGGAGTTTCAAACCCCATAATTTCTGTGACAGTGCAGTCATTGGTCAGAGATAGTATGTTTTCACGAGGGGAAAATGCTGCTTAACAAACTTAATTTCCTTTTATGTTGTTATCTACCTAGCTGACCAAGGAAGACCAGTTGATGTAATCTCTTTGGATTTCAGTAAAGCCTTCAGTACTGTCTCTTGTCTCCCACATTGTCTTTCTGGGCAAAATGTCCAGTATATAGCTAGATAAATACATCATGTGATGAGTGAACAACTGGCTGACAGGTCTGGCTCAAAGGATTATAGTAAATGGGGTTACACTGGGCTAGCATCTTGTCACTAATGAGATTCCACAGGACTCCATCTTGGGGCCAGTGCTCTTCAAAATCTTCATAAATGACTTGGACGCAATAGTTTGCAGATGACACCAAAGTGGGAGGAGCTGTTGACTCCTCCTTCAAAGGCAGAGAGGCCCTGCAGAGAGATCTAGACAGACTAGGGGGCTGGGCAATCACCAAGCATATGAAGTTTAAAAAAGGCAAGTGCTGGATTTTGCACCTGGGATGGGGCACCCCTGGATGTACATACAGACTGGGGAATGAGAGGTTAAAGATCAGCCCTGCAGAGAGGGAGCTGGGGGTTCTGGTTGACAGCAAGTTGAATGCGTCAGCAGTGTGCCCTGGCAGCCAAAAGGGCCAACTGCATCCTGGATTGCATCAAAAAGTGCATTATTAGATGGTCAAGGGAGGTGATAATCCCACTCTGTGCTGCTGCAGCCTCACCTCCAGTAGTGTGTGCAGTTTGGGGCACCACAATATAGGAGGGATATGAAGCTGTTGGACAGTGTCTAGAGGAGAGCCACAAAGACGGCAAAGGGTGTAGAGAGGAAGCCATATGAAGGATGGATAAAGTCACTTGGTTTGTTCAGACTGGAGAAGGGGAGACAGGAGAGATCTCATTGTGGTCTATAACTTCCTCATGAGGGGAAGTGGAGGGGCAGGATCTAATCTCTTCTCTCTGGTGACCAGTGACAGGACCCGAGGGAATGGCATAAAACTCTGCCAGGGTAGGTTTAGGTTGAAAATTAGAAAAGTTCTTCACCCTGAAGGCGGTGGAGCACTGGAACAGGCTCCCTAGGGAAGTAGTCATGGTGCCATACCTGATGGAATTCCAGAAATATTTGGCCAACACCCTCAGGCACATGTAAATTTTTATGTTGTCCTGTGCATAGACAGTAGCTGGACTCAATGATACTCACAGGTCCCTTCCAACTCTGGCCATTCTATAATTATATGGTTCTATTCTTCCTCTCATGTTGCTTTTTGCAGAGCAGCTCATTTTCATTCTAGGGATGTTGTACAGAGAAGCCCACTAGATAACACAAGAGGCAGACATATGACAAAGACTGGGAAAGGACCTGGGCTTTCTGTTCTAATAAACACAAGTGCCAGTAGAAGGACATGAGGAGAGACTCAAACACAAATAAATTAATTAGCAAGGACATTATTTATACACTGGGAATTCCTAGTGTATGTGATGTCTGCTCTAATAACCCATGGGCAAATCACCTCCACTTGCTGTAACACCTTAGGGAAAGGGCCAGCAGAGAAAGACACCAGTAAGTTCCCACCTAAAGGGAAGAGGATAAGAAACAGCTTGGAAATCTGCAGGGAAAGACCCTACATATGCATAAAGAGCAGAGTGATCCATATGGACAACTGCCCCTCACAAATGCTCTTCTTGCTCCTGGCTAGACATGTTACAGAGTGATCTGTGGTCAATATCAACAGGATTGTGGTGCATGGGGATTTGAGCACTCCAAGCTTGCTTTTCCTAATGCAGCAAAACACAGGTGAATGTGGAGGTTTTAGGAGAAAAGACAGCCTTCCATGAAGATGAAGAATAACCAAGACTCTCTTCCTTGCTTATGTATGCTTTGTGAGAACAATTTAGCTTTCAAGTACCATATGAAAATGAAAGAAAATAAATCTGTGTTAAGAATCCTTCCTCCCTTTACCACCTAATGTATTTAGACCAGATTGTTAACTGCCAAGGGAAAAATACCAATCTTGTTAGGGGAGCCCAAATTCTTATTTCTGGCCCATAGCGACTGACTCTTTGTTGGGCAGCTTAGCTACTTTATAGAATCACAGAATAAGATAAACTCTTTAATTTCTTTGCTATAAGTCAGTACATGGTGGCTCACAACATTCTGACCTTTAGCCCTTGCTTAAGAAAAATAAAAGAATAAGGTATCCCTTGAACTTCTGACTTTTACAGCATCCATTTGTTCTTCCTGTATTGCTGAGTCACTCTAGTGTTCGGTACTATTCAGAACTACTCAGAATATCATCTGAGCTTTTCTTGGGAGTTAAATCCATCTGCTATTTTGTAAAGAAGTAGTATTTTTGTTTTCTCTAACTGGCCAGAGAACATGTAGGATCTGGGTATTTAGCTACAGTATGTAATTTGTCACTTTTGTTGCTGCAAGAGTGATAGTCCAGGATAGTATGAAGATATGGTATTTTAGACAGAAAAGGGTAAAGCACCTGAAGTTTAAAAGAGGAAATTAAAAAAGAAAAACAAAAAGTTTCCACAACATTTTTTAAAGATAAACATAACCATATAATTTATAGTACATGGCAATTACTTCACTGTTTGAATTGTTCACTATTTTCTCCCATTGTAATTTCACATACTGGATAATGATTATCCTCTGCACAGAAACAACAGTAATGCCTGTGTGACAGGAGGGTGGTTACTTGATCATTCTACAATAAAACATCTCACTTGTTCTCAGTGCATGACTCAAATACAGATGTGCAGAGGAGTAAAATCAAAAGGCCTGGATATTAAGTTAAAAAAACACCCCAAACCAACTTTGTTGAACAATCCAACAGAGCAAAGTCAAGTCACACTGTATAAAACTGATATGAACATGCCCATCAGTTCATGAACTAATATCAGCGTGAGCATGAAATCTCCATTTTCAAAAAGTCCCCTGCAGATGACCCTTAGAATATAGCCATTGACTCCATACAGAGGTAAAAGTCTGCCTCTTTTTGTTTCTAACTGATCAGACACAAAACTGGAAATAACAAATCTATGTAGAGTTTTGCCTGAAATACAGATTTTCAAAAACTGCCTAATGATTCAGTGCAAGAATATCACAGTTTTATCCAAACTCCTTTTTGGTTTTATGGGAGCAAAGTATGATCTGCTATAATAAATAAATAAACATTCAGTTTCCTTTCTAATATAAATCAATTGATGGAGAAGTATAAACCAGAATTTTTAGACTGTGCAAGGAATAGCTAGATATTAAATTACTGTTGTGTTGGTTTTGGTTTTGGGGTTTTTTTTTAAATGTTAAACTATTCTTTGTATCAGGTTTTAAATACATCTCACCAAACTTTAGACTAAAATATGTCAAACATATTCTTTGAAAACATTGTGGTTTCTAGTTTGAAATATGTTTGTTAATGGATAAGGAATTTAAGTTTATTACTATGCTACTGAATACCTGTATTACAGAGTTCATATAAATCTATCCAACATAAACATGGTAAATATTTCCAGCACAAAGTAAAAACCTAATGCTTCAGCAGGGCATGAGTTTAATATGATGGAATGATGGATGCTAAGATATGCTTAGGGGGGGAAAAAGTTTCTGTAAGTTTAAGTGATGCAGTTTGCACTTACAGATCTTCAGAAAGATCTGAGTGGATAGTTCAATCATTTAACAAAGATGCCTTTCACTTAGGTTGTTACAGGTTGTTACAGTGTTATTCTGCATATTAATCAGGGACAAATACTTTTCCTCATAGAAAATGATCTGCCTGCTGAAAACTGGAGGGAAAAACAGAAAGGAGAAGATTCCTAAACAATGCTACTGGTAGTTAAAAAGCTTAGTTACAGTCAGTTTTCCAGAGGTAAATACACAAACCAGTCACAGTGAGGCAACAGCCTAGAACAGTAACTATTCATGATCTCAGCCAAACCTGAGAAATTATGTCCTGCATACAGTCAAGAGGAAATAAAAATTTACAAATCATGCCAGCCAAAACCCTGTATAACACAGTCATATACATCATAGAATCCAAAGTATATCTATATACAATGGCATCATCCTATTTCTATGTAAGTATAACTTCTATGATTCCTTAGGATGTTGTAAATTTCAGTACATTGAAAATCAGTTGAAATTTAAATTACAAACTGATTCTCAATATAAAGCCTTAAGAAGAAAAACAAATCTTACAGAACCCTCCCAGAATTAATATTGTATTTCTCCAAGTTCAAATTATAATAATACTATCATCAAGTGAGTCCTCAATTAACCTTGTCTGACATTCCAAGCAGAATATTTTAAGGATTGAGAAGCTTGCAGATAGAAACTTCAATTACAGACCAACTTCATATATTGGGCAGCCTGTGAGAATGTGAAAAATTATATAACCAGATCAGTGCTTCAATAAACACCCACAGATGATGGAAAGACTGACAAAATTGAGGACCAACATCCTAATTTCTATCTCAAGTAGAACCTAGAAAGATTAAGAACTTATTTACATGAGGGAGCAGGGCCTTCCTTCAGATTCGCTCTAAGCTTGGTTTCTGTACGTGCGATGGCCTGCATTCACACAACACAAATCTTATAATGAATTAACTGCTGAGATAAAATATATTCTGTGCTCCTTTTGTGACTGTAGTGGATTCAGAGTGCATTAACTGAAAGTGTACAAATATTCATTGGGTGCAGCTGGACCACAGACTCTCCTGGAGAGCTGCCAAGTGCTCTTGAAGGGGATAGCCCTGCCTGCCTGCTCCTGCCCTTGCCTCTCACCATCAGGTGTTGCTGCCTGCTTAAAAGCTGGCATGCATCTGAGGTGAACCCTTTGCCGGTGGGAGACACAACCTGGAGGTCAGACTGGTGATACATCTGGAATAGTATGGCAATGCTCTAACATAAGAGCATTGCCTGCCTAGAGTGGGACAGAGATCCTAGAAGGGGAAAGGTGAAGGTTTGGGGGATGCTGTGCAATGAAATGTAGCAATAGGGATATCTCTTTAGGTGGTTGATTTATCAGAGTAAGAGCTGGGTTTATGTGCTGTCCTGGACTGAAATGAGGGGCCAGCATGAATCCCTGGTGCAAGCCCTGTCAGCACTTTACATTGGCAGCTTGTTAGTACCAAGAAAGTGATCTGGGCGTCTAGTTATTTTTTTTAATTTACTTTTCTGACTTTTTACATTTTCTATTGCTTCCATTTGCTATAACCAATATTACATATTTAATATGCCTTTAGGACCTGTTTCTTCCACTTACCTGTTGGAGACTTGTAACTTAAAATTTTTAACCTTTCCTCATGTGCTGAATGCAGTGACCATGGCAGAGAAGAAACCACTCAGATTCCCTGCCTGTTGTGGAAATTTAAAATTCCTTGCTCCCAATATGACTATCAAATACGTATTTGTAAAAGCCCTAGTTTTTTTTCCTGCATGCTGATAACTCTTTTCCCTGAATGTTCTGAATGGCAACTATTTTCCCTGTTGAACCTCAGAAATCCTGATTAAAAAAAAAAAATGTGACAACGTAGGTAGTTCACTGCATCTCAGCTACCCATTCTTAGCTGTTCTTCCTTTCCCTTCAACCATCTGACACATAACATTTTTTCCTTCCACTCTTCTCTGGCTCCTCCCAGCAAGAAAGCTTTCCTGTAGCACTCTCAAAATGGTGACTGCCAGCTTCTGCTTTCTGATGGAAAAAACCAGAAAGATAAACTGTCTCCCTACTCTCCCAAAAAAGGTTCCATTAATAGAAGTATACTTACTGTGCATAGTGCAAACTAAGAATACTGTTAAGTACTATATCCTAATTAACAAAGTACAGTAATGCTGTAATTTTAATCAATGGGTTTTGAAGTTCCAGTTTTCATAGTATGTAATGAAGTACATTTCAAAGTGCTATAAGATAGAGCTCTATAGCATATTTTATAGGCATTTTCTTCCCCAATACAAAGGGCAGAATTTCTGTAACAGAAACACATTTTTGAGGCTTTTCTCCAGGATAAAACTTAGCAATGCAGCTGTAAATCAGCTCTCCATAGAAGAGTACAGACTTAGTGGGTGAGGCAGGAGGCTGTGGATGTTGTTAACCCCTGATGTTCTGGACAATTGTTCCAAAACATTGTTTCTGCATTTATATACTCCGTGTCTGTCCTCAAGAGATGTGACATTAACTTTACAGTACAGCCAACCCAAGATGGGAAGCAGCAAGAAAAGAATTTGTGAACATGAGTGTTAAAAGCTGCAAGCTTTTTGCTCTTTTTGTGAACTAATCATTTCAAGTTGTTGCACCGTTATGGTCCTTGCTATTTTTTTCTTACCTTCAACTTGGCTGGTTTTCCTCAGAAATGAGGCTTGTACAAGAAAGCTTTCTGTGTCTGTCTTTTCTCTTTCAATTTCAATAACTTTTGAAGCGACAGGGGTGTTTAAGCCATATTTGACAAAGAATATCAAGAATATCAATACAGGGTGCACCAAAGAACTTTGGGAAAATGCAAGGCTGGGTGGAAGACAGAAACATGCTGAAAGACAGTCAGGGATGTCTCAGTCCAAAGGCTTTCCGTTTGGCTCTCCCAGCAGCCAAGGGCCATGGCTGGCTGGGCAGCTTGCTTATGCATTGCTCCTAACTGCCGACAGCACACTGTGCTTCTTGTGTACCACATGTATGTAGAGGAGAGGGCTTATTGCAGTCAGGAAAATTAGGGACACATAGGAAGTAAGAGTATGGTATGTGAGGGATCTAGGGAATATGAAGGGATACTGCTGTGATGTGGCATGTGTGGGAGGGGTAACTGTAGGAGGAGATGTGGATTTATTGCAGATATGGGGGCTGCAGGGCACAAGCTTGTGGGAAACCTAGCTTCATTTCTATCTTTGGATATGGAACAACATGTTAATTCCAACATGTGCAATTTTGCACAGTCTATGAAGCAGTGTTTAAATAGTTCTATCTTCTCACTTGTATTTTGCAAAAAAAAATTAAATATTTGCTTTATTCATCTGAGATATGTTTCTATGAGACTTATAATACTAGCTAAATAAAAGTGCATTTCTCATACTTAAGATTTTTTCACGTTTCAATAGACCCAGTTTAAAATAAAGTGGAATAACAATGGCAACACAACCACACCACATTCACAATGAAAGCAGTGTTTCACCATTTTAAGAGGTCTTAGTTCAATACCCCTGCACATTCACAAAATAGTCTGTGAACTCCTTGAAAAATAATGTACCAAATGCTCATGAAATACGCAAGAAAATGCTACACACACACACAAAACAAAAACAACAAAACCAAAACAAAACTTAAAAAACAGGGAAATCATATAGCCCCTAAACTCTGAATTTTAAATCATCACTGTTTATCCTCCATATAGAACACAAAAGTCTTCTCTGATTAAGTTTCCAGGGCAAATCTATTTTGGAGAGGGTGTTTTTCTTCATTTGTTTGCTCTCTTAGCTGTAAAAACTGTAGAGTGTAATTATATGAGATGAGCAGGTACTGCCCAGCAGCAAGTATCCTTCTTACAGCACAGTGTCATCTGCCCTCAGTTTCCAAAACCTCTTCTCACCCTCTAGTAGCTTAGGCAATAGTTAAATTGTCCTTTCTTGTAATTTTTATTATTTAGAAACAGACAGGAGAGGGTTAGCAGGGTCTCTTAGGATAAAGGTTCTGTCACCTCTATTAATGTGATCAAGGTGGTGGGAATAGCACCGTTTCTCTAAAGAAAACAGGTAGGGCTTACTGGCAAAGCAGTGCATCTTGTGCTTTTGCTAGTCATGCTACAGTGATATGATAAAGTTGCCATAAAAATATACAAGGCCAAAAGTGTTATAGAAGCTGGTCTGACTCTGAGCTCTGACTTACAGAGCCTAGGCCAGCAGACAGCAAGAAGTCAAATCCACTCCCTCGCCCAAACCTGAAACATAATGGCAAAGACCAGCAATGCAACACTGGGCACTTTTTATTCAAAGCAATCTGAAAAGGTACCAGACTGTCAAAAGGGACAGACCTAGGAATGGGTGTGTGTGAATTTGGTTGCAGAATTGCAGTTGCAGAGAGGTAAGGTTCACATCACGCTAAAAGAAAGAAAGAATTCACAATGCTTATCGCCTACACACAGAAAAAATAGAACAGAGTGGGCAGGGAGGAGAAAGCAAACTTACTGAGATGGATATAGTTCAGTTCTGAATATGCAACTGTTAAAGGGGTCATGCTTTTATGCAAACCAAAAAGGCCATGTAGGCATGTCTGTGAGAAGCTAATTCTGCTGAGATTCAAAGCCAACTCTCCATTTCAGAGCATCATGCCCTTGCTCTTTCTCATACCTGTTTGCACAGTGACTCTTCTCTTTATTCTGCATTTGCAATTGTTTGCTGTTTGATATAATCTATTCACTAGAAATAATAATAAATAGAATACACAGATAAAAAAGCAAGACTCTTAAACCTGCCAATTTAAATTAGGTTAAGAACAAGTGTTCAAGATAAGCTAAGCAAATTAGATCAAAGCCAAGTTCTGCCCAAGGGATTGCCTCTACACACTAGAGAAAGGAGAGCCAACTCACCTCCCCAAATGAGGAATCAGCTCTTATACAGTGACCAGTATCACAAAATTTCTTTTTTCTGCCTTTCGTTAGGAAGATCCTCACCATATCCCACAGGGTATAGATGTAATCAAAGAAGTTTTAGTCTTTTCTCACAAGTCAGTCTTTCCAGCAATCAGTAGCACTGCCTTTCTTTGAATTTGCTTCCAGCTGCTCTGCAGCATTATGTTAAGGGGTTGTCCAGCCCAATACACTCCCAGGCCAGCTCCCTTCTGCATCAGGCGGACATACGTGTATTCAGTAAGAAACATTAAACATCAGGAGGGATCAGTCAAGATTTTTTATTTCACTATTCTCAAGCAGATCAAGATTACTGTTCTTTCCTATATAAAGGTATCATGGTTCTTCATTGTTAGACTAAAAAAAATTAAAAGAAAATATAACTCAAAAATGTCTCTTTTGCTGTGACAGTGCACTGCAGATTCACGTCTAGTTTTCTGCCAATATCATCCTCTCAGTCTCTTTCAACAGTGCAGTTTTCCAAATTCTTCCTCCTACTGAATCTGTATGTTTGATTAATGTTTTCCCAGATGTCTGAACCTGGGGAAAAAAGTACTTTCAGTCTCCTTTTGTTAAGTGCTAGGAAGCTCTTTGATGATCCATAACTAATTTTACTGTACTTGTCACAAAGCAGATGTGTGGCAGTAGTCCTCTGAGCACTCTGCATTCAATCATTACAAACTCCAGAGCTGTCTCTTCTTTTTTTCTCCTATTTTTTTTTTTCTGGTGTTTATTTTTGATTTGTAATTAACCTTCACAGTTTATCATATTCTTTTTCACTACTTTAATGAACACATTTGACACATGAGTTATATGCTTGGTCCAACCACATTCTATCCCTCTCTTTTTAGTTTTATCCAACAAGAGAAGTTCATGGAACTATCTAGAACGAAACAACCCCTTTGTGACTGTACACAAAATGTGACTATTTAGAATCACAGAGTAGCTGTGGCTAGGAGGCTTCCCTAGATATCATGTACTCCAAACACCCTATTCAAAGCAGTGGCACCTACAGTGGGTTGCTCAGGGCGATGCCCAGTCAGGGTTTGACTATCTCCAATGATGGAGATATTTAATCTGCCCAATAACCTCTGGGAAACCTGTGCCAGTGTTTAACAACTCTCACAGTAATAAAAGATTTTGTTTTGTTCCTTTTGTTTAAAAATAGGGGGTTTTGTACTTCAGTTTGTGCCCATTTACTACTTTTGAAAGTCACATCTCATTACACTGACAAAACACATTCCCTGCCAGGGTATTTTCTGCAGGCAAAATAAATCAGCTATAAATGTGCATTTATTGTTCTGCAGAAGTTGTCAAAGTGTAATCAAAATACCAACCTAGATATTTGTGCTACTATACATATTGAAGTCCTTATGAAACAAAAAATAGTATCTTATTCACTGTAAAGTGTATGACAAATACACGGGCTATATCCAGTAGTAAAGGAATTATTTGACAGTCAATGTTGGAATAGAAGCCATAGAATATTTTTTATTATAGTAATATCAGTAGGTATTAAGTCAGAAAATATAGCATTGTTCTTGTCCCTTCTAAAACTGCAGGAGAATTATTTTGCTTGGTTTTTACTATTAGAGTCTATTTTAGTGTATGTGAGAGGAGTGCGTGTACATATGCTGTCTGTGGCTGCATGCTAACTTGGAAAGCACTGCAATCTTTCTAGCCCTTGGCTCTGACTAGTCATAACCCCACATTTGGTTATCCCAACAACCCCATCCTCCACACAGCGATACTTTGTAGGAAGGGAGCCAAGGACTACCGGCTGTGTTCCCCTATCTGGATGACAGGGCAGGAGCTCGACTTTGAAATATGCTATCATGTATACCTGTAACTCAGCCCAGACATGGCAAATAGCTGGAAATGAGTAATTGGTGTAATGGCTGATTTAATTTTGGCAAATGAATTTGGTGCCCTGACAGAGACAGAGGCCTTATCTTCATTTTGGAGGTTTGTCAGGTGCAGGGTGAAATTTCCAAACAGGAAAAGCAAGCTCACAAAGATGCAAGTGATTAGCTAAAAGGTATTACCTTTTCCCAGAAAGAGATTTGAATTTTAGGTCTCTCAAATCACAGATAAGTTCCTTGACTTGCCTATTTGTAGCTGTGTTTATCCTTATTTCTGCTCTGGTTATTACCCTTTACCTTTCAGATATAAAATGGGATTTTTGATGAGATCTCGGAGACTATGGTCTAGAATGCAAAAAATCTATTTCCTGCACAGTTGCTCTTCGAAGCATTTTGACACAAATACTTGAGAGGACATGTTAGAAAGGGAAAGCATTACCAGTTTTTGCTCTTTTTCTTCTTTTGTTTTTTAACAGTGAATTTGACAGTGGGTGGAAAGTGGTGACATACACATTGTCAAAATGTTGAAACACAGCAGGCTGAAAGTGTGCTCTACTGTGTGGTCTGGAAGAAGGGAATGGCATGAGGGAGGGAAGAGGAAAGAACAAGGTGCCATGTCTTGGATTAGAGCATTTCTAAGCTTCCAGAAGAGAGGGAATTCAGATGTTTAGCTGGCAGCAGTTGGTAGTGAGGAAAGAGCCCTGGCTCAGTTCCCTGTTGGGTGCAGGGAGCAGTTTCCCTCCATCTGTTAGGAGCTTCTGATTAGATGAGGTAGGTTAAATCTTTTTTCCCTCTGCTCCCCCTTCCCAATGGTTATGAAATCACTTATTTGTGTTGCTGGGAGCAAAGAAAAGAGAAATGAAACCACAAAGCCAGTGCAGGGCTTTTTATGCTCTCTGCAGGCTGCAGAGCCTGGAAGGAGATGATTAAAGTGATTTAAGATGGATGGAAGTGATAAGATGGTTGAAAGGGTACTGAAGGGAGCAAAGAATGATGCATTTACTTAATGGCATATCTTAAGTTTCTCTGTCAGACTGCCTTGTTTGCAATCTGTTTAATACTTGCTCTTATAAAGAATAATGGTGGCTTATTGTACATTTTCTAAAATTGTTTTCAGAAAGGACAAATTCATATCTACAAGTGTGTGGATTGGTACAGGGAAAGAGGAGTTACTACACACTTTCCACATGCCAGTATAGCTTGTCTCAAGGTCATGCTGAAGTAAAATCAACTGCATCATGCTATAGTGATGTTTTCCATCTATAGGCACTTCTTAGCTGACTGCCATAGTGATTAAACTGAGATTGTACAGGACTGGAAATAGAGGCCAGTACAAGCTCTCCAGGCAGCAACTCACTGACATCAAGCTCCAGCAGGTTTTATAGCAACAAAACAAACATATGATTACAAAAATTAAAAAAAAGAACCAAACACAACAACCAAAAAAACCCAACCAAAAGAAAAACCCTCCAAAAAAAGCCCACCAACAACAAAACAAAACAAAAGATGCCCTTGGAAAAGCCTTCCAGTGAACTCTGAATATATACAGGCGCACAAACCAAATATGAAAGAAAAGAAAAAAACCGAGTATACATTCAGAAGGAGAGGAGTAAACTTTCTTCCTCATCTTCTAGCCTCTTCTTTCCCTTCAGTCTTCACATTCTGTGACTAATCTCCTCGGATCCTTACCTCTCCTACTGTGATATTGATCCATCTGTGATGAAAGCATTAAATTGTATAACACACCAATATAACAGGCTGCCCTATTTGTGTAGCAGCCCCCTGTTAATTCTTGAATAGTTGGCTGGCCTGGCATAAAATAGTAAAATAATACAGCCACAAGCATCCCACAGCTCAGGACAGCATCATTTCAGTACATGCTGTCTCACCACCTCCTCCTACATTGCCAGCACTGCAGTTTGCTTTGCTGGCTCTGCCTGCTTTATCCAGGCATTATTACAGTAGCAGAAATGACAGCAGCCTCTTTTCTGTAAGAGGGAAAATGAATATTGTGGTGTGGATTCTATACCAACCACTAAGCCAACAGCTTTCTCTTTGAGGGTTGACCAGAATCACAGAATACTAGGAGTTGGAAGGGACCTCGAAAGATCATCTAGTCCAACCCCTCTGCCACAGCAGGATTCCCTAGACCAGGTCACACAGAATAGACCAGATCAATTAGGTTGAGATTATATAAGGCCCAGTTAAAGGTGGTTGCTTTTGCTAAATGCAAATTTGTAAAGTCACTACAGAAAGTCAAAAGTTTACTTAACCAGAAATCAGAAGGTGCATGTTTTCCTGTCTTAGCAAGTGAAAGAGGCACTTCTGCAATGCCAGACACTGTTTTCATGCAATCTTAGAATCACAGAATGGTTTGGGCAGGCATGGACTTTAAAAATCAGCTAGTTCCAACCCCTCTGCTATAGGCAGGGACACGTTCCACTAGACCAGACTGCTCAAAGCCCCATCCAACCTGGTCTTGAATGCTTCAAGGGAAGGGGTATTCACAACTTCTCTCAGCAGCCCCTTCCAGTATTTTACCAGCCTCACATAAAAGAATTTCTTCCTTACCCTTAATATAAATCTACTCTTCTTCATTTGAAAGTGTTACACCTTATCCTATCATTGCACTTCCTGATAAAACATCCTTCCCCATCTTTCTTGTTTTCCTCTTTAAGTACTGGAAGACTGCTATGAGGTTTCATAAAGTTTTCATAGTTCACTCCTCTCCCCCCAGGACTGGAGAAGCAAGATAGCCAAGAAAGCTCCCATGAAGCATTTTTCAAACATGCTTATTTGTAACCCAAACTAGCTAATTTACATTTCAATATACATATATCCCACAGTACTTTATGCCATTGATTAGATAACAGTATATTTACATTTCCATCACTTCCACATTAACAGCAGTGGTAGGTCACAGCGACCTTACAAGTACTGTGTCAAAACGGTCCAACCTCAGGAATGCACTTTCAAAACATCCCCATCATCCAGTGTTAAAACAGCTACATTACACAGTCTAAGCACATTCATACACAATGAATTAACATATCAAGTCTCTATTGCTTTAATATCCAAATGAAAAACAAAAACCTAATGCCTTCTCTGTGAAAAGAAAATTGTCTTACTCCCATTTCCCTTTGTTAATTAGCAAAGTTCCTATCTACTGGGGTGTCTCAGGATAGACTTTTTTGTGTGATGATGTCACTATATTGGCCAACATTTTCATTTAGTCAAACTAGCAAAAGTGACTGGAGGATACTTAGGGCACTTGGTCTCAGTAGTGGTAGAGTCAGTAAAATTTCTGGCTAGCTACAA
This sequence comes from Galbula dea, assembly GCA_013399015.1. Classification (NCBI taxonomy): domain Eukaryota; kingdom Metazoa; phylum Chordata; class Aves; order Piciformes; family Galbulidae; genus Galbula; species Galbula dea. Next base: position 57,677 of record VWZX01003753.1, on the reverse strand, counting down.
GACTATTCAACAAGGTGAAGAGCACAACTGAAAAATTTCGTGAACAAAACAAATACACAGTCCTGGACCAACCCTCACTGCATTTTAATTAGCTCAGTTTTCAACTTTCAAGGCAAACTTATCTTAGTGCTTGGCTTCACTTCAAGTTACTAAATGAATGAAGAAGGTGGAAACACACACTACACTTTTTGTTTGTTTGTTTTTTAAATTTAGAAGAAGATACATAATCCCCAAAGATGAAACCTAACTGTTTATAAATCCTGGTTTCATTGTTCCCTTGCCCTCCTTCTCATCTGAATACAAGGCAGAAAAAGTACCTGACTCACACCTAATCACACAGTTTTACACTAGTGCAACTAAATCCAGGTGAATCCCATAATGTGAATCACAATGTCTCTCCACCTCTGCTTTGTGAGTGGAGTATTAATAAGAGAGGTTTTCAAGGACAGATCCCATCAAAGAACAGTACATTTGAATGTAAACCTACATGATAACCAAATATAAAGGCAGTCAGGACAGCAATGTTTAGTGCATTCTTGAGTGAGAACATGCATTATCTGAAAATACAATGATACGGTAAATTAGCCTGGAATGCCAGCACTGCAAATATTCATGTTCAGGCAACACTCTCAATTTCAAGCAATGGCTTTCTTAATAAGTAAAACTTTCAAACATAGAATACATAAATATAAATGTCTGTTCCATTCTTTCATATTTTTTTTCAGGATATTATCTAACAAGCAAAGTAATTAAACTTACAAGCAAGAAGGAGGTCATAGGCAATCTGCTCTTAACTGAGCTTGTAAAGACGTTATGTTACACTCCTTTATACTAACTAGGACAGGATCACTTGCATTTTGTTCTGTTTCCCATAAGACACTTCTGTGGAAGCACAGGGTGATACCATGAATTCAGATTGATTATATCAAGGTGGAACAAATCAGAAGCAGCAGCTGCAAATTTGTAGAAACAGACCTGATTAGTTGTACTAATTAGTTAGGACCTGATTGTCCCTGGGAAAAGCAGGTCGGGACATGACCACATACCTTGATCTTGTACAAATACATTCCTTTTAATTTTTCAGATTTGAAAGTCATTCTTTTAAAATTCATTATTTTTTTCTTAAAAGATGTACAGCAGTTTCCAAGTAATCTCTCTCCTTAAAAATATTGTCTCAGTATAGAGATATTCCCTCTATTCTAAATGAGAAGACTTTTGCAGAATTCATGAACTTCTTAAGTGTGACTGATGTGAGGAAGTAGAAAAACAATTCACTCTGCTGTAATTGTGGCTTTTAGTTTATACTTAACTATGTTTTAATGGATTGTAACATATATTCATACTTTTATTTCATTTTCTAAAACGTAAAATACTGACTTTCAATCTATAGTCTGAGAACTAATCTCAGGATTTCAAAAACCAGGTTAAGTATCTTAATGTTAGCACTTCTTATTTCCAACTGCTTCTCCATGTTCTTCTATGAAAACCAGATGTACAAAACCAATTTAAAGTCAAGGGATCTCCTTTAGATCTCCTGGGTAGAAACTCCTGCTGCCTGAGAGCTGAAGAGGAAATAGGAACTGTTTTCACAGGTTGATGTCACCTAGGGGAATTAGATAAAGAGGGACACATACATGAAACAAAGCCATATGGAGAATGAAGAGCACCATGGGGTGCTACATTTACAGAAGAGAATAGGAAAAAAGAAGCGGTAAGGTGAAGAGTCAGAATAGAGATATATATAGGAGTAAAAAGACCTCATTAAATGGAAAGTGGAGACAGTTTGTTCCTACATAATTTTGATTCCACTTGATTTCTGCTGTCCGAAGGAACAAGGATGGCTGAAGGACTAGAGCAGGGTTGGCATGAAGGACAGGAGGAGGGGCTGTTGCTGCTACAGGGCTGCATCTGTGTAGTGACTTTCAGTGAAGACAGCTGAAATAATTGATGATGGTAAAATGGTAAAAAGCTGCTAACCCTCTAGGATGTCCCAGAAGAGTACTGACAGATAGGCTGCCTAAACTGGGCAAATGCTCATTTGTTAATAGATCTAAGGAGACAAGACTATTAGGTATAGAAGAAGGAACTTACTTAAAATTTACTTAATCACTTAAATTTTCTGAATATTTACAGTAGTATTGCCACTACCCTTCTACAGCTGCAGGCCTTGAGCCTAAAGTTTCAACACTGTAAGAGTCATTCTGTGATAACTCTCAGATTTCTGCAAGCATCACACAGATGCTCAATCACTCCTCCCCACCTCCGACGCTGGTGGGATGGGAAGGAGAATCAAAACGAAGTAGAACTTGTGAGTTAAGAACAGCTTAATAATTGTAATAAAAATAATTATAATGGAAAGGAAGATAAAAGAGAGTGGGCTGATGGACACCCAGACAGTTCCCAAGTAGTGATCTGCCCCTACTAGTCAAATATCCCCACTTCATATATTGGGCATGAAACCACATGGTATGGAATACTCCTCTGACAAATTTGAGTTAGCTGTTCTGTCTGTGTCCCCTCCCAGCTTCTTGTGCCTCTCCAGTCTTCTCACTGGCAGGGCATGAGAAGCTGAAAAATCATTGAGTTAGTATAAGCACGACTTAGCAACAACTAAACCATCAGTGTGTTATCAACATTATTCTGATACTAAATCCAAAACGTAGCACTATCAAGCTACTAGGAAGAAAATTAACTTTCTCTCAGTTGAAACCAAGACACTGTAGAAACACTAGCCTCACAGTGATTTGTCAGAGCGGACAATCAGCCCTTGACATAGGAAACCTTTTTGGCAGTAAGGAAGCTGGCAAATTGAAGGGACATTTCCAGTGTTCTTTTCATTTATGGTACAAATGACTTCTACCAGTGTTTATTCCAAGCAGTTGAAGGGCTTTATACACAGGACACCTGGGCATCTCTCAGCATGTTATATCAATGCTGACACAAAACACTTAAAGATTCACTTTCCAGCTAGATGTGAGTTGCCTCTGTGGAGACCAATAATCACCATGGCCTAGAAAGTGGGAAATAACTCTCAGAATAAATGAGCTTTCAAGATCCACATTAGATATATTGTTCAAAACTACAATTGTTCCTTGGTTTGGTCATTAAACTGACAACATAACTGAAAAACCTAGTGTCATCTTTCTGATCAATTCCTCTGGATTGCCAAGAAAGTAAAGCAGTAGCCAAAAACCTCTCTGTAATACAATCCTGTATCAAAGATTTCTCTGCTATGGGAAATAAATCCAGTGGAATACAAAGATGGACAGTATTTTAGATAACTAGCCTCACGTTAGAAAAATACAGTCACAGAATCACAGAATATCCTGAGTTGGAAGGGACCCACAAGGATCATCATGTCCGACTCCTATTTAGGCACAGGACAACTCCAAAGTCACACTATGTCTAGTGCATGTGGCATCCCTGCCATGGCAGGGGGGTTGGAACTAGATGATCTTCAAGGTCCCTTCCAACCTCAGCCATTCTATGATTCTATGATTCTATGTGCCTAAGCGCATTGTCCAAGGGCTTCCAAGTTTTTACTTTGATTTCAGTAATAATTTCTTACAATTACAAAGTAAATAGCTTGACAAATATTAACATGTGCACTGGCATCAGCCAAAGATCATCACAAGACAGATGTCTTACTACAAAAACTGGGGAAAAATATGATGTAATTGTATCCTATGGCAGGTTGCACAACAGTGGGTTTCAGAATTGCTATATACAAAATATTGTTCATACAGAAAGGTATGACAAGGAGCGTTGTGAAAGGAAGGAAGAAAAAAAAAATCCCAAATTTTAAAACATATGAAATGAGAGAGCTGGGAAATAAGAAGCACTGAAAAAACTTTGCATTTTTTACTGTGAAATTCAAAGACCAAAAACCTAATCACATTGTTGGGCATTAACCAGTCTAGTGCAGCAGTGGAAAAGCTGAGATGAGAATGCAAATTTTAACAAGGACACAATGTCTTGTAATTTCATAGATCTTTTCAATTCATCCAACTTTCACCTGGCTCTATTCTTTCTAGTGTCTCTACTTGTGTAGGTATTTTGTGTCTGTATGTGTGGCTCTTTCTTGTCCCAAGCATTTTTGCCCTAAATGCAATCTAGCTTTTCTACTCTTGTTGCCTCCTCCATCTGCTGTGTGTTTCCTGCCTGTACAGTCCCAAACCAATTCAATTTCAATTACCGCCCAGCACTGTGGCAACGAGAGCATACGACCCAAGAATCACAGAGAAGACGTGTGACAATAGTGACACTAATGCTGTCATTTGGGATAACAGTAATAAATCTTGCAGAGTCACTACAGATATAATAGGCTATTCCCTGTGATATTAAAACCACATGCAGTTGATCACCTAGTTCCTCTTTGTCTCCGTGGTTAGAGATTAAGAACTGATGCAAGGGCATTAAACCCTATACTGGGAATAATGGTTTCTTTTCACTTCAGCCATGCCTTTCAACAAAACACTTATATATGGCTCATTGTAAAAGTTATTACAAGCCACCACATCTAACGCTTCACTGCCATGCTAAACACTTCAAGAAGAGGGCTGGGATATTTAACCAAAAAAGAGAAGTTTTGCATGAAAATGTGTTGCAATAAATACATAAACAATTCAAATGCAACAAGAATCTTCTAATGGAAGTCAAAGCTCTTCATAATCAGTGTTTGGATGGTTGCATTTATATGAGTACAGTTTTAAGCAATCGAGTTTATTCCTTATTTTGATGTAGGCATTTGGTTTTGCTCAGTCCTGCTTATACTTTGTCATGTAGTAAAGCTGACAGGATGACAAAAAAAACCCCTTTAGTGCTAACAAACTTTGTCTGTCCACCCCTTTTGACTTCCCAGAAAATATCTGGTAAGCCTCACTGGAATTTATTTAAAAGTGAAAGAGATCAAGCACATAGAGTATATTGAAAAATAACAAGTTGTTAGAAAAAAAACCCAAACAAACAAAGCCCCAAAACCAGAAGTAGTATTTACAGCACTGCTCTAGAACAAGGATTCAGTTGAGACAACTCTGTGCTGTTTGCAAACACTTTTACCCTGTCAGCTATGAGACCTGGTCTCAAAGGAGAATAAGAAATCATGCTTCTGTAAACTGTTTCACTCTCTGTCTTTGAGAAATAGAAAATTAAATGTTAGAGAGACTAACAAATAAAAGCAATAGAGACAATGTTCCCCAGATCTTGCTCTCTTCTCCCTTCCTTGTCCCACAGCTTGGACCCAACGTAAGAAGCACATGTGCATGGTGTTCTCCTACTACCCTGGCTGTTTGTGGCCGAAGCCCTGGTTTTGGCTGCAGTGATGCCACTAGCTCAGTCAGGAGGTGGTTCACATCAGTGCCAGGTCCCCTCTGAAATGCTGTTTCCCTTGGAAAGGAGACACAAAAGCCAGTAACCACAGCAGAGCTGTCAGCCATATAGAGCAGTGAGACACACCTCCGCACTGAGGCTGAGTGCCTATCCTTGTTCTCAGAAGGCTGGAGCTCAGAGGACAGTTTCTGAAAGTTTGAAGGTGTTTTAAACAGCATATGTAGACCAAGACAGTGAAATGTTCATCACATCACACAGAATCACAGAATGTTAGGAGTTGGAAGGGACCTCAAAAGATCATCTAGCCCAACCCCACTGCCAGAGCAGGAAAGCCTACAGCACCCACTACTCCCAGTGCAGTCTCCCGTCCAAGTACTAACCAGGGTCGACCCTGCTTAGCTTTCCAAGATCAGGCAAGATCAGGTGTTCTCAGGGTGCCTGTGATTCTGTGGTGCAAAGGAGATGGTTTAAACAGAAGGAAAACATGACATAGATTCTAATGTTACCTGTGACCTTATGTATTGCTTTCAAACATAAAGGTTGATGTCAAGAGCTAATGGATCCAAGCTACTGCCCTTAGAGGGGAATGGATGATATTGCAGCTACTGGCTCTTCGTGTCTTACTGTCAGAGCCATTTCTTAGGCCCCGTTTTTGTACACTTCACACTATTTGAAAATAGAACTTAAATACTGTCTTCTCTGAAGTTATCAGATTTTGCCATCGACTTCAGTGGGGCCAGGATTTCATAAATATGGGGTTTTTTTCTGCTGATTCAAGTGTTATTCTTACTTTCAACATGGCACCTTAAGGTTGATGCTTCCACCCCGTAAGATTAAATGGGCCTCTGCGCTGTACAGAATATAAGTCCTCATTGCTATCCATACTGTCTGCTCTCTCACATCAATAATCAGACGAGTAAGTCCTGCTATAGCAATTTATTCTGCCCAGAATACAAATGCATTCAACATGGCAGGATCTTAGGGGAGAGGGAATATGTTTTATTGGGCAAACTGCCATAGCTGAAAAGTGATCTGGTTTTGAAGTGCACAGGCTCTTCTCCTCTGATGAAAGCAGGCATTTGTCATATTCATAGACCAACATCACAGCTATGTACAAAATTGTAGCATGTAGGACTACACTCAGGAAGGAGATGGTTGTATTAAAAAGTGACAAAAATAAATCACTTAGATCTGTTTGAAGAATGAAGGATACAAAATAAGCTTAAGATTGTGCAATAACTTTTCCATCAGAGAAGTGTTAGACTTAAATATGTGAGCTGAAATTTGGTGATCACCTTAAAGACAGGCAATAGATAAGTGAGATTAACCATTAAATTATTGGGAGCAGTCTGCAGATCAGAGTTCACATTGTTGGAGAAGAGCTTTGCTTTACAAACAGTCAGAGAATGATACAAAAGTGATTTGCTACTGCCTGTAGTCAGCTTAAGTCCCATAAGAAATTTACTGAGAGTCCTAGACTAAGAGGCACTTGGCAGTAGCAATCAATATGATGCAGTGGTTCTTTGATTGCTAGACAACAGTTCAACAATTAAACTTTAATGCAGAATCTCAGAGCAAATATTTTGGAAATTACTAAGCCACAATACAAGTTAAGTGTTCACTTTGCTTTTCTCTCCTGTTCCTCATATTGCACAAAGAACATGAATTCATTTGGCATTAGTACCAATTCCTCGAAAGGCACAGATTCTCAATTGCATTCAAATTTGTTTAGCGGACAATTTGTTACTTTAGCTCTACTAATCGTAGAATTGTTTTGGTTGCAAGGGACCTTGAAGATCATCTAGTTCCAACCCTTTTGCCATGGACAGGGACATCTTCCACTAGTCCAGGTTGCTCAAAATCCCATCCCATCTGGCCTTGAATATGTCCAGGGAGGAGGCACCCACAACTTTTCTGGGCAGCTTGTTCCAATGTCTCACCAGCCTCACAGTAAATAATTTCTTCCTAATATCTAATCTAAATCTACCTTCTTTCAGTTTGAAACCATCACCCCTCATCCTATTAATACTCTCCCTGATAAAGGGTCCCTCCCCATCCTTCCTGTAGGCCTCCTTTAGGTACTGCAAAGCTGCTACAAGGTGACTCCAGAGTTTTCTCTTTCCCTGGCTAAACAACCCCAACACTCCCAGCCTGTCCTCACGAGAGGACAAGATCCAGGCCCCTATCATTTTTTTAGCCTTCCTCTGGACCTGATCAAGGAGGCCTATGTTTTTCTTATGCTAGGGTCTCCAGAGCTAGACACAGTACTCAAGGTCTCAGCAGAGTAGAGTACATCTCCCTCAACCTGCTGGTCATGCTTCTCTTGAAGCAGCCCAGGATGAGATTGGCTTTCCTGGGCTGCAGGTGCACATTGCCAGGTCATATTTAGTTTTTCCTCCACCCACACCCCCAAATCCTTCACCACAGGGCTGCTTGCAATCCACTCATCACCCAGCCTGTGTTTGTCCTTGGAATTGCCCTGACTCAAGTGCAAGACCTTGTTGAACTTCAAGAGGTTTGTATAGGCCCTTCTCTCAAGTTCATCAAGTTCCCTCTGGATGACGTCCCTTCCCTCCAGCATGTCAACTGCATTTGTGTCAACTACACTTTACAGGTTGGTGTCACTGGTAATCTTGCTGTCCATGTCACCAACAAAGATTTTGGTTGCAAACAAAGATGTTTGCCTACCAAAGATATCTGTGCCTATGAAAGGGTGTTCTATCTTTTTCTCCTTGCACTTCACTGGGGTCTCAATTATTTTAATGTACATTCTTAACTTTTAATAAATCAAAGAGAATTGTCTACAACCTGTAAACTCAGAACAAAGTAATTTAACTTGGCAATTTCATCACCCATACTGCACATTTCAGCTCCATTTATTTCACATTTGTTTCCCCTGGAACTCTCCCATAAGCAGAATGACAATTTCAAGGAAGCAATAAAGTGATAATCTTATCAATAGTAAAAATTAAAATTTCTGTTTGTGACACTGTGCATGTCATAAAAGCATTATAATACCCAATAGTGTAATTTGATTATATTATATAATTATACTTAAAACTTTTCCTCTTTTTACCATCCTAATATGCTGTTGATATCTATTCTCTTCATGACTAAGCATATATGCAGAAATGATGGCAGTTGTAACTGATAATGGTGCTAGTACAATATCAAACTCCCTGCAAACTCAGGCTGAAGCCCACAACTGGATGTGCAAATGTTTCTGCTGGGAGTTGATAGGAACTTCTTACAATATATACATCCAAGGACAGCTTAGCCCCAGTATCAGTAGGTCTATGATTTTCATTATCTAGATCCTAATTACAAGTCCTGTTTCTAGTTTTGGCCAATCTTAAAGCTTCACAGTACCTCTCGTTTTAGGATGTTTTCATAGTAATTTACCATCCTCAGTATGAATTCCCATGCCTACCAGTGCACCTACTTGAAGCACAAGCCCACCTTTACTCCAGATGCAGAGGAACTAGGAGCACCTGGAAAGGAGCTGGGGGATACCTCAAATGGCTCTCTTCCTGGGCTGTGAACCTATATCCAGCCTGCACACCTTACCTGAGTTGAACGCTCTCAGATAGAAGGTCTGATCCTTTGTGTCAAAAACTTTGGAAAGAGACTGTGAAAAGGTTTTCCCAGTTTTACAAGCAATACAAGCTCTGTCCTATGTTAACAAAAATCAGGATGCCAAACTTGGCAGTTTGATAACATGATGTACAGCAGTGGAGAACTATCTATTGCCTGGGAGAATGGAGCAGGTTCTCTCAACATCTGATCAGCTTCTTTCCAAGCTGTTTGCAGTGATGGAAACCAAGCCTTTGAAAGACATAGACAGCCATGCAATACTTTTTCTACTTCATTTCCTTCAGTACCCCAGAAGACATCCTAGGATTTTTCTGAGAAAGCTTACTGAAGACACAGATGTAGCTACATGAGATCAAATGGCAAAGATCAAAGTCAGGTCCAAGGTTCTCCTGGAACTTCCATTTTTGAAGTCAGGACTGGTAGTCTGTTGGAAAGAGCACCTGGTGTGCATTTGTTATCATATCATCTTGAATAACACAATAATGTTTTGTTATTTTCCATCAGTTGTTGATGTGAAGGTTTTTGATTACATAAACTACTAAGATAATGCTAAAACTGGATATCTGACTAAAGCAGATCAAATGTTCTCTCTTGATCTAGGAGACATTCCATTTTTTTTGCCATTTCTTCTCTCTGTTATGATAATATTCCCCAAAGCCACTTCCTTGTAAATTCTTTGAAAATATAGTTAATTGAGGTTACTGGAGTGGGACTCGCCATTAGCAGTATTACAGTTACAGGCATTACAATAATAATTACAATAATAGTTTCCAATAATATGGCTGTCACACAGACTCAAGTAGACTGAAGTAGTCTAAAAACTGAAAAGTTTTAATTATCTTTTAAAAGAATTACATGTGAATTTGTTTATAGAAGATAACATAAAAATGGTATAATAAAAAAACCCCTAAACCTCCAGCACTGAAGTGGCATCATGTAATGTGATTTATGTGTGAAAATTCTTTAAATTAACAAATAAGAGGTCTGAGTCCCCATAGACTGGAATAGTCTATGATGAACTAAGGCAGTTTTTAAGAGCATTGCACTAAATTTCTACCTGACTTTGAGTCCCAAACTCATGTCTCAGTGTCATAACTTTGATAACTCATATCCATACTGTGACTGTCATTTTTTGATAAAATGTTAGTGCTGTACTGCCATTGCTCTGTGGCAAGAAATCACAGCTTGAAATGGCATTATCAGGAGCCACTATCTCAGAATCTGTTTCAAATTTGTATATAAAGTCATTTTGCTACCCTGCTCTGACTGATGTAGTAACGCTTTACAGTACAATTTCATCTACAGATGTTGACAAAGGACAATATTCCACTACATTGCCTAACGAATTTCTCTGGAAATAACCTTCTGATTTTTGTGGGACTTGATGCTGCATAAAATACAATTCAGCATGAATAAAGGTGTCTGAATATGGCCTGGAGGTATTATCTGTGTAACCCAGAAAGCAATGAAATACCCAGATTAATGGCGGAAACCCAGGACATTCCTATTTTAACCCATGCTGTCTGATGGAAGGTTAATAATAACATGTGCATAGTATGTCATCAGACTTTGAAATGCAGCCACAAAAGTATGAAATTTCAGAAAAAATATATGCCTTTATTCTCTTTTATTCCCCTTGTGGATTTAAGACAGTTCCTTAAAATATTGTTTAATATGATTTTAGAGATTTAATAACAATCTATTGATCAAAAGAGGACAAATGTCAGTTCTTTTTTCAGCTTGTTCTCTGTGGTGCAAGTTTGTTTGAGAATGTTTTTTCTTTTTAGCCTTACATTAAGAAACATCTCAATTACCTTTGAAGCCATCAAACTGCTTGTCCTAGTTAATGGGAGGTCTTCAATAATACCTAGCAACGACATGTGCTGTTAAGTATTTTGGGATGCCTTGAATATAAAAAACATTATATCAAGCTGGATTCTACTTTTATGCTATTTCTCATCATTTTCCACACCAGCTGAATTGCTAATAACAGCAAAGTCTAACTCACATATGCAGAACATATGGTCACAAAATAAGAATCATAGAATTGGGTTGGAAGAGACCTTTAAAAGCCTTCTAGTCCATCCCCCTGGATTGAGCAGAGATACCTTCAACTAGGTCAAGTTGCTCAGAGCTCCATCCAACCTGACCGTGAATATTTCTAGGGATGGTGCTTCTACTACATCTCTTAGATGCTGCTTCTACTACAACCTGTTCCAGTGTTTCATCACCTTCATTGGAAAAAAATTTCTTCTTTAGATCTAGTCTAAATCTACCTGCTTTTAGTTTAAAACCACTACCCCTTGACCTTTTCGAACAGGCCCTGCTAAAAAGACTGTCTCCAACTTTTTTATAGGCCCCTTTATGTACTGAAAGGCTTCAAAAATGTATCCCCGGAGCCTTCTCTTGTCCAGGTTGAATAATACCAACTTCTCAGCCTTTCCTCATAGGAGTATATTTTACTGATCCCATAAAGTACTACAGCAATATAATCATCTTCCACTCGTGGCATGTTTCTGAATATTTTAATAGAAAAGAGAATTAAATCAGTTATCATTCCTTTGGTACCTCAGAGTCTCTCACCACTGTTCTACAGCAAATTTTTATGATGGTGTCATTGCTTAACAGAACACAAGCAAGTCTGGTAAAAATTAAGGTCATGTCCATAGTTCAGCATCTGGGCTTCTCATTGCATTTCCAGTGAATGTGTGGGAAAAAAAAAAAAAGAAAAAAAAGAAAAAAAAAGGCCAGACCAACCTAGTGACAAATTGTGTATTCATAAATCCAGATTAGGTCAAAAATACTCTAAGTGAACAGACACAATTCCAGTTAAGAGTAAGATACATAACAATGCAAACAGTTCGCAAAATAAATGTGCATTTGAAATATTGTCTTTGATGCAGGGCTGTGATTTATATAGGACTGTGATATATATCCAGGAAATGTATTCCTACATTTAGGCACAAAGTAAGTTTTTTGAGAAGGACGAGTGAGTTTCAGGGTAGTAGAAGAAAAAAGCTCTTACGCTGCAGATTTCAGCTGCATCTGATATGACCTATATAGCCTGAGCTATACTGAAAACTCAGTACCCTTAGTTTGGTGAGAAAGTAATTCAAGGCAGTCCTCAGTGACTTGCTGTAACACATTAGTCACAGTTGTCACAGAAGGAAACATGTTGGTTGTTTGGGGTTGAGCCTGACAAGTCTAACTAGGTGGGATCACTGATTTGTTAGGGTATATTGCAAGGTTTTGGCTCCATTTTGTTTTGAATTCCTGCTTTGTTTTTTTAATTGACTGAGTGATTGACAAGATAGAGTATTTCATGCATGTGAGATACATAATGAGCTTCTGATGCGCAGAACATGATCATGGAGCTTTGAGGTCTTGTTTTAAAAGTAATTTAGCTATTCCTTGAATGGCACTCTGTGAGGAATTACAGAAGAAAAGAATTATAAGGTTGCACATCAGCCAGGACACATTCTGCCCCTTCTCTTTGATTTAGACTTACACTGCCAAACAAATCAAAGCTAATGCTTGGGAACTGCATGTTACAGTGATGGATCTCTGGAGAGGAAGAGTGAAAAATGAAGTTTAAGAAAAAAAGAGGATGGGAAACATGAGGAACAAAAAAAGTTTCAGCAAGTGTTGGCTCTGCTGTCAGTCAAATGAAAAAGAAGGGACAATCTGATCTATTGCAAGCTCATAGCCAAAGATGAAGAAATAGAAGAGCTCCCTGACTGAAGCAAACACACACACACATTAATTTTTATTCACTCAGTTGATTGGATTTTACTGTTCTTTTATAGATAACAGCTTTCTGCCTGTCCTGGTGATAAGCCAATGCACTAGCATAGCCCCTTGATCACACATAATGTAGACATTCCATGACACCAAATTATGTCCTGAAATTGGTAAGACTGAGAAATTAGAAAAAAAACAAGAATGTTTTCCATTCATTTCAGAGCTATTAAGGCTACATCTCTTAATGCCTCAAAAGACCTGACAATTAAACTTTGAGTACAGCTACCACTAATTAGAGGTCTACAGTGCTTAATATGTCTTCAGAGAAAAAAAAATTCCACATACCAGCTTATTAAAACTATGATGTTAACTCAGTGGAAATGGCTGCTAGCACAAGTAATTTGGGAATGCATGAGAAATGAGAGGTGAAAAGCTGCTGCAAATGCAGTCAAAAGAGGGAGATACTTCAAAGCAAGCACATTGATTTATTAGAGGGGGAGCTTATGGCAGTTTCTAAAACTTCCATAGCTGGAAATGGCAAAAGTAGGTAAGAAACCTTGCCTCAGGATTAACCTCTGATAATTACCAGACACTTTCCCCTTGTGTAAAGTTTTTTGTTGTGACAGGACAAGCATTACTTTAAGCTGTGCTCTTGGATTTAGATGACTTAATTGAATAAAACTGGTTTTACCTGTGACCATATACAGAATACCTTCTACAATCTTCACCACAAAATGTTTTATTCCAGAGTGAAGGGGCTGAGGGCAATATGTGGGATAGATACACATAGAAATCATTACAATACTATGTGGACCAAAAAAAAATGTTTTCTTCAAGATACTTAAATAACCTTTACAAGGTCAGAAAATTGTCATTAAATTGCTTTCCAAAATAAATGCAAAACTAAGTGGTACCAAAAAAAGATATCTTAAACTTTACTTCGCTTTGGTAGGGTTGTGATGTTATAGCATGCCCAGATGATGGTAGAAGCACCTCATTATCATTTTTAGTCAGCTGCCTTATGGAAATCTGTGTTTAAGTGAGAGAACTCATTAAAAAGTGTGGCAGAGAAAAGTGTTGAATTAATCTATGAACTTTACTCATGACTATCTGGCCTCAGAAGATTATTTGACACTGCGTATGGATGTCGAATACTTGCAGACTGAAGTCTATTGCATATAGCTATCATTCCCAGCTTGCAGCTATGACAGGCTTACACTTGAATACTATCCTGACTATACATATAGCTTAACCAAAATTCTGTATGTGTAGACCCTGCATGCAGAAATAACACTGACATCTTTATGAAAGTGCATGTAAATTTTAACTGAGTACATTTTTTTCTGCATTTGAGCATGCATTTCCTCAAAAGCAGAATGTATGCTTTGAAGTTGACTGAAATCTTCTCTATGTGTCCAGTGACAGAGTACGTCAATTTTAGTATTTTGAATATTTGTGGAAGAAAGGAAGCTCAGTGCATTTTTAGGTAAGATTATTACTACTGATTTAATGAAATCCTAGATGTATTTTCAGTACAACAGTCCTTCTTAACTGCTAGTGCAATAAGAGCTTTTTTTTTTTAAAAAAAAAAACCAAACAAACCTATGAACCAACCCTGAGGGTTAGATTCAGCATTCCTGACTGAAGAAAGATTAAAACTCATTGCACTGGTGTGGCCTGTTTCACTTTCAGTGTTTGTTCATTATTTCTAATATCCCTGAAAATTAATACATGCTCAAAACAATGTATCTGCACATAAAGCTTTACCTGTAAGTGTTTTCTTTAACCTGGAAATTTCACTCCTTTAAGGAAGACCAGGGATTTGCAGTATCCCTATACATGAATCTGCAGGATTCTGTCCCTGCAAGACCGAAAATGTAGAGAAAGTTAAGCCCAACAGTGCTTATAAGACCTTCTGCATAGTGGCATTCTTGTTTCTCTTGCTCTCTCAGGAAGTCTCCCACCAGCTGTAGTCACTGAGCAGTAGTGGGAACTCCTGCAGTTGTACATCCCCTGACAGATGCATGAAATTAATTCTCTCTTGCAACTGTTTGTCACCTCAGAGCTGGATGCCTACTAAAATTTGACCAAACTGTTTTCTTGGACACAGAAAGGTTTTTTCTACATTTACACTTGAAGTGAAATCAAACTGATGAACTAAGAGGAATGTGCATTTTTGTCAGAAGAACTAAGAACCCCACATTTTCTTAGATCTACTCTGTGCTCCTTGTCTCCTCTTTGTACAGCAAAAGCTATTCCTTCTGACTTCACAATCATTTGCAAAACTGAAGTAAGACTAATAGAAGGTTTGTAGGAACTTGATTGGGATTTTTAAAGGAGGCTTTTTTAATGGCTGGTTTTTTTACACTGTTAAAAAGTAGGTGGGGAAATATAATCTGAAGATTTCTTCTGTATATAAAACCAGGAAGCTTTTAGGTATATGTGGACTTAACACTCTATTTGTTCCACCTATGTTAGTAATGTGTGATCTGCCAATAACGTTGATATACACATGTAGTTCTAGCTTAGAATGCATTTTTGTCTGAATGTATGAAGTCTTTTTTAACCTAGTTTGCATGAAATAAAAAAAGACAAACTAACAATAAATAAGGATTCAATTCACATAAAGACTTCTTCTAAAAAAGCACACAATTGGAGGCATTTTATTCACCCAACATCCCTATATGGCTTCATCAACAAAAGATATTTTTGTAAAGATATCTACATTGATTTTAATTATATCAGATCACCATAAACCAGTTCATTTTCAATAGATACTGGCATCCCAATATTCCACAACCTATTGACTCTGAATCTGGTTTTGAGTATTTATAGATAAAAGAAAATGCAACAGAGGTATGCAACACTGTATGCTCTACGGAACCAGGTAAATCATAATTTGCAAAATCATTTCCCCCTCTAATAGAGTAAAAAATGGTTATTATGCTTTAAGGTTGCTGCACTTTATCTAATTTATTCTTCCATTCTCTAACTGCCTAAACAGTTTCTTCAGACTTTGCACAGTCCATCATATGTTGCATCTATTTTCTGTATAAGAGAAATTTTCTTGATTTTCATAACAAAATAATAGCACTTTGTGCTTTTCTGATAACAATACCGCAACAATGTGAGATATCCACTAATGTTTCCATCTCTGCCTTTATGCCTGGTAAACTGAGATTTCATCAGCACCATCCCAATCCAGTAAACTAGGGCTGAAACACTCAAAGTACTTTACATATTAACCATGCTATTCATATGCTAATAACTTTTCTGTATAGAAGTACCTCTTTCCTTCTTGCATCAATAATATTTTAGATGAGAAAGATGTGACAACTGATCTTGTAGAATGAAGCTTCTGCTTACTTAGCCATGAACAGGCTAAGTAATTTGTTCATGTAGAAAGTCCAGGTGTCTTTGTTGTTCTAACCCAAACCAGGACAACTATTTTTCTGGTTTTAGTATTGCATTAAGTCTTAAACTTTTTGTTGTGAATTGTACTTCCTAAAATGGCCATCTCTATCTCTCTACCCAGACCTCATTGTACACTGTCTGCCAGCCAGATATTTCCCTTTTTTTACTTCTATTTCTTTCTACTAAATCTTCCAGACTCCAAAACTTCAATAACTTCTTAGGAACATTAAGTCACTTGGCAGGCTAATTGCTTTTCTGCTAGAAGAAGTTATCAAGTGAATACACTATTTTCTATAGTAATTACAGAATGACCCTAGGGCAGAATGTGTACAACAATAAACCTCAGTAAGAAGGCATATCCGTGCTACTGTAAATGGATAAAACTCCTCTAATGTCAATGGGGTCATATCTATTTCTATGGACAGATAATTTGGCTTGCATTAATAGGCTGTTGGTGAATACTTCCCTTTTCTTTTTTGGAAGTCTTCCTGTATGAACTCCACCTGTCATTGCAGGAAGGCAATTACACCTTTCTTACCTCCAAGGTTATGATGACCAATATTCTCTTAGAATCAACAGTAGCAAATGTAATTCAAATCATTCTCTCCTTTGCCAACAAACGGATCAGACTACTCACTTTCATTTTGGAAATACTTCAAACTGCTGCTCGGTAAAATCCCCAGATGGCAGAACATCTAGCTTTCCTTCCTCAGTCCATAACAAATGTATGCTCCTTTTACTGTCTCTAATAAAAAGCCCAGGTGCAATCACATTAGATAAAATTTTGTTCTCCTTTTCATATATTCAGCTAAAGATTAAGTTTCTCTACATCTGTTGCTACTAAGAAAAGGACTAATGTTACATGGGTTAGATCACTTTGCCACTTGTACTGACTTCGTGCATGTACCAGTGTGAAGCAGCAGCAATATTGGTCATGTGAGGTCATGAACATAGAAGGATCAAAAAAAAAAATCCTGCTATCCTTATACAGTCCATAATTTATGCAAACAAAAAGTAATTGTTGCAAATTTTCTGCAATGACACCAGCCCTAGGTGTTTCCAAACTTGCCCTTCTGATTTCTCCCTTCTTCCTTTTTTTTCCATAATCGAATTGCAAATAACAGTTTTGTAGGGTTTTTTGTTTGAATTTTTGTTTGTTTGTTTGTTGTTGGTTTTGTTTGTTTGAGGTTTTGGGTTTGGTTTTTTTTTTTCTTTTGCTTTGTTGGGTTTTTTTGTAGGAGGAGGCTAGAGGACAAAGTTTTAAGCCATGAGCTCAGGGCAGGACACATCTCTGAAGATAAAGCAGAAATGTATTTCTATCAAAAAAAGTCTCAATTGTCCCTTAGCTGTTACCTAGCATGCCTTGTTTAAAGATGTTTACTTAATTCACAGCCTCATTTTTTTCTTTGCAATAATTTTTTTTACAAATGCAGGGTTTTATGAAGGCTGCCAGTGCCCTGAGAGACAACAGCAACTGCAAATAGTAAGCTGAAGTCAAAGTTGTTAAGCTGATTATGACAAGGGGCTTAATCCATAAACCCATCTTCACAGTAAGTGATGAAGTTCACAAAGATAAAGGTTATTGCTGGTGGTCAGATGCCTAAGTGAAGTGTATTGGAAGAAACCCTCTGTGCTGTCAGAAGTAGAGTTAACCCCAAAACTACAAAAAGTTTTTCTTGTCTGGACTGGTCCTAGAAAAAAACATTGCCTGGCAAGATAAATGATGACAGAGCTGGATCTCAAAGTCTATATTACAGCAAATAATCAAACTAACATAGATACATCAGTTTAGTTTATCTCCAGAAAGCTGTGGAGTGTTTGAAAATCATGTAAGCAGAAACAGAGGAAGACCTCTTGTGTGAGCTCCTAAACTTATAAACAATAAAATCAACTCTTGAAGAAATAGTAACGGAGGTCCTTAAACTGAATCTATGTTACAGAGTCACAGAATGTTAGGAGTTAGAAGGAACCTTGAAAGATCTTCTAGTCCATTTCTCCTGCCAGAGCAGGAAAACCAACAGCACCTGGTATTCCTAGCTGGTCTCTCATCCAAGTAAGTAACCAGGCCCAACCCTGCTTAGCTTCCAAGATCAGACAAGATTGGGTGTTCTTAGGATGCCTGTGCCTTCCTTTCACTGATCTGTGTGACTGGCAATACTATTACTTTTTTCCAGCAAGACTTTTTACAAAGATTATAATACTGCAAAGGCAAGTCCTAGTATTGACCACCAGAACCTTGACACACTCTGACCCCCTTTTATAAATAAATGAAAAAATGAATAAATAAAAGTGCAAAATCTTCCAAGGAAGACACATGACAACACATGAAGGTTAAGCAAAAAACAAATGAATCTTGGTTACATGTATAAAAAGAAATATTAAAACTGAGCTTGTACATGTTTACATTCATGTTCTTCCAAATTCAATAGCATAATTTCCATTGTTTAAATAAAAGTTCAAAATTTCCCTTATGTCAAAGGAAAGGAAATATGACTCCTAGCTGCTTCCTACTTTGTCTCAATATCGGAAAAAAAATGAAGTTGTTTCTAATTACCAAGATTAATGTTGGTAACCATTGTTTCTGAATAAATTTGTTGTAGCCAGCTGTCTGCATTTCTGCTTCTTTAACAATTGTTAAAAAATAAGCCTGTCAGATTCACTCCTTTATGTTCAAACAGCTTTTTTGTGTTCCTCAAGTCACGTGACAGCTGGTTAGTTTTATCTGCATTTTCTGTGATCTGATTTGAAAAATTACTTAATATATTATGTCTTTGTCTAGTTTTGCATCTGGATTTTTGATTTTAAGTACCAGAATTACTATATGCTTTGTTATGCTGTGTCATATTATTTTAAAGGTTCTCATGTCATTTCAGACATTCTAATGGCTGTTTTCCTCAAAAAAAGATGACATTTACTTGGAAAGCATTAAGATATTGTCAGCTACCTAGAAGACAAGTATAAATCTGCCATGACTCTGACCAGACCTGTTTATTTTTTTACACTTCAATTTCTCTCAGTAGTTCTAGACAAATTTACTGTAAAAACACTGCCGTGGTCACCAGAAACAAAAGAGTGTAGATGAACACAGCTAGCATTAGCATATACCAACAGCAAACATGAAAAAAAGAGGTGAGAAGAAAGATTTGGCATGTTACCCAGAGAGTCAAATTCATATAGAAGAAAAATTTGGGCTAGAAGCCCTTGAGCTCTCCATGAGAATGACCAGTTTCTTCCCTGAAAAGACAAGTCCATTTACCTCAAGATCCTAGCTACCTGTATTTGTGAAGTTATAACTTGGGCAATTATTTGATTTTCAACAGCAAAGTTTAAAACAGCAAAAAGCCCCAAAAAGTGCTCACCAGAAATCCTGACATGCTATCTTCAAAAGCGTGCTTCCATCATTTTTACATCTCCATAGAAGTAGAAGTACATCTCGATCAAATTCATCTATTCAGCGTGCACACAGATCCATTGTTCATTATCCTGAGGTCACTCCAAGTACTTCACAGTCCTGACCATTCTGCAATGACAATATGTTTTGAAAGAAAGATAGCACTTACTACTTACTTACTTACTACTTTCATTTTGATTTAAGTGAACTCAATGATAAATAATAACCCTTTCCTCTATGGTGTAAATATACAACTATTAAAACATATCTCATGTTGAAGCAAGGAAAGGTTTCAGTCTTGCTAATAGTCAGCTGTCTGGAGAAAGCCTCATCAACTTCCTCATCCTGGTCAGGTGGCCTGTAATAAACACCCACAACAATATCACCCAAGCTAGTCTGCCCCTTAATTCACTCCCATAAACTCTCAACTCACCCCTCATCCATCCCTGGACAGAATATATTCTAGTTGCTTCTGTCTCCTTTTCACATTGCCTTACAGTCCGACTATATGACTTCTCATGACTTCTTCTTTCAGCTCAGCCACCATACTGAGTAGATCATTCACCTGTTTACATCTGACACAGGTGTTATTTTCACTACCTTCCACTGCAATTGCCAGGCTCTGGCACTCTCTGCAGCCCGACTTGGACACCAACATGTTTTTATGGGGCTTCAGTCTGGGTGCCCACAGTTTTAATAACAGCAGCCCTCAGCCGAGTCACTACCATGTCTTGAGATTTACACGAGACTAACCTCACAGGCAACGACAGCAAACCCAACTGACTCTCAGCACTCCTTGACTGACCTTTTCTGGTACACAGGGGTCAGAGACCTGGGCTGTTTAAATAGCCCGGGTGGACGGCGCTCCTCCTGCAGCTGCCTCTGCCCCTCCCACAGGGAATCAGGCCGGCCGGGCCTTGCACGTGATCCAGCACGTGGTCACGCAAACTTAGCTGTTCACGGAAGATAAAAACACCCTCGAAGTTCCAAACCGAGAACAGACGGTCCCTCGAGTGTTCTGAGGAGTTTAAGCTCAGGCCGGGTTACAAGGCTGTTTAAATAGCCCGGCTGAACTGCGCTCCTCCCTCAGCTGCCCCTGCCTCTCCCTGGGGTGTATTAGAAGGGGTGTGGTTAGTAGATCAAGTACTTCTCCCCCTTTACCCTGATGAGGCCGCATCTGGATAATTGTGTCCATGTCTGGGCCCCTCTGTTTTAAGAATGATAGAGAACTGCTTGAAATTTCGAGTCCAGCACAGAGTCACAAAGATGATTAAGGGCATAGAACATCTTTATGAGGAAAGGCTGAGGGATCTGGGTCTCTTTAGCTTGGAGAAGAGACTAAGGGGTGACCTCATCTATGCTTTTAAATATGTGAAGGGTGAGTTTCAGGAGGAGGGGGTCAGGCTCTTCTCTGTGAAGCTGAGACACAAGACAAGGGGCAATGGTTGTAAGCTGAAGCATAGGAGTTTCCATGTGAATATAAGAAAAATTTTTTCCCAATGAGGGTGCCAGGGCACTGGAACAGACTGCCCAGAGGGGTTGTGGAATCTCCCTTCTATGGAGGTATTCAAAACCCGTCTGGATGTGTTTCTGTGCGACCTGGTCTAGGGAATCCTGCTGTGGCAGGGGTGCTGGACTAGCTGATCTTTTGAGGTCCCTTCCAACTCCTAACATTCTGGGGTTCTGTAATAATCTTTGAAGTTTTCAAGCATGCTAGGTAGCAGTTTTCTTAGATATTTTACTCCATAGAGTGTGTATCTGTAGCTGTGCCTGCATTTCTAATGAGATAATTTTTCCTCAGTTTCACTTCAGGACAGCAATAAGTCCTTTAATAAACAAAATATTAAAAAAAAAAAATCTAAATAGTTGCCTGCTATTTACATTAACCTTTTAAAAGATCTTCTATATTCTATTGTATTCAAGACAATTCTGACTCTTACACTTTATCAGTAAAATTCAGATTTATACTAAAAGCTGCATATTTCCAAAATGGTATAACTCCTCATAAATTATCCCTTTCCACCAAAACAACCGTGTTGAGAGAACTGAGATTACAGCAGCCTTGTGATTTACAGAAAGAAAGAAAAAGAAAAAAGAAGAAAATTAAATTGAACATTATGGTTACCAATATATATATAACATCCCACTATAAACAACTCTTTGTCTACACATCTACATTTAAATACAAAAGTTCTTAAAAATGTCCTTGGGCATCAGCTGCTTTTAGCATCTTGGGTTGGAAAAACAGCTGAGAGCAGATATTCCAGGAGAAGTGTATAAATTTGAGTTCAGCATAGTCTGGCACTTCTGAATGTTGAAATATGATGCTTTTGAAAATTTTATTCAAATATTTTTGCTTCAGTTCTTTCCATACTTCTGTAGTCAAACTTTTTTTTTGTTTCATACTTGCTGTATTTTTGTGTCCATGGGTTTTTTTGTTATTCTTCTTTCGTACATTTCTTTCTCTTAATTTATAGTCTTTCCTTTTTTATATTCTTCCCATTTTGTGTGGTCAGATTAAGTTTTTAGTAGAGGCTTTAGGAAGTGCTCCTTTGAATACCAGAGAACTGGCTTTGACTAATTGGTATGTGTATGTAAGCTGATGCCCCAGTGTAAGTACATAAAATAGTTAACAATGCCTCATTTCTGACTAGCTTAACTGCTTCTCAGACACTGGACTCCTGACATATCAAAAAACTATAAATAATTTAATCTGTATTCTAGTGGTTTCCTTAGATGTCTAGAAGCAATTTCTACTTTTCCACTCTATATCAGGAAGGAATTTCGAGCCAGTAAGTGAAGTGTTCAGCATAAGAGGCATTGCAGTCAACATCACTTTAAAAATGTTACACATTCAGTGATAATGCAGCTTAGACCCTATGTATGCTTTGAGCAATTATAGCTAAGAGATTCTTTTTTTCCAGATAGCACATTATTTGTAGAGGTCTCATTAAATTGACAGCTTCTTAGATAAGAGAGCAATTTGAATTAATATGGTACATGTCATATACATATTGCTGTTTGATTACTCTAGTTCTTAATGAATTAAGATAAGCATAGGTTATCTGTGAGTATAGGCAACAGTGAATTTCAAGAGAAATTACTACATAGTGAACCCCTTTAAATTAACAAGACATGTGCACGTATGTGTAAGAAAGAAAAATGTGTAACCAGTAATAGAAAATATTTGGGCACACTAGTAATTAATTAAATATTTTCATAAACTTCCAAGTGTCTAATGTATAGACTCTTTTTGAAATTTCAGTGATTAACATTTGCCTGTGTTAAAGACTGACTGATTAATGTGGATGTGGATTGAAGAACTGAATGTCATCCATGATGACAGCAGAAGCATGTGGTCTAAAAAATTCAGAACTCCAGTGACTTAGCTTATGGTTATGACTAGTGAAATGGAAAGTGTGTCTATTTTACGTGGTACATCTCAATACAGATTTCTTCAAGCTAGTCGTGAACGTGTGGCATATCACAGAAAAAAGAGTAAACACAGAAAAACTTGCTACTTTGTCTAAAGAGCTATCTTACAACAGTGTTTTGGGTTTGGTTTGGAGGTTTTTTGGTTTTTGGTTTTTGGGTTTTTTTTAATAAGAACCAAAACAGCACCTCCAGCCAGCACAGAACTGAGGTATTTGGAAACATCTTCCCAGTCATCATAATTTATTCCTCCAGCATTCTAGTTTGTGCCCATTGCCCCTTGTCTTATCATTGGGCACCACTGAAAAGAGACTGACCTCTTGGCACCCACCCTTTAGATATTTATAAACACTGATAAGATCCCCTCTGTCTTCTCTTCTCCAGGCTAAAGACAGGTCTCTCAGCCTTTCCTCATAAGAGAGATGCTCTGGTTTCTAATAATATTTGTAGCCTTCTGCTGGACTATTTTCAGTAGTTCCAGGTCTTGAACTGGTGAGCCAAGAACTGGACCCAGTACTCCAGATGTGGCCTTACTAGGACAGAGTAGTGGGGGGAGGATAACCTCCCTCGACCTGCTGGTTACACTTTTCTTAATGCACCCCAAGATACCATTGCCTTTCTTGGCCACAAGAGCAGTGTGCTGGCTCCCTGTTAACTTGTTAACCAACAGGTCTCCTTGATCCTTCTCTGCAAAACTGCTTTCCAGCAGATCAATCCTTAACCTCCACTGGTGAATGGGGTTATCACTCCTCAGGTGCAGAACTCTACACTTGCCCCTGTTGAATTTCATGAGGTTCTTCTCAGCCAAACTTGCCAGGACTCATACAGGTCTCACTGAATGGCAGCACAGCCTGATAGTGTGTCAGCCACTCCTCCTAGTTTTGTATCATCAGCAAATTTAAGGGCACACTGTGTCCTTTCATCCAGGTTATTGATGAAGATGTTCAGCAAAACTGATCCCAATACTGACCCCTGGAGAACATTGTTAGCTACAGGCTTCCAGCTAGGGTCTGCACCACTGATCACAACCTCTGAGCTCTGTTGAGCTGGTTTTCAGTCCACCTCACTGTCCACTCATCTAACCCATACTTCATAAAGCTTACCTATAAGGATGTTATGGGAGACAGTGTCATAAAATGCCTTGTTGAAGTCCAGGTAGACGGCATCCACTGCTCTCCTCTCATCTACTCAGCTAGTCACACCATCACAGAAGGCCATCAGATTAAAGAAGCATGATTTCCCCTTGGTGAATCCATGTTGACTACTCTTGATAAGTTTGGGGGTTTTTACTTACAAAATTAGTTTATTTAAAGAAACTTCAGCTATCCAGAAATGAAGGTTTACAAAAAGACCCAGAGAGTACAAGAAGACGATAAAATGATGATGCTTCCAAAAACCTGTGTATAAGTTGTCTTTTAGTTTCAAAAGGCTGAGGCTTAAGCTGAGATGAGCACATATTTATAAAGAAGCTCAGCTGTGTTATCCTTACATTCCTATACTCTCCTAACATGGAATTATTTTTAAATATCTAATATGTTTTTTAGGGTGAAAAGTCCATTGCTGGTTTTCCTTTGTCAGTCATGTTAGTTTCACCAATGCTTTTTTAACAAGAGGGATTCCTCAGTAAAACATTGCAAGTCATTGATGAGTGGGCCCTGCACACCAGGAATTCCCAGAAATGGTATCGGAGTTCACAGGATATTTCGAAGATCTTTCCCCTTTTCAAAATACTATTTTCTCTATCTGGCCACAACTAAATGCAAGACTCTGGTCTTTCCTTGTCTCCTCCATTCTTTTCTTTTCCATTCTTCCACCTCATTTTTTCAGTGATACAGCTCCACTTTCTGCACTTCCTTCCCTGCTGTCTTTCTCTGTTGCTCCATCTTCCCATTTATTCAATTATTCATTTGTTATATAACCCCATAAGGAGTAGATTTCTTACCCTCCCTGAATACTCTAATAGCTGTTTTTCCCAATGATTATTTCTGTGCTGAACTTTTTCTATGTCAACAGTCCCACTGAGTTTTGTGCATCTACACACTTGAGTTATTGAAAAACATTTTGAAGTATTTGATGGATGGGAACCTGCAACCACATCTAGCATTTTCGTAGAAATACTCAGCACGCGTTTCACTCACTGCTTATATACCAGGAGAACTCCTCACAACAGGGTCTGCTGGACTGAAGTGGTGCACAAACCTGTCTCTAGCCCTCTTCCTTGGCTGACAAAAATGACCGGTAGAGCAGAGATCTGAACTATGCTTGATCATGATGGAGTGAAAGTGACAGCGACTCAAATGTCATTGGACAAAATTTGTAATGACTAATTCAGAAAACTGAGGACATTTATTAAAATTATGAGAAGTACAGAAAATTATAGAAGTAACTGGTGTCTCAGTTCTGTGTACTTCTGGCACATTGCATTATAACAGAAAAGAAAAAAAAAACAGGGATATGTTTTGCCCTTGAGAGTAATAATATGATTACAACAAGACAGTTTCAGATCTATTGAATATTTTAAACATTCACTTTAATGTGTGTTTCATTAACTTTGGGGTGGGAATGAAAAGAAGGCTTCTTCATGTTGTTTTTCATACTGTTCCACTTCATTATTAAGCAATGATGCCAAGCTGTTCAGCAGGATTACTGCTAGCAGGCTTGAACAGCTTCTGCCAAGTGTGATTAATTCAGATCAAACAGAGTTTATTCAGCAGAAGAGATTGGCAGATAACATTTATCATCTCTTAAGAAAGTTGGGATTTCCAGACTGACGTCAGGATGGTGATAAACTTAGAGGCTAAAGGATGTTTGACCCAGTAGTTTGCATATTCTTTAGAAGAAAGTCGTATCCATTTTGATTAGATTTGAAACCTGAAGAGAACCTCATTTGCATGCAAAGCCTCTTCCAGTGGTTAACTTTATTTCTAAAAGGACAAGGCATATGGAGTCTCTTATCAGGGATAATATTTTTTTTCATAAGCATAAGAACTGTTTGTCAGACTGTGTCACTTGCTAGTACAGAGTAGCCTGCTACTGGCCAAAACAGCATCCTCAGGCTTTATGTAGGGTAAGGGAACAAGGCAGCTTGGATTTAATTCCTGGATTTGCTTTGTTACCTTGGGCAATCAGGTCCTATTGTTCTTTGCTCTTTCTGTCTGCTTGACAGTACAAATTTTTCAGAGATCCACGCTCAGAGGATGGCTGAAATACAAAACAGCAACTTGCTCTCTTAGGTGAATATCTTTTTAAGCAATGAGAAGATTTTAGTGAGGAAACTGAAAGATGTTTAGTCTTTACCTTTCTCAAAAGTCTTTTTCTTCAGGCCAGTTTCCTAGTTTCCTGGGTGCTAAGCAGCACAAAAGCTGTGTTGAGAAACTCATTCAGTTTCTAAGATTTATTGCCTTGGATGTGAACCTCTAACACGAACCTCTGCACAAAGATCTTCCCAGAATAACTGTTTTCTACTTCCTCCTCTTCCTTCATTGACCAAATGCAACCTTAATAGCAGTCAGCATAATAAAAAAATCTCCAGCACATAAAAGCTTACTAACAGTAGCCAGCTAGTCTCTCAGACACCTTGTGTTGTCTCACCTGTTCTGAGACAGAAAAAAGCTCATTAGCTCTGGATGAATTATGTCCTCAGGTTCAGCAAACTCGAGGGGGTTTTGTTTGCCTTTTTACAGAAAGGATACTTACTTCAGAAAAAGAACAATAATAGTTTAGAACAAGAACAGTTTATTTTATATACATGAAAAGAAAACAGAAAAGTCTATTCTCTTACCTGATTGCATAGGCATTTTTAGCAGTTGCAGGTGGTGTTTTTGCAATAGTGGTTTCCTCAGTATAGCTTAGGCTATGGCTTAGATTTTTCCATTCCTAAATTAAAACCTTTTAATGGTGCCCATTTATTTGTTTATTTTCTGAACCATTCTGAACATCTCAGTACCTTTAAGAAGCACACATTGATAACACAAGTTTAGAAATATGCTCTCTCTGATACCCTGTGCTAGCCCTGATTACTTTAGAGTCTTACCCTCACAGCAGTAGCTTCGGCAAAGAGACATAGTTTTTCTGAGACCAAACATCAATTCTAAAAGAAAATAACAACAAAACCCAACAACCCAACATGTATAGTCCAACAGTGGAGTTTATGCCATGGCTCATGTGGCAAATGTTCCGAAGTGTGCGCCTCTGATAATCAGAGTTCTATTTTCTGTTCTGTTTGCAAATAATCATTTCTGCTTTTGGTGGTGATTGCATGCCAGACCCCTCTGGGCAATGGCAATATGTTCCATTTAGTTTCAGCCTTCACTAGCCCAATATATTTTTAAAGGAATAATAATTTAGAAGTATGATTTTAGTGATAATATGGCTATACTCAATCTAATCCTTAGGGTTGTTTACAGACAGCTTAGTGTTGTGCTTTGTTTTGGAGAACCTCAGCTCTGATGTCTCCTTAATATCTTCTCCCATGTCATATTGGAGGATTTTCAGTCCTTCTCCTTTGCCTGACCCTGTTCAACAACAACTTTAGATTTCTGGCTCAGGCAACACCACAGTTACAAAAGTTGCTGTGCAAAGTTCTTAATTCTGTTTTACTTATTCAGATATCCTCCAGAGTCAGGAGGTGCAGCGCTGATTTGCTTCAGGACCTCCAAAGAAAATAAAGCCAGCCACATCCAAAACAACAGCTATTTCTACCTCTGTCTTGTGAGGTGCTTTTAAAGCTTCCAGATTAAGTTTGCTCTTCTTCAGCTCCCTGAAATGACACCCTGAGAACTGTTGCAGCTCATCTCTCCACTGCCAAATGTCCATTGCTGACCTCCTGTATCACAGTCAGCTGCAGTAAAACAGCTGCAGGATATTCTGATTTACATTTCAAGATACAAATGGAACCATGGCAGCTCAAAGCCTTCTGGCACTATAGGCAAAGGGCAAAGTCACTTTTGTCATGTGAAGAATATGGAGCATCAGCCACACCAAGCAGTTCCTGATGTTGGTAAGGACAACTTAGAACATGTCATAAGGCGTGGACAGTGAGGTGGAGTTTTTGTCCCTATCATCTCCAGAGGTGAAAGCATGCCTTCATGCCAGTCATCACCCTCACCCTGCTCACCACACCACTGCAGCAGCTGTGTTGGGGGCTGCTGGAGCCCCGCCTTCCTCAAAGGAGGAAGCTGAGACCATGGATGACAATTTGCCCTTTGCCTGCACACACACACCCTAGGAACCTGCCTGGTTTGGCTGCAACTACAACTAAGCCAAGTAACAAGTCCCTCACTCTCATCACTAAGCCTGCCTTTAGAGAGGAATGGCTGCAGCCCCTCCTGATGATACACCTGCACCAAAACAGAATTCGAACATTCATAATCTCCTATATCAGGTTCTCATACTATTAAGGCCACCAGTGTTGTGACCTTTTAGCAAGATATCAGGTAATAGCAGCAGGCTCAGAATTGCAAACTTTAATTAAAAACTGTATTTTAAAATAAAACTCACTTTAGATAAACTAATAAGTGATTTTCACCATGTGAAATTTCAGAGTGCTTTACTGAGAAAAAAATAACTGCAATATTCTTATTAATTTCTGCTCTAGCTGGGTTTCAAGGACAATTTTATTAAAAATGAACAGAGTCTTATATAATAAACCTTTTGCAGTTGTTATGACCACCTGTGCTACCTCCCACCCTGATCCACCACATGACATAGCACAGCTAATTTCCCAGTTCCTAGCAAGAAAATTGAGCTGCTACAATTTTAGACTATGAGACTTACATACACATACTTTAGACTTCATTATTTTTCTGTATGGCAAAGTTGGAGCTGGCAGAGGTTCTATCTAAACAGCTTTAAGAGCTCTTTCACTGTGAAGAACAGTATAAAAGTTCCAAAAAAATCATTAAAGTTTCTGAATGGGTGTGAAAGAAAGAAAAAACAAGAGGAAAAAAACCTTGTGTTCCTAGCTGAAGTGCAGAGCACTGACTGTACAGAAAAGGTCTCAAAAGAGACAATGTTAATGGATTACTGTTAATAAACATTACAGTTTATTAAACAGTTTATAAAACAAACAACAGGATGGCACTCATCTGAACTGAAACGTGAACAGGGAAATTATGACTCTTGAGGATTACTCAACACAAACAAATTACTTCCAGTTGTCTCCTCAGCCCTAGGTCTAAGTTTTTATGAAAACACTAATTGCTCCCCACTGTTGTTCTTAGCCACCAATGACTCAGTGAAAAACAAAAATATAACAATAAAAAAAACCCAACAAAAAAAACAAAGCCGCAAAAAAACCCCAAACCACAAAAAAACAACAATCAAAACCAGAAAAGCATACACCAGATTGGTCACGTCCCTGTGGATCAGCCTTTTTGGGTTGTGCCCATCTCTTTTTAATTTCATGGGGAAAGTCCCATAGTCCTAGCCACAAAATCAGCCAGATGACTGCTGCTTTGCCACACAAAGGAAATGTAGGCCAATTCAGTTAGGGGAGAAACTTGGCAAGCTAAAAAATGGAAGGTAGGGGAGAAACTTGTCAAACTAGAAGATGGAAGGTAGGTGAGAAGATTATAATTAATGCCTAAGTGTAGTTTACATGCTGTCTCCTCTCCATGGTGAGAGCATAGCAAGCTGTCTAATTAAAGCCTGGTTTTCAGCTCCTCTTAAATTCCTCAGAAAACATTGCACTTCACAGTATGCATAGTTAGATTTTGTAGGTTTGGACCACAGGAGAAGCCTAATAAAAATATGGGGATGAAGAGGGCAAGCTATTTCAGGCATAACATTCTGCAGCAATGCAAAGAGGTCACAACTGGTGAGAATCTGTATGAAATTGCATTAGGCTCAGATGAAGTATCTGGTCATCTTTCTGCCCAAACTCATAACTCTATTAGCACACAGAACTGCCACAGTCACATCCTATTTTTGTACCAAGCAACTGTCCTATTCACTGGTCCCTGACAATTCTGATCAATTGTTGCTGCCCTTCAAAAGGAATTTTTTATTTTGATTTCAAATCCTACCAGCAGTGTTGCCAGTGGATTTGTATCTAAAACGGTGCTGTGACATTCTGGCAAGAGACTGGATGGAGCTGTTTCTGGCATTTGCTCAGAGCCTTTGCAAGACCTACAAGTCCCAACTTAAGTATTCACAGTTCAATTAGTTATTCAGATTGGAAAAGAAACTTCCTTACATTTTAATTTGCAATATGTAAAAACTAATGCTAAAAAAAGCAACGATGCCTACTACTTTAGCCGAACAAAGTAGGTATCTATACAGTAAATTATGCAGAAAACTGCAAGCTTTGTGAGGCAGATCTTAAAGATCACAAAGAAACCTAGAAGCCATTAAAGTTACATAGCTGACATTCAGAGGAGGAAATTGATTGAGAAGGAACAACACAGTCGTTTGCAGGGAAGTGGAAAGAAGACTAGTCATGACTGTTAGCATGAACTGTGTCACTGTGGGCATCAGCTCCAGCTTCATGACTCTGTGCCTAGGTGCTCTTGTGGGTTATAGCCAATGAATAAGAAGAACTTTAGTAAAATATAGACTAAAAGAAACATCTTTTAGAAACATGCAGTTAGGTATATGACATTTCAATTTCAGCCTGAATGTTTTAGCAATTGATGCAAGTGACTGCTTTTGAGTGAAGTTACAAAGTGCAACTACTAATAAGGTTTAAGGAAAGATCATTCAAAGAATATGGTACACACAGAAGGGCAAAGATACATCTTCAAACACCTTTAGGAAGCATCCCTGCTCTGAAACTGTTTACTGGTCACAACATTTATTAAGACAGTTTTGTCTATAAATTATTTGGAAAGGCCAGAATCTCTACATTAATTTACTGAAAATACAGCAGGGTGGTTTTTATTGCTGCTTGAAAAATATCAAGTACCTTCTTTCCAAGGTATTCACCAGCTCTAAATGGGATTTGACATTATGAGGTCAGCTTTGCTTTGCCTCATAGATGACTAACAAATTTGCAGAGACAGGTTCACTGTTGTCATATGTCACATTGTTGAATAGATCACCAGTTTTTGATGACAAACATTTAATTTCAGCCATTAAATAGAAGAGGGAATTCAGGTTATGACAAATTATCTGGCATCTAAACATTGTTAAAGTTGCCCATCAGAAGCATCTATACATGTGGAACAGCACATTAGTTTTAAAACGCAAAGTTCAGTCAATGGACTGATAGAGTTCAGATCTGAAATATTTTATCAAGCTATTGAAAAGCCTGTACAGTAGAATGTATTTATAGTGAGCAAGAGTAGTATGGAAATCTGGTTCTATAGTTAGAAGAAGATTGCAATCTCCTATGTCTTCTCCTCCCCCCCCTGCAACAAAAGCAAATAAAAGTACTGAAATACATTGTAAAGGATAATGGTAGTTATAATCGATTTGCCTTTAAAGTTGTCATATTAGCCGATTTCACTGTGCTTTAAACTGTGTGGGCATCCTGAACAAAATATATTTTCACCATAACAATATTACAGTATATTTTTCCTACCTGCTATGAATTATTATTCTTTTCCTTTATAATCATATCACCTACATGGCTGTTCACTTCAGCTTCCGATTTAGGTGTGTTTTCCATTGTGAATAAAACTGGATATCTATACAAAGGAAAGGAATACAAAGAAAGAACACATTAAAAAGGAATACAGATCATGGTGCTGTTTCGGACAGGCCTGTAGAGATTATTTAACACTTCTCATTTCAGAGAAAAGCTCCATTGAAAACTTTTTTTGAATATTTGGCAAATTTTATATACACGATGCTCAATAGAGTCAAGTCCGGTTTGTGGCCAGTCACGAGCGGTGTCCCTCAGGGGTCAGTGCTGGGGCCTCTCCTGTTCAACATCTTTATTGATGACTTGGATGAGGGGATAGAGTGCACCCTTAGTAAGTTTGCAGATGACACTAAGCTGGGTGGGAGTGTCGATCTGCTTGAGGGTAGGCAGGCTCTGCAGAGGGACCTAGATAGGCTGGATCGATGGGCAGAGGCCAGTGGTATGAGTTTTAATAAGAGTAAATGTAGAGTCCTGCATTTTGGGCATAACAACCCCCAGCAGCGCTACAGGCTCGGGAAGGTGTGGCTGGAGAGCTCCCCAACAGAGAAGGACCTGGGGGTGCTGACTGACAGCCGGTTGAACAGGAGCCAGCAGTGTGCCCAGGTGGCTAAGAAGGCCAATGGCATCCTGGCTTGTATCAGGAATACCGTGACCAGTAGAAGCAGGGAGTTGATCTTGCCACTGTACACGGCACTGGTGAGGCCACACCTCGAGTACTGTATGCAGTTTTGGGCACCGCAGTTTAGGAAGGACATTGAGCTACTAGAGAAGGTGCAGAGAAGGGCAGCTAAGCTAATCAGGGGTTTGGAGAACAGGCCTTATGAGGAGAGGCTTAGGGAGCTGGGCTTGTTTAGCCTGGAGAAGAGGAGGCTGAGGGGAGACCTTATCGCTCTCTTCAGCTACTTGAAAGGCCATTCTAGGGAGGCGGGTGTTGGCCTCTTCTCCCTTGTGACTAGTGACAGGATTAGAGGGAATGGGCTTAAGCTGAGCCAGGGTAGGTTTAGATTAGATATTAGGAAGAATTTCTTTACTGAAAGAGTGGTTAGATATTGGAATAGGCTGCCCAGGGAGGTGGTGGAGTCCCCATCCCTGGAGGTTTTTAAGACGAGGATAGATGTGTTTCTTCAGGGGATGATTTAGGGATAAGAGTAGTGTGGGGCTATCGGTTGGACTAGATGATCTTGAGGGTCCTTTCCAACCATAATGATTCTGTGATTCTGTGCTCCCATCATGGGTGAGGGAGCACAAAATACACATCTCTCATGAAAGGTTGGTGCAGAAAAGTTTAAAGATGCTGATGAGAAGAAGATAGGAAGCATGGATTTGTTAGTGATCTATCTGGAAATGCAGCTAAGGGCATGATGCAGGGAGCTCTCAAACAGACCAATTACAAGTATGTGGTTGATCCTTGGTGTTTTGCTTCTCAGCCTTACTCCCTGCTTTGAATGTCTCTACTCTATACTTTCTTGGCTCTCAATAGAAACCTCTTGTATTCATCTGCACTTTTAACCTGTATTTTAGTTTCTTGAATAAGCAGATCCATCTGCTGTACCAGAGATCCTAAAAGAAAGAGACCTGAATGGAGAACTGAGGTTTTTTTAAAAAAATAAATGAGAAGGTGAAAAAAGAACTCTCATTACCTGCAAAGGTGATGAGAGTAAATTACGCTTTTTTGTTTCCTGACACATGTTGAGAGTGCGTGCCTTGAAAGGACAACAGCTAAACATAGAAAGACTGTCTTTGGAGAAAACCTGAGAGATGCAAAGGAGAAGGGGACAAATAAACATAAGGAAAAGGAACATCAGGAATGATACAGGAATAGCCTCAAAGATCTGGATAGGAAATCTATGCAATTTATTATTTTATACAATTTATTTTGTTAGCCCATCTAAGCATTCTTTAAAAGATTCCTCTTTGTTCTTGCTGTCAGCTGGAAATTCATGAGTTCACCTAGGCAATATTTGGCATAATAGAGTTTATTACAGAGTTGTTATAAATCTGTCAGGGATGTTGGTTGTAAATGTATCAGAGCCCTCAATGCATTTTTGCTATTCAAGAAAACTGCATAATTTAAAAGATACTGCATTCATCCACCAGTGAATGGATGAACAAATACCAGGCAGAAAACTGCCAACTTGGAAGTCCAGATGAGCTCCTTCTACATGACTGCTGTTACTTGCTAAGACTTCTCAAGAACACAGAAATACATTGCCACTTGGAACTCAGTGAAGAAATTTACTCAGCTTTACAACTCTACAAAACAAACCATAGGAAATGAATACCATGAATACCATGTCTTCAACCGTTTCACACTTGTCAAGTTTTCCATTTCCTAGTTTTCAGTGTCTTCTCATTCTTGACATCTCATGCTTCTGCCTTCACAATCACATCATGCTAGATAATGACACTATTCTCTCAAAAAAATACTCCATAAAGAAATGGGAAAGCATCCAGTCTCACTATTTGGAGGTTTTTGTCTAGCTCTCCCAGGACTGCAAAGAGAATTTCCATTATTCTGTTTAGAGGGTAGGAGCAATGAAGTCCTGCACTGTTTTCTCAAGTGATATCAGCAATGAAGAAGAATGATGATAACAGATGTGGCAGAGCAATATTCTTCCTCTGTTGTTTTCCAGTAAACCTTACAATGGTTGCATAATTTAGAATTGTTGACAATGTGTTGTGTTGGGACTGGGTAGTTGAGAGCCTAGATACTAGATTAGCTTTCATCTGGTGCTGCAATTCTAAAACCAGTCTACTGGAAAATGTTATCCTAGCAGTAGAGAAATCACAGTTGTGATAGATATAAAAAAAAGGAAGCAATTCATGAATACATAGAAAAATGAGGGGGAAAATAGCATCAGTTTTCAACCAACACTCAGGGTGGGTTAGAGAAATAGCATATTCTCAATATCTTATATTTAGCAAAGGAAAGAATGTCTCACCTTAACACATCATCCCATTTAAAAGTGTTGTCAGCTAGACTCAGAAGAGATAAGTGCTAAATTCATTGCTGATAACCTTGATATTTACATTTTACAAAGAAATCCTGTGTCAAATAATAAAATGATTTTTAAAAAAAAAAAAACTTTACTTCCTTGCTGGAAGTATTTCAACAAAATCCATTTTGACCATTTTTTTTCCACAAATAACAGATACTTCTGCAAAGTATCAAATATAAAAATATTTTGGTGAAAAACAGTGAGGCACCTGTTTGCAGAAGCTAAGCATGTTGAATAATGCTGTTAAAAAGCAAATCTCTCCATGACCCCAAGAAGAATGTCCCTCCTCCAACTTGTTTGTGAGATTACTCATTTAAGCCAGTTCTCAATATATTTCAGGAGAGTTGCAGCAAATTCTATACAGTGCTGACTTCTACACATAACATGAGGCCATGTACCTACTGCTATGGCAGCCCAGTGGGAAATTGAACTTTTAAGATATCTTCTTTATAATACATGCATTTCCCACGTAGTTAGTTAAGTGACTATTTTAAAGCCTTAGAGAATGTAATATACTGCCCAGGTCTTTAGAGGGCAAAATGGACAACATTATTAATTGTACTACCAAAAAACCCAACAGAACAAGCATAAACATCACCAAGCACGAAACAAGGAAGAAGAAAGTTTACAGGCAATCTGACTGAGACATCTATCAACCCATTGATCGCCAGGGCTGATTTGGCTGGCTAGGCAGGTGTCCCCTTCCTCCCTAACCGCTCAATGTGCATCCCTCCCGAAGCTGCGCGCTCGGTCGAAGAGGACTACCTCACACCAATAGAGACGGTACTGTTCATCGGTCAAGGGTATACGGTAGCTGCGCTCCCCTGCTAGGACCTCCAAACAAGCTCAAGGTCCATTTGTAGGAGAACGTAGGTTAGTCAAGCTTCCAAGACTTCAGGCACATCCAAGTGAGGCACTGCATGGGGCAGTCTGCCATTGCTTTTTTTAGGAGCAGGGAGGTGATCTTGCCACTGTACATGGCACTGGTGAGGCCACACCTCAAGTACTGTGTGCAGTTTTGGGCACTGCAGTTTAGGAAGGACATTGAGCTACTAGACATGGTGCAGAGAAGGGCAGCTAAGCTAGTCAGGGGTCTGGAAAACAGGCCTTATGAGGAGAGGCTTAGGGAGCTGGGCTTGTTTAGCCTGGAGAAGAGGAGGCTGAGGGGAGACCTTATTGCTCTCTTCAGCTACTTGAAAGGGAGGCAGGTGTTGGCCTCTTCTCCCTTGTGACTAGTGACAGGACTAGAGGGAACGGGCTTAAGTTGTGTCAGGGTAGGTTTAGATTGGATATTAGAAAGAATTTCTTTACTGAAAGAGTGGTTAGATATTGGAATAGGCTGCCCAGGGAGGTGGTGGAGTCCCCATCCCTGGAGGTTTTTAAGAAGAGGATAGATGTGTTTCTTCAGGGGATGATTTAGGGATAAGAGTAGTGTAGGGTTATCAGTTGGACTAGATGATCTTGAGGGTCCTTTCCAACCATAATTATTCTGTGGTTCTGTGATATACATCATGCATAACATCTTGATAGGACAGATGAGGTTTCCAGAAAAGCCTGCCAGGACATCACCTGTGTTTATAACACTCTTGGATTCTTCACATATGCATTTTAGCAAGGTGCATTAAAGTTTTGCTGTTCAGCTTTAGAGAAACTCATCTACTACACAGTGGTGCTGTCTCATCTGTGTTAAAACCATATGGTGTTTCCTTACAGATAATAAGTTACATTGTCAGGAAGATAATCATATGTAGAGTGGAGGTACACATCAATTTTGTGAAGACACTCAAAACTTACTTGGATACAGTTTAAACCCACTGGATTAAAACATCTATGAGAAATTGCCTGTGTCAATATCAATATACCTAGAGAATACATACAAAAAAACCATTTGACATGGATATCTAATATTTAATGCATTTAATGCATACACTTCTGTCCTCTTAAAAAATGTCCATGTTCACAGATATAGAATAGTTTTATTTGTACCAAAAATTAATCACATAAAAAATGTCAGGAAAAACTACAGCTTACCTCTCACTCTTTAAACCAGGGACCTATACTTCACCTCAGATTCAGCTGCAGTTTTAAATTCAATTCACAGAATAATACATCTAGAAGTTTGAACTTTTCCCAGCTTCTGAATAAGTGTTTGAATAAATAACTCCTTAAACTTATTAAGCCCTTTGTGTAAGAAACATAAATGCAGATCTTTTTTTGTCAGCTACTGTTCATGTCTGTATACCAACATATTTGCCAGACTTTAAATGTAATAGTGTAAAATGTTTTAAGAAATATTTAGATGAAATATCCTGTTTCAACCTGTAATAAATATTTTTTCATAACATTTTATGGGTTCGTAAGAAAACTAACATAGGTATCATATCTTTCCTTGGATGCTGAAGGAGATGACTAAGGAATGTGAAATGATACTGGCAAATGGTCTTGGTAACTTCCCAGGTTGTCAAATATTTGGCTGAACAAGACTAATGGCTCTTTTAAAAAGCATCTCTCTTAGAAACACTCCTGAAGCCCAGAGGCTCAGAACATCCGCTTTTTAAGGGAAAAGCGGTAAAGGTTCACTAACAATGACAAGCTGCATTTTGATCCAGAAGCAAGTCAGAGAACTCATTAGCAGGTAGAATTCTAAATATAATGAACTAGGACTCTTACCGTTTGGTCATATGGAAGCTTAAAGAATTTAATTTCATTTTGCTTTGTGACAGGGTTTGTGGTAATTTGCAGTCATGGTCTGCAGATTTCTTCTGAATGTTGTTTCTCTGCAAAGAACCCAAACGGAAGCATAAAGAGACACAGAATTTATTTTAGTTCTCTAAGTTTAAAGCAGAGTGACCACTCAGTGACTCACACACCATGAGGGATGCTATACACTCTCAGCTGTGACAGAACTCTTAGCTCAAAAAGAGAAAGAATTATAAACCAGTGTGTCTCTCATAGAAAACAAACCTCTATAACAACAAAATTCAAGTAGCAAATAACTGAAATGAACAATTTGCAGTGAGGAAGACATCCAGTACTGAAAAGCTCTGCATATAGTCACAGCAGCACAAATCCTTAACTACTGCCTGCAGGCCTGGCATTGCACAGTACGAGATTTGCCTCATATGTGACAGATGATGCTTCAGAAAAAGAAAATTATAAAGGGCAAAAAGCCCTTGGAGAATGCAACAAGGGTATCACCTGCTCCACTTTATGAAATAACTTCAGATGTTACTTTAAATTTTGTTATAAGTGGGCATACTGTGCTCATGGACAGCAAGACCAAAACACCTCTAAAAGAAAAAAAGGATGATGACACAGCAAGGAGAAAAATTAATAGAATATGGGAAAGCCATGTCTTATTTACAGACTGATTTTGAGCCTATTTGCTTGTAAGACTACACCCACAAAGTTCAACACAGGGAGGCATTTCATGGAAATCACAAATAAATTGTCCCACAGTATCTTGACAAATGTTTTATGTGATCATGTCTCATACCCGGAAGAACAGCAATCACCCAATAAAACATTCATTTGGAGTTCATCCATTCTGTACACATGCACACACACACGCACTCGTGTATATAGTTACTTTTACACACACACATACAGCAGTAAATATATAATAGCCTAGGGTACATACACAAAATCACATACCTACAATATACATATAATATATACCATATAATATACAATATATAATAAAATAAAATGTAATCTATTATGATTACATGAATAACTATAATTCCAATTTACAAGAAACAGTAAAGAAGTGGAAGAATCTGTTGGAACTGATGTGCATAGCAGTGACCCAGAAAAAGCAGGTAACAGTTGATGGGACTGTTCTTTCACATAATATAACAATGAAAAAGATTTGAGGAAGTGCTCAATGATATATCAACCCAAATTGCTTTTTAAACAGCTGCATATAAACATTTTTCACTTGTAAATCATGAGACTTGTGATTCTACTGTCACTATATAGCTCAGCGTTTTTGCTTAGCGTATGCATGGAAAATTTGCTGTAGTTGAAAAACTGCCATTGCTCACTTTCTTCTACCAACCCTGCCCAAAATTTGTTCAAAGAGTCAAAAAAAAAAAGTCCTAAAAGCGTGACAGCTATTACAAATAGTATGCTTGACTAGACAGTGTACACTCAAACGAGGCACATACCTTGACTGATAAGGAGTATGGTGGTGCTGTCTTATAAGAACATGCGAGAAGGAAGTTTTGTGCTGTCAGTGTAAGTTTTTCAGATACCTTGATGTCATTCACCTAAAAGTCCTATCTTAGTCAAAGACTTGATATCACTTGTTCATGTTAAAAATTCTGTTTTTCACTGCATCAGCTAGGTATGTGCTCATCAAATCACCAAAGCACTCATAACTAGTTCAAAATTCTTTTGAAGTGCTCATTGGTTGCCAAAAAGTAAAGCCTTTCAGAGGTTTGGAAACTATCAGGCTAAAGTGTTTTTAAGAGATGAGTGAAGGCTTATTCATTAAGACTGCAACCCATTGAAAGACAAGGACTAGGTAAGTGGTCTATCTTTTCTTACAAACTCACATATCATTTCAACAGCTTTACTGCAGTTTAGATATCACCACGAACACTTACAAAAATTCTATACTCCTTTACTTTGTCTCTACTGTAAAGTCCTCAGGTGAATAAGCCCTGAATAGTTTTACTTCCTCTTCTATCTAATTTGGTAACTTATCTTCCATGGTGTTGCTATGTTTTTGGAAAAAATCATTTCTTTCCTTCACTGAACTGGATTTTTTTGAGTAAATTACTTCCATGCCTTGGTATTTTTTTGACAATATGAAGGAAAAGAAAATCCCTCAAAGCAATGTATCATTCCTTCTCTAAAGTGAGACATACTTGGGCATTGTTAAACAAAAATAAGAGCAAAGATAACAAGAGCATTTTGGAAGAAATTCCAGACCTGTGTTATGTGTTACCCCTCACCTCACATAGAAGTTAGACTGTGTGATTTCTGACTTGACTGCTGAAAGATGTGATGATCTAAACCACTAGTAAGGCTCTGAGTGACTTGGAATATCTTTTATAGAATGTCTCTACATTAACATTTCCATTCAGAACAGCAATTAAATATTGGTTGTTCCTATTCCCCATGCATTGATCTGGACCACAAAGCAAGCTCAGAATGCACAAACTGGTTCTTTTTGGATCAAGCTAAACCTAAAGATGCACTTCATGAGCTCTTCTTACATGCTTCAGACATGATGGGGTGTTCAGTTCATAGCATCTGTCTAGAGACAAACCAAAAGAAAACACAGCAATGTTTACAGTGTCAGCTGAATCCTCAGCACTAGCTGATTTCCTATATGGAGCCTCTTTTTTGTCTAACGTATCCTGCTAAAATATACACAACTTTGGAAAGGACTCTAATTTTCCACTGTGCCTAAAGATATCTGGAGAGAAATATAACCAGCTCACAGTTGTACCTTGGATACAATCCAGACTATAATTACAAATAAGGTAAACTAGAATGGTTAAAGATTACCAAGGAAAAGATTTGTATTGAAAAGTGAAGAGCTTTATGACTAACCTTGTACAACTGAAGGGTCTCTTGTTACCTTGTGAATCCAGCCAGCTCTTTTCTCCCTTCCTTATGTATTTCAAGACAGACTGCTCATAGCCTTTTCCATGCTTGGTCTCCAAACTTTTACAGCACCTGTGATGTTTCAAATACATACTTTCCTTTCCACAAGGCCAGATTGCTCTGCCAGGCTGAGAGGCCAGAGTAAACACATTTCCAATTTCAAAGCTGTTTGTTTTGGTAATTCTAGATAGAGAGGATCCAAAATTGGTACACACTCATTTTTATGTTTACCAGAAGGTTGTTTCAGATCAGAATTATTCCCATAACTCTCAACTTGCCTGAGTCCACATGTGTAGCATAATGTCTAGCAAAGAACCAGAATGAGGGACTTCAAATACTTATCAAGAAAAAAAAAATTATCATTCAAACTCAGCATCCTTAAAACACCATAGACTTCTTTCCATTTCAGAAACAGCTCTTTATATCATTGTTTATAGAGTGTGAGGGGGAAAGTGTTGTCTCAAAGGTAGTTTGAACAAGAAAATTGAGAGGAAAAGGAGCTTTTAAACTATGTAGAATGAAGATAACTTTGACTCTATCTTTTACATGAGTAGAGCCCTCAAACAGAAGCACATTTGAGAAACATGGTGGCTTAACATTACTGTTGTAACCTAAATTGCAGTTACAAAGATGCTTAGGATTATATATTTTGGTTACAAATTTGCAGTGCCTTGTCACAAGTTTATTGTGTCCCCAAGTTAGTGATAAAATCAGAGTTCACACTATAAGCATTTAATTGGATTTTACCTTGAAGTAAGCAATATAGCCCTGCAGGCTGAGCTCTTGATAGAATGATGGAGGACATCTTCCTCCTTAATTTCATGTCGGGGGAATCCAGTTTGTGTTCTCCAAGTTTGCTTCATGGTGTAAACCAAAGCTTATCACATAAGTAACTGAAGATAGTTGAGGGTTTTGATCCAAAAGCACTCTCCTGAAAAGACTGCAGCACTAACAAACAGATATGTAAGCGTTGTGCCACTCTAGGAAGAGTCTTGCCTTCTCTGTCAGCTAAGCCTCATGGCATTGTGGATGGGGAGAGGTAGATTCAGCCAGACACAGCCCAGCCTCACTGTGAGAGGTAGCATGCTTTGGGCAACCGGTCAAGGCTTGCCCTTCTCCAAGTTCTAAGATAACAGCAAGGTCTGCAGCTTAAAATGAGCTTATAACTGAACACCTTGGATTTGGGCATCTTCTGGGTAAGCCATCTTTTTCTGGCAGAACAGTCAGAATTAATAAACCCAGATCTGCTTTCAGCCCAATGGCTTACAATCCAGGGCACATTTTTTTTCCTCAGTCAATATATACTCCA
Source organism: Galbula dea (assembly GCA_013399015.1). NCBI lineage: Eukaryota > Metazoa > Chordata > Aves > Piciformes > Galbulidae > Galbula > Galbula dea. The sequence continues at coordinate 16,266 of VWZX01003753.1, read as the reverse complement.
CAGAAATGGTTGCCACAGCTCAATAAGTTTGCTATTATAAAGAAGTGTATTCACTCCCAATATTTCTGTGTTGTTATAAGTTAACATAAGCAGATGTATTTTAGAGCTAGCAATATGAAATCTTCAGTGGGACCACTATCTTTATAAAAGTTATTATACAACAGAAGGAAATGTAATTCTCCAGGTAATTCATGTGTGACTTACAATTTTTATTTTCCCTTGGTAATTTTTTATCTCATCAAAAAAATATGTTTCATGGGTATATAATGTATTGTATTTTAAATAACAAATTGTACTGCATGATATTTAATACCAAATTCATTATTTTAAAGAAGACTAGGGAACATAAAACTATAGGGAAAAAAAGTGTCATATATATCTACTCCATAAAAGAAAGTTTATTAACCACATAACTACTTTAAAATAAACGTTATATTAGAATTTTGGGAGATGCTGGTTTGTTTCTTAAGGTAGTTTTAAAATCTAAATGGAAGAGCATTGCTCCTAAATATTCAGTAACCAGTCACCTGAAGTAGATTGCTAAATGTTTCAGAGGAAAACTAACATCTTTCAAACAATCTTAAAAATACTTATATTTATATATGTGTTGATATATATGTACGTGCATATTTATGTCTAGACATACACATATACATCCCTAAAGATACTTAAAAACCATATACTGAATGTTACATATTCACAAAACATGCAAAGCTGGAGCCAAAATGCCAAACTGTTATTTAAATATTTTGTTTCAAAATACATTATTTTAGGCTGTACTGTCTTTTGCTGATTTGAGAAAGTCAATTCATCTTTAATTGATATGGATCAAAGGAGCAGGAGATACATATTTTGTTCTAGCAATGAGCATTGTTCTAACAATAAATGACAGGCATTCAGAAGTAACAAGAGACTGCCACTTTCAATGTTAGCAATACCTCAGTTTGTGTTGAATAATTAACTATTAACTGGATCAGAAAGAGAAGGAGGAAGCCAGAGGCAATGTTACTCTTTAGCCCGGTAGTAAGGGAAAACAAAAAGGGGACAGTACGCCTGCCATGGCCTGCCATCTTTTATGTAAGAAAGCATTGGGTAGATTTGCTCTGACCCACAGTGGATTTGACCACACAGGCAAGATGGAAGGAAACCTTTCTCTGCGGGTTACAACACAGCTGATCACTGCTAAGTCCTTATCAGGATAATTCCTTGTGAGACACACTCAGAAACAGACCTTGTTTGAGCAGTTTTACACATAACAAAATAGATCCTCAATGAGCTAAGCAATGTTTTTTGATAAACTATCTAAACACCTTGCTCTTACAGAAATAAATGTGAATATGGGATGCACATATCCTATTGGCTCTAGGCACTCACTTGAAAGCACAGTTTTCTGTAGCTTGGACAGAACACTGAGCTCAAGTGTCTTGAATGCCAAACTGGCCCTTAAACAGCAGAACTGAATCATGGATCATTTTTAGCTTTGTATACAGAGAAATAAACCCCCAGCAGTAAACAAGAGCAATACAGATGACGTAAGAAAAATACTGAAATCACAGAAAATGTATAACTTATTATATTACATCTTAACTGAATTGGATAAGTGCCTGGATTTCCTTAAGATATGCTGTGAGCATTTAAAGACAAAAGAAATGAAACTCAAATTCAATACTTTCTGTGATCTTAGTCTCTGATCCATGAAAGCACAGAAGCACCTGATCCAATTAATATTTGTTTTATCATAAACATGTCACATCAAATGAAAATATTTTCCTAGAATAAAGCATTTGCCTTCCCAAGACATTGTGTAACTGGCCAATACTTTCAACTGTATTTGGTTGTTTGTCACCTTAAAATCTTTTCAGTTGAATCCTGTATCAGAAACAAATTACTGTTTAAGGAATATTAAGGATATCAAAAGACAAAAAGGAAGGACAAACAGAGTAGGCCAATTATCCTTCCAGTTTTCCACAGTCATGAGAAAGTCAAGATACATATGGCTGCCCATAACACACTGTGTATTCAGCAAAGGCAGAGACCCTTGAGTCCTAAATTCAAGGAAGAAATTATAACAAGGATAAAGGGCATTTTTAGTCCCTTTTATCTGTCACACTGCTTCTTTGTGAAGTGACCATAAACTTCTGCCACCACAAAAACAGACTAAGTAGTAAGTTTCAGATCTTATTTCAGCCCCATGATAAGACATCTCTACAATTGGAAGAGGTAAGTATTTTCTAGCAAGGGGATTTAACATGTCATGCCTTTTTCTTTTGGCTTTAAGTTGTTAGGTGAAATCTTCAAGTTTTATGGCATAGCCTGTTTAAGACATTTCTGTAAAACTCATTTCAGATATGAATCATTGGATTTTTAATTTGACTCTCCTCCTACCTTCTTTTATAGATGAGTAGGCTCAAGACTTCTCGGATACAAATTCAGTGTTGTCCTTCAAAAGCCCCTTGAAGCAAATTCAGCTTAGTGGCATAAGCAACAAGGCAGATCTGAAGGAGTCATGGGCTGGCAGATGTGAATGGTGTTGGGGGTTGCTGAAGGGTCAGGAAGGGCACAAGGATTTGGAAACTGATATTGGTTAGTAAAGGGAATGTAGTAAAATTTTGAGGTTCTCTGTGTAGCAGAGAGGACTACAAGTGAATGAGGTAGAGTTGTAGTGTTCTTGGGTAAATGAGAGGGATTTGGCATCCACAGCAAGTGGGAAGGAAAGGTAAAGCTGGGGCTCTGCATGGAGAAAAGGAAGTAGACTGGGAAATGGATAGAGGGTCATTGGTGGAATAACCAGGTAAGTGAAGGGAGAAGAAAGCCCAGCTTGGGAATTTTATTTTCACCTTCTGTCCTGTTGTTCTTTGCTCATGATCCAAATAACCATATCCTAATCCCTTGTTTATTGCTTCTATTTTTCCTGGGCCAGGGAGGCAATGCAGAGCAGAGGCTACAGGGTAAAAAAGCTGCTGTCCTACATCATACATGTTAGTGCCACCAGAGAGTGAGACTGTATCGTCTTATATTTTTTTTTTTTTTAATCTTGATAAACCTAAAGATAAGCTAAAAAAAAAAAAAGACAGAAATATCAGGAAAAAAAAACCAAGATTTTTTTTTTTTGTGGAGGTAATTTTAACTGTTTGTGACTACAGTAAGACACTCTTTCAAAAAGCTTTCAGTATCCAGCCACTAGTTTTGCATAAATGATATCTGTATTTTTTAAGAATTCAAACAGTGTGTCACTGACTACTTTACTGATACCTTAAAATGCTTCAGGTTCTTTTGAAACCTTGACTGTAAACTGTCAATACTATCTTCTGAAAATCCTTGTACTTCTTAGCAAATACCACAGAACTCCTTTCTCAGAAGGACACTACAAAGAATTTTCCCACTGATCCTTTAAAAAGTGAATATCTGAATTAAATTTTAGTTGAAATCTGGATAAAAATGTATTTAAAAATCTTATTCTTTACTAAATTAATTCTTAAATTCTTTATATAGATACATTGCTTTGTGATTTACTTCTATGTAATAATCTCTCCCTCTTCTTCAGCTCTGTCTCTAGGTTGTATAGTTGATCATTCCTTATTATTCCTAGTGCTACAACTATTCTTTCTTTTGCAACAACTAAAATTTCTTGTCCCACTTTCACAGAATCACACAGAATCACAGAATCATTACGGTTGGAAAGGACCCTCAAGATCATCTAGTCCAACCGATAGCCCTACACTACTCTTACCCCTAAATCACCCCCTGAAGAAACACATCTATCCTCTTCTTAAAAACCTCCAGGGATGGGGACTCTGCCACCTCCCTGGGCAGCCTATTCCAATATCTAACCACTCTTTCAGTAAAGAAATTCTTCCTAATATCTAATCTAAACCTACCCTGGCTCAGCTTAAGCCCATTCCCTCTAATCCTGTCACTAGTCACAAGGGAGAAGAGGCCAACACTCGCCTCCCTAGAATGGCCTTTCAAGTAGCTGAAGAGAGCGATAAGGTCTCCCCTCAGCCTCCTCTTCTCCAGGCTAAACAAGCCCAGCTCCCTAAGCCTCTCCTCATAAGGCCTGCTCCTCTCTTCTCCCTGCCTCCAGAACAAGCTCATTTTCCTTTCTTGCTGTGGTTAAGCAAGGTCATGCTCCTTTTTTTCCACGCTCTCTCTCTCTCATCCCATTCAGTTCATATACTCTGCCCTCACATACCTGAAAAACTCTTCCTCTGGCCGGAACTGACCTCTTCTTTCCCTGTAATCTCTTACTACACTTAAGGTTCAGTGAAAGACAAATATCTCACTGAAAGATGTTAAGAAAGCCACAAAGGTTGCACAGGACAGTCCCAAGCCAATTTTTAACATTATCAAGCATTTTTGCTAGCACCTCTTATTTCAGTGACTCCCTAATTCTGCCCAAAATCTGTTTGTTTGCAACATCAGAACTCTCATTTGTAAAAATTTTAGCACTGAAACCCACATGAATAACTTCATATGAAACTTTGTTTAAATCAATAAAGTTACAAAACCTGAAAAACATAGACACATTTTTTCAGCTATGTTCTCTTGCAAATGGATGTCTAAGCAAATGGACTTCCTGGCGAAACATTTATAAGATGGTGGCTTTTAGGCCAATAAGGCAGAAAGATGACCATCTGAAAGTCTTTTGTCTATCTGAAGAAGTAAACTTTCAAGAGAAGTGTGTCCATCCACCTGGAGCTAGAGGCATACCACAGGTTTTAAATCTACATTTAAAACATAGACCAGTCTTGAAACATGACAAATAACTAAGGGTAAGCACTCTGGGAAGAAAATATCTTCCTTCTTTCAGAGTTTGTCTGTACTTTCAGGACTGTACTTTTGATAAGGTGAAAGGAAGCACAGGTTGCAAAGATCTTCCCACTGCTTCTGCTAAAAATAACTTCAGTTACCACTATTGAGACCACCTCAAAAAAACACACTGAGATTATTAACACACATGCAAACATCACTTGTAAACATGTCATTTTCTCTAGGCTGTTGGTTTCTTCTTCAGTTCAGAAGCAGCAAATAGATGTGTCAGGTTTTTGGTGGTTCAGTAACAGAGAAAAATCCCTAGAATGTGATTATCCCAATTCGGATATCGTCTGCGGTTATTTAAAAATAAGTAGTCTGGAGATTTAATTTTGCTTTGAAATCAAAGTAATCTTACTGTTCCCCAACAAGTATAGTATGAGTCACTCCACTGCAATGGTCCCTCCACATTGCAGTCTTAATTTTCTCCAAATTAAGGAAAGTGTTAGATGCATCTTACTGGGAGAAAATGAAAATTTCTGATCCCTGCTGCTAAATAACATGGCAGAGAATTCCTCTGAATGTACATCAGATACATTTGCTAATATGAAAGCTGTCCCTTGAATGAATTATTCAATCATTTTTCATTTCAGCAATTATTTATAATTTGTTAAACCCATAGACTAATTTCACAAACAAAAAGTGAATATTACTTCTTTATCAAGAGGAGTCCCTGTGAGTTCCCAGCCTTTCTTAGCTCTTGACAAAAACTTGATTGCATTAATGAATCATTATAGCTACAGCTATGTTAAAAACCACTGCTTTTGTTTTAGAACTAAATTTTGACAATTGCCTCCCATTTGAATCAGTTTTACACAAGCCTCACAAAAAGTTTTTACCCTGTGATTATTTATTACGTGTTATTACCTGAGTGCTCAGTGACTCCCACCACTGTGTGGGACTCTTCCTGCTGAGAGCAATATACAAACTGATGGTCAAACAGCCTTGGCTCCAAAGCATTTGCAGTCAAGGATCCAGATCAGGCCACAATTGTTGAGAGGTGTAGCTCCACCATCTGCCCATATGGCACGCAAGGGGGAACTAGAACCAAGGCCAAGGATGCTGGTATAACCCTGCCAGGGACAAATGGTCAGGTTTTGATCCAGAAGAGTGCAGAGACATGAGTCCTTATGCTGAACACTAAAATAGCCCATTTACACCAGCAGCTATTAATTAGGTAAGTGATTAGGTAACACAGGCAAGCCTAGCAAGAACATATCACCTCACTGAGAGCAGGATCTCTACCTCCACATGTGCATAAGATTAGGCTCTGATGAATAAAGGTTTTCACTTGTTTAAATGATTGCAGAAGGGAGGCCTAGATCCTTATGTAAATGCTTCCCCTCACTTCAAAGAACTCTATATTTTTGACAGGTTTTAAGGAAAAGATGTTTGTCTTATATTAACACAGTTTCTACCTCAGTAAATTGATGTAGTTCAGAAAACATTAAAAACAGGTACTGCTTTTGAACATCTAAGAAACCTTGCCTAGCAAACTTGAGCTGTATGCAGTTTCCTGTTTTCTCAGCTTACTCTGCATTATCTAACCTAGAAAATTTTTCAGAAAAAGTATTTTTGTGTAAACCTGCCAACAAAAATCAATGCATACATGGTAGAAAAATAATTTTGAGTACTGCCTGCATTATCTCCAACACATGGAATTTAACCAGCAGAGCTTGAATTCAATAAAAGAAATACATATTAAAAATTAAAAGCAGCAAGTGCAGAAAATTGAATTGAATCAGGATTCTCCTACCACTTGGGAAAGCATGTGGAAAATGTTTTATTGCACATGAGAGTCCAGATGATATTGACCAAGTCCTTCTTGACTTTCCCTAAAACATTTGTTGCATTAAAATCAGCCCCTAGAAGCGGTGATTTATTTCTGTATTCCCTGGGTGTGCAGAGAGACACAAAGGTCCTAAATCTGCTGACTAAGATAAATTGCAGGTTAGAATGTATTTAACAAATGATAATGCAAAATATGTGAAAATATACAGAGAAAAAGCAGATAGCGGTGGAACAAAGTACATGACCTGCCTGAGAAGTTACTCCACACAGCCAAAGAGCAGATATAACTCCAAACGAATCCCTTAGCTTTCACTCCATATAGAAGTAAACTACTATTAAGAGAACACATATTTCTCCCTGCGAGTTACTCTTTCAACCGCTTAGCAAGGAGGACTCCAAATCTGCTATTGCAGAAGGAGAAACAATCTGTTTTTTGAAGCAAAGGAAAGATTAAGATAAAGAAAAGTGTTGAAATTCATTAAATTAATTCATTCATTAAATGGAATCAATTAAGCTTCCAAGGAAAAAGCAAACAGGAAATAAAAGAAAATATATATAAACAAGTGATTATTAATAGACATATGACCTGCTACCATGGCTGCCTGCTGCACAGTGCCTTGTTTCATGCTTTGAAGCATCTGGCATTGGCCAGAATTTGAGTTAGGACACAAGACTCAATGGACCAGTGGTTTAATAGGGCATGGCAATTCCTGCAGTCTTGTTTTGTAGACAGGTGCAGACAACCCTGCTTTTGGTTAGTTGGTTTGTTTTTTAAATCTCCTTCCCTGTTTCTCTCTGCACGTAATGGCTGAAGTAGCATCTCATCAAGCTGTCACTGCAAGCCTCTGGCAGACCAGGTTCTACCTTGGGCCAGGGCTCAGCAGCCAAGTAGTAAGCACAGAGTTACAAGAGCAACTCATGGAGCAATGCAGGTGAGAGCAAACAGAGCCCACCACCACCTTGTACTCACCTGCCTTCTCCATCTTTCAAGCACTGAAGAGAGGAATGAAATGCACCAAAGCATAGAATGGCTCAGATTGGAAGGGACCTCGAAGATCATCTAGGTCTAACCCCCCTGCCATGGGCAGGGATGCCACACGCACTAGACCAGGTTATCCAGGGCCACATCCAGCCTGGCCTTAAACACTGCCAGGGATGGGGCCTCCACAACCTCTCTGGGCAACCTGTTCCAGTGCCTCACCACCCTTTGCGTAAAGAACCTCCTTCTAATCTCCAGCTTAAATTTCCTCTCCTTCAGCTTGTATCCATTCCCCCGTGTCCTGTTGCAATCAGACCTCTATCCACTTAAAAAACCCTGCTAAGCAAAGACCTTGGAGTTAATACCTGAGAATTCCAAGCTGAAAATTTGCATAGAGAATTGAGAGGGGATATTGGAAAGAACTTGCCATTGGTAGCTAGAAAACAAGACAGATTAATACAAAAATAAAGAATAAAATTCTCATGCTTATAAGTTAGTTATCTTCTATTGAGACTCCACCACATGCTTATTGTTGCTTTGTTTGTAGAGCACTACCACAGTGTGGTGAACAAATACTGGAAATGGAAATCATTCCGCAGAGGATTTAAGGAATTGTTCTGGAATCCATCTCCTCAGAATCCATGGCAAAGTATGGCTAATGCCCTAAAAACCAAACAACCAAACCAAACCAAACAAAACAACAACAACACCACCAAACCAAAACAAAAAGAAACACAAACAAACAAGACTTCCCCCCCATAATTTTATCTCAATTTTATCTCCACGTGAGAACTGACTTACCAATTGGGTTCAAAGGAAAAGGGAGGACACAACTAATTCTGTGATGGGCAGATCTTTCTAAAGACAGGTTTCACTATCTCTCTGCTACCAGAATACTCCTAATTCTGATTATGACTTGAACCCTATTTCTTGTGCCAACAGGGGCTTACCATTTTCCTTCTTTTGAAAGCCAGCCTTTGGACTTCTAAACTTTGGATTTACCTAGAGAAGAGGCCAGCAGGGCAATCAACTGTTGACCTGATACTGCGAATTTTCCTCCACAGAAGCAAGCACTCCAGTTTTTCTCCTGGAGGAGTTATCACAAAATAAGACTTTCAGCTTGAGATCTCCTAATCCATCTAAGTCTTGGCTGAATTGAGGAATTTGAGAAGTAAGTAGGAGCAGGACAGAGACACAACAGGATACTATACCCTTGCTTGCCTAGGAATAGAATTATTTAACCAAACAGAAATGTATAGATTTATTAATTCATTTTAAAATTTTTTCTAGCTTTAACAAAATATATACTCTGTTTTCTCACCATGGTAAGGTCTGCTTCTATCAAGAAAATACAGATGAATAGGTGCTTCCAGACAGCTCATCAAGAAAAAACCCCACCAACACAAAAATCCCCAAAACCTACTCTTTGTAACTAGCTGGATATTTCCACTGACTCATAGGAATGTGTTCCATTAACTCTTCTCTTTTATCTTTCAGCAGCTCATATAGTGTTTTATTGTGCTAAAAGAAATATTATTTTTAGCTAATTAAAGTTCAATGAAGTCCTTATTTAGATAAGTGTCTGTTGTCAGATGGGAATGTTCATTTCCAACACGATTCTTATTTCCAAGGCTATTCACCCACCCACATATCAGACTGCTAGCTGTGCAGCCTGCTGTAAAACCATATATCACAATATCTTATGCCTTCTGTGCTGTAAATGACCTAACACACTTCTGAAACACAACCACAGAAATTCTTCTGGTACCTACTTCAGGGCAACTCTACCCCTGCAACATCTGAGTATATAGAAACATTAAAGGGCAAGACTTAGATATGCCTTGGTTCTGGCACACAGCTGCATTTAGCAGAGCATGTAGTCTTGCTTATCTTTCAGCACTAAATGTTTTGTGGTATAGACCCCTCACATTGCTCTGTTTAAGCTGGACTCAATATCAGCAGTCATATCTTGCAAGTCAGAAGGGTATGCCACCAGTGAAATTAAGGTTTGCTTTTCAGGAACTAACTGCAATGCGCAACAACTCTTGGCTGTACAATTCAGAATGGTGATCCTTTCATTCCACACTCTTGCAAATTTTCCTCTCTTTCTGCATAAACACTTCAAATTGTATCTGCTGTGTTTGCTATGTACCCTGACAAACCCGTTTTGAGGCTGCAGGTAGGCTACAGCATCACTATTCTTGCAAACCATGTTCTCAAAGGCAGAGAACCAGTTGTTCACTGTTACTTGGGACAACAATAAGAGTACTAGAAGCTCAAATGTCGTCCACAGAAAAGCAGCCAATCTGCTAAAGATATGGCAGCTGAAAGTAACAAGCTGAAGAAAAGCACCTACAACACTCTAGCAAATTCTGAGCAACAATAAAAAAGGAGAGATCTGCAGTGAGATTGCTCCAGGTTTTTTTTTATTTTTATTTTTTTCTCAATTGAGCCATAAGGCCAACCAGATTTCTTTGCTCTGCATATCTTGTTTATAGATGAGTCATCTTTGTGCTGCCACTGCTCTCAGCTCCTTCCTTCCCTGTCTCTGGTATTTCTTGCATCCTTACCAATATCTACTGCATGGTCAGGCCAATCCCCAAAACTGATTAAATAACATTGTAAAAAAGAATCTACAACCAAGAGATTATGCTAAAAACTTCTTCTGTTTTACTTCTTCCTCCTCTTTTCTTCAAGTGTGTTAACCCAGCATCTACATCAAGGCTTCTTGTGCTTTATGCAAAAGACCAGATTCTGGCTACCTTTAGCAACATGCTAAAGAAACACTCATTATTTATTGGATATGACATAGCATTTCCTACATTCTTGATTCATTCTTTGATCTCTCCCGACAATTTATTTTAAAGAATTTTGCTATCTTTAAGGGTTATAAGTGATACATATTTTCCTTTCAAAAAGGATTTTTTAAAAAAGAAAATAAATGCCTGAATATCATTTATGTTCTTTCTACTTTTAAAAAGTTCCACCAAGTTCACATTTACCAGACAGTTAAGAAATATTTGTTTGTTTTCTTTCACTTCAGCATCAAACCACTAATGCCTTAAGACACCTTTATTACAGCATTCTCCTGTGAACTGCTCCTTTCAGTTCTTTGATCATGAGCCAGCAAAGAGCCTCAGTGTGTCACCTTGGTGTCACTGCAAGTCACAGTTGCAGGGTTGGCTGGTGTTCTTTTGCTTTTACGCACATTTAGTTACTTGTCTTCACTAAAAAAAAATATTTAAAAGCCTTGCCATCAGTTGGGTGGGTTTCTTTTGTTTGTTTCTTTCCTGATTGTCTTTTGCTTCTTTTTCTTTTCTTGTTTGCTACCCTACTAACAAGAAAGGTAAATTTGATCAGTGCTCTTTCACAGAGTGCTAAAGCAAATCTTAGCACTCTCAGATCTACATCTCTGCCAGGATCAGCCAAATTTACTTATTGAAGAAATTTCCAGAAGCTTTATTAGTCAACAGTACTGCATTTTTAATTGTACCTGGTCGCTTTGGGTGCTCACACTAGCAATCCTGAACAGTTACTGCCAGCTAATAAGCACAACAAAGACTCAGTGCCCCATGACTAGTATCTCTGTGTTCTCAATTTACCGATGGAATTTTCCTTTGTTGCTATGATCTGCATTTTCTGATGTTGTTGCTTTATGACAGCTGAAATACTACTACTGATATCAAGGCACTGTAAATAGCTAATGACTGATACTCTCTGTTTTATTGTTAGGTCTTTAAAAAAACCCAAGGTTATCTTAAAATCCATTCTTTTTTGTTTTTGGCCATGAAATGAAAAATATCTTTTGAAAAGTATGTCCAATCATTTTTTTGATTGGAAAAATTATAAAATTATCATATGTTTTAATTTTATCTTAACTTCCTCCATTATTGCACTTTTTTTGGCTTCCCTATGTCTGATCCTGCTAAATTCCAGAGCATTACAAATACCTAACAGAGACTGGATTGTGTCCCATGTGCCTTTTCTTTCTGGCCTTTGGTGAAGTTATCTTTATGTGGTACATTAAGGTGTTTACAGCTGCGTCCAAGTGAAAGCATGTGGAAATATCTGTACAGATATACATAACTTGTTGTACATATGCAAACACCCTTGATCACCTCTTCCTTAATATATACATTTAGATAGTAGGGGACCAGTGAGGAGTTATCGGATGCTGTCCTGGTCTTGTTTACCTTCTGGTAGGCCTGCCAGAGATCTTTCACTTTAACTTGCTCCTATAACTCCTGCCTTTTTTGGCCCTTGACTATCATCTCTGTGCTACTGTTGGCCTGAATATCCTTGTTTTCATTTCTTTCTTGCGGCAACATCTTCTTAGCCCCTTAGACCATGCAGGGAGTAGGGTTTTATTCATGTGTCAGAAAGGCAGTAGGATTAAACTACTTCAAATTTGTACATGCATGCAAGCTTAAAGAGATAAATTGACAACCTTTTTGTAGAATAGAGGAAGGAATAGGAATTAGTGCTTGTACCCTAATGCTTTCAGTGCAGGCAACCATAGACCTCACTACCAAAAGAAAAGTATTTTGATATTGGGCACCAACTGTGCATTCAAAATAGAAAAGGCAGCAGGCTTTCTCTTGATGAGTTTAAACATTCAGGGACACATTCTGTCTCCTTTTGTGCTCATTCTGATTAGTCCCTTACTCCCTTTATATTCCTGCTGTAACTGGGAGGGTAAAATGGGAGCTCTGTAGTAGTGACATGGATGGCAGAATGCAGTCTGCAATAAGCCACAAAAAATACAATACCCAAAAAGAAAACAAAATTACTAGTATGACAGTGAAGGAAACTGACACTGTATAATCAAATGGCAAGATACAGATTTAAAAAAAAATAGATTATTATATTTATAATTTATTTGCATGCCATTACTGCACCTTGCTGGCATATGTTTTGTTTCTTAGGATTTGTGGTATAAAAGATTGGCCAACTAGTCTGTATTTTATCACTAAATGATAGAGTCCTGACCTCTTTTGTGACTTCAGTGGTAAAAAGTTTCCAAAGCTCCTCTCCACTCTTTCCAGTATATTTTAAATGCTGATTTTTTTTAAAGCACTCAGAGCTATATTGCCCATTCTCTCCACTGTAAGTTTTAATGTTCTTTAGCTTTTATGAAGAATCCTCTAGAATTATGTAAACTGCAAAGTCACTTCTTGGAGTCTTCCTCAAATCTGTTATGATGTCATTAGATCCAAGTGGATGGGTGTGACAAGAATGTGAATATTCAGGTCATGGGGTGAGTTCAAATAATTTTTAAATCTCACTTCAAAGTTGTAAGAACAATCCTATTTAAAAGTGTGTGTAAAACTAGGTTACTCTTATAGTGACTAAAGCTATGAAATACTGCTGTCTTTTTAAGAGCCACAGGGGATGAATGCCAGCATGGTATCTCAAAGAATGGTAAATTCTTAATGTGAAGAATTGGATAACACATAATTTCCAAAGGTTGAGGGGAGTGATATGAAAGATTGAAAAGCCTTAAAGGACACAGCTGCAAAGTCAGCTACTGCATATCCTTGAGATGTTCATACAAGGACTCTGTGATGTACAATGCAAAAGGAAGAGAGATCTGTGGAGTTTGTTGAGACAAGGCACCTCTGTCAAAATTAATAAGAAGTGAGGTTATCTCACCGCTATGCTTGGGCAGAAAAACACTGAAGTTTTTCTGAAGACACATGGCTAAAGAGATAATGAAGTAACTGAAGAGCTACTACTTTTCCCATAATCTCTCCCCAGTATAAGATTAATGATAGAATGATAAATGGCCTCTTCATCTAAAGGAATTTAGGGATTCTTTTCTTCTCTTCCCTTTCTCTGTTTTTCTTGTTTAGAGTTCAAACACTATTTTAGGAGACTTTAGAGCTTTCTTGATCTAATTGAGAATGTAATTCTTATGGATATGTACAGCAACCAGGCACTTTAAAGTAATACACTTTTAAAGAAACAAGTAAAGAAATGACAAACAGCTTATCTGAAAACCTAAATGGCTATAGAGATGAATTACAATTTACTCAGGGCTGAGAACTGGTTGGGTCATACCTGTTTAACTCATCTCCATAAAAAAACATACTGGTGGCTTAGTTTAGTTTTAGTTTTATGTTTCTGCACAACCTCATTTGGCCTGGTTGTGATTTTCTTTTTCTCTAAGCCATAGAGATAGCAACATGAGATGCAGAACAGCATTATAGTGCCACACTAGTGGCTGCATTATCAATGACTGAATAGTAAAGAAGGTCCCTTCCCCTCACAAATAAAAGGCAGCAGTGAAGAGATGTCAGAAGTGAGCACTCCTATTTCAGTGAAACAACCTCTTTCTGTAGCAACAGTCCAAGTTTGTTTACTTACTATCTGTGCTGATTTTGGCTGGGATAGAGTTAATTTTCTTCACAGTAGCTGGTATGGGGCTATGTTTTGGATTTGTGCTGGAAACAGTGTGGATAATACAGGGATGTTCTCCTTACTGCAGAGCAGTGCTTCATAGATTCAAGGACTTTTTTGCTTCTAACCCTGCCCCACTAGCGAGCAGGCTGTGGGCACACAAGAAGTTGAGAGGGGACACAGCTGGGACAGCTGACTTCAACTGACTAAAAGGAATATTCCATACTATGACATCATGCTCAGCACATAAATCTGAGGGAAAAAAAGGAGAAAGAGGAGGATTTTTGTAGTGATGGCATTTTCCCTCCCCAGTAACTGTTATGTTTGAAGGACCTCTGCTTTCCTAGAGATGGTTAAACACCTGCCTGAATTTTGTAAATTGATTACTTTTTTTCAGAAGACTAAAGGCTGTCAGAGACTGGTCTAGGCCCTCCTGAGTGTCTTCAATCTCGCATGACTGGAGTGCCACTATGGATGGCTGTAAACTCTTTAGGAAAGACAGACTAGGAAGGAGAGGAGGTGAGGTGGCTCTGTATGTTAGGAATTGTCATGACTGTGTTGAGTTGCAGCATGATGATGAAAAGGTTGAGTCCATATGGGTCAGGATTAGTACTAAGGCCAGTAAGGCAGATGTTGTTGTGGGTGTCTGCTACAGACCTCCCAGTCAGAGTAGTGAGGTGGATGAGGTGTTTTACGAACAACTGGGTGAGATAGCCAAGTCATGTGCCCTTGTTCTTGTGGGGGATTTCAATTTCCCTGATATCTGCTGGAATTACAACACAGCAGCAAGGGAACAGTCTGGTAGGTTTCTGGAATGTGTTGAGGATAACTTCCTTATGCAGCTGGTGGGTGAACCAACCAGGGAGGGGGCTTTACTGGACCTGCTTCTTGTGAATAGGGAAGGGCTTGTAGG